>OZ012663.1:54416851-54881926 GCA_963942545.1 Oxycera nigricornis
ACATGTAATCTCAGATATTACACCTGTAATATCAAATACTACACCTGTAACCGATTCTGACATCACAACATCTTTCTCCCCTATTCCTAAACCACGTACATCTCTTTTACCATTCCTTCCACAAAGTTTATGAGTCATGTAGTTATTAATGTTGATATGACTCATCTATTATTCCAATCCCATTTGATATAAACAAACAAACCCATTATGCTCGGTGATGACAGAATTGGATTGATTGAAACGAAATCATTATGATTTAATTGATTTCGCAAATCTAAGTACCTCAAACATAAATAATGTCAAAGTTTGAATGAGCTGTGGACAATGAATTGACACAGACATAAAATCACTTTTAGTAGTTGCAAATAAGATCATCTTTAATCTAAACAACAGCAGCCCATAAATAAGATACCGTATTGCAGTATAAGAGAGTCTAAGTTTTATTCCAGAAAAAAGAAGATTGTTCGCGATAAAATTAATAAAAAGTGTTTTGCATTAATTGAGTGTAATAAAAAGTGTTGTCCAAATAATAAAATAGTGTTTTATTTTATTATTTCAAAGTGGAATAACATAACTCGCGTGGGTGTGAGTGTGTGCGTGTGTATTTAGACAAAAGCCAAAGGCACTGAAAAACGTGGAAAGACTGTCCAAAATGTTCCCTCGCATCGAAGAGTTTCAATGACAGCTCGTAGTAAGGATATACAAATTGTCCGCACATCAAAACGGAGCCCAAACAGTTCAACTGTCGAAATTGCTCACCGACTTATCGAGGAAAGTAGCGATACTTCGAGAGCGGTCAGCAGGATTATGTGACAGGAAAGCCAGGAAGAAGTTCCTGTTAACGGTAACTAATCGAAAGAAAAGAATGGACTTCGCAAGGGAACATTAACCTGGAAAATTAGTCTCAATTTATTTTTGAGTAACGATATAACAATAAGTAGCATTGGATCTAATGGTAGGAAATATTTACCAGTCCACTTCAACAGGCGAAAAAAAACCATTTTCAGGCATTTGTTTCTCAGAAACTTTATTATATAATGCCATGCATCTTTTTTTATAGTAATATGTCATATTTGAATAATTCCTAAATTTTTTTTTATTTTTTATTTATAATTGTCATTTATAGAGTGCACTGAAATTAAGCTCTGAAAATTTTTTACTCCATGGCGGATAGATAATCTATGGATTGGTAGATCTGAAGCAAAAAAATTAAACGGCACTTCAAAAAGCAAAGCTTCTTACACCGTAATCCACCACCGTTTAAAAAACATCAATTCAAAAGCAAAATGGGGACTTGTGGAAAAAAATCAATCAAAAATCTATCGTTCTTTCGTGGTTTTTTTAACGGCAAAATATTTTTTTTCTCAAGTTTTTGGTAATATTCTGATAGATTTCGGTGTATTAATCTCTAAAAAAATAAAACACATTAAAGTTTTTGAAAATCAGTTCGGTAGATCCGGAGATTCTCTGTCTGCCATGTTAAAAAACGTCGTTTTTGTTCCATTCGCTGATAAACATTTTGTGAAAAATGAAAAATTAGACATTTTTCAAAAAACATGATATGTAAAATTTTAAAGAAACACTGAACACATACAATAAAGTCACAAATATAATGTGTATAGGAGAAACTGGGATTTGTAATGAAATGAATAGTTGGCGAACGATATCGCTTCGAAATTTCAAGGCAACAAGACTTTAGTCTTGTCATGATGACTTTTAATGATTTTTTATTTTTTATTTAATTTTTTACGTAATCATGAGAAAAAGTTTTGATGATGTTTTTACAAAAATTGTTTGGAGTATATAAATTATATAAACATTGATTACTTGGACTTGAAAATAAGGTTAAAAATTTATTGCTTTTGAAAAAACTCTAATGTATTGCATTTTTTTTAAAAAAAGTTAAAAAAAGGCTCGAAGGATTTTTTTGCAAACTTGATAGAATCACATAAATGTCAATACGCGTCGATTGACACCTTGATCAAGGAAACCGTATTTTTGGTTCGCGAGATATAACGCATGACAGAAATGACCTTCAAACGGGCAAAACAGAAACCCCCCCCCGACCGAAGTTTCCCAAAAACTAATCAGCTCTTAAGATTGCAAAGACGCTTCGATGGACAAAAATAACAAAGTCCATACAACTTTGCTAACGTGAGTTATGATCGTAGAAAAAAGAGTCCACGAACGTACGTACGTACACACAACACACACATACATCTCCCTTTCTAAAAACACTTTATATACTCTACTCCATAGACCTCAAAACGTAAAGAAATGTTGAAAATTTCAATTTCGATTTTCGAGGCGATTACAAGAACTTCCCATATACTGGGAAGTTAAAAAAACGTAACAACAATTGGGGCAGTAACTGGCATATCTTTATGTTTGTCAGTTATTACAGTGCTTTTCCCTCTGCATGTAATAAATTGAAAAAAAGGTAGCCGCTTTGAGATTCGCACAATAAAAATAATTTCATTCCTAGCCTTGATCTTTTTAGTGATATACAATGCACCCAAGCTAATCGAACTTTATAAAGCATTAGCCTTTCATCAATTGTCATATTTCTTTCTGATATACTCATATATAAACTAAAACATTTATTATTTATTATTTCATAAATAGGTCAAATTTTATAAAGTTTTGAGGTCAATGGTCTCATTATTACAAACAAGAACCTCCCATATAATGGAAAGTTAAAGATGTAGTTTTTTTTACTTCGATGTCTTCTAAGGTTCATCAATCTTGAAAAAATCATAAGTACTAAATATTTCGTTAGTTGACCAACACATTCTTCTTTTGATTTTTTTATTAGGCCCTGAAGTAAATTTATAGCTGAAAATATCGTCATATCATTTTTGACAACTCTGTTGACTTTCTGATCTACACAGCACCAAAACATCAAAAAATTATTTGAAATGAAAATTGTTCACAAAAAAAACTAATTTAACCACGAGCTGTAACAAATGAAAACATTTGAGGAGATAGATTTAGTTGGACATTGCTTATCTCTTTCCAATCAACGGCTATATCTTCTTCAGAACTGTCTTCAGAATCATTACTTTAATTATCACATTCTTTTGCGCTGCTTTTCGAGATATTTGCGTATTCAATTTTATTTACGGTTATCACAAAATAAGTAACCGTCTACAATATCTTTGGAATTTTACAATACTTAGGTGAATATTGAATATTGAAACAAACAAAAAACTGTCACGACTTAATTGTTATAAATTTACGAAAACACGACGCCGGATCGCAGTCAATCGTTACAAATGCAGAATGCGCACTGTTGGTACGTTCTTTGGATCTTGGTTAAAAAGGAATAAATTCTTGTATTCGCCTCGAAAATCCAAATTGAAATTTTCAACATATCTTTACGTTATGAGGTCTTCAGACTATTTTCAAAGTGTTTTTGAAAAGAAGTGTGTATGTGTGTCCGTAGATTCGAGGCCAGTTTTTTCTACGACCATAACGTAAACAAAGCGACTTTGTTTAGGTGTCAATCAAAGCGTCTTTGAAAATTTAAGAGCTGATTAGTTTTTGAAAACTTCGTTCGGGTGATTTTTTGGTTTTTGACCCCTCTAAGGTCATTTCTGTCATGAACTATATCTCGCGAACCAAATATAAAGTTTGCATTTTCAAGATTTTAATTGACGCGTATTAACATTTCTATGATTCTATCATATTAAGAAAAAAAATGTTGGAGCCATTTTTTAATTGAATAAAAATAGGACAAAAAATTAGGGTTTTTTCATAAACAATAAATTTTTAACCTGAAATTTATAAACTCTAAGCAGTTTTTGTAAAAAACCTAGCAAAACTTTTTTTCATGATTACATCAAAAATAATAAACTATTAAAAGTCACAATGTTGGCAGGGTTCATACGAATGATATTACCTGATATCTCTTATCCTAAAGACATTATTTTCAAGTCAATCATAAGTTATTAGTATTTGCATAATTTGAGCAGACTTTCAATACTTTTCACAGAACCGTGATTTTATTTTAATGAAAAAACTGATTAAGATTTGAAAAAAGAAGATATTTTCAAACAGAATTGCATTGGAGGTAATCAACGCTTTGAATGATAAAATATTTTGAAGATGATCATACGAGTATTTCATTAAACAAAAAACAACATTTTCATGATTGCAAATCATATTCATACATTCATATTTATAATGGATAAAGATTGATATTAATAATTTCACTTACTCTAATGACGTCGTTTCTAAAAAGTATTTTCTATCGAATTTAGGCTTCCGCCAATGATTACTTTACGAAATTAGATGTTTTAATATAGCATCAAATAAAACTTCGCAGATTTTTTTCAGAAACATTCATACATTCATACGATTCATCCACGTGAAGCATCAATAAACCTCCTCCACAAAAGCTATACATAATCAATGGACTCGCCATATGAAGTATGATACGATTAATATTAACTCATTCACATTACTGTTATAAGTAACTATCATTATTATTATTATTTATAGTAGGATTTTTTTGGTTAATATTTTGAATATTAATGTATGGGAAGTTGACTGTTTGGACCTGAAGGATCGGATCTCGTGGCTTGTTTTCTAAGCTTTCATGTTGTTATTTTCTATTCTTGATTATATTGTATACGAGGTCTGGCTATTAAATAACGAGACTGCGCGCCTAGAGGGCGCCCTAGAGGGGTGGGGGGAAAAACAAGTAGTGCTTTGAGTATCTAGATATCTTGTCTATGCACGTACCAAAACACGTTCTCGTCACTATAATTGTATTTGTGCAGTAGCGGCAAGGGATATAAACCAGAAGAGCTATGATTTATTGCCCTAGGATTCCGCGCCGAGTGACGTAATATCGCAAAAACACGCCCAGTTGTGCTGCCATCCTGTTTAAAAAATAGATTGCAAAATATTTGGGCAGCCCTGTTCACCTCATTATATATTTCACAATAGACATATAAGCAATGGTAAATGCTATATACCAGAGCTAGTCTTAAATCACATGCCATTAAAATGAAGCGGAGAGAAATATCAAATCGATTGAGCGTGTCAATTGTTGTCGTTTAGTTAGTTAGCAAGACAATAGAATCAATTTTTAACAATAAAAGTAGGATTGTAACTGTTCGACTTTCAGCGCATCCATCGCCAAACCAATAACAATTACAACAAATTTTATTCGACAACTAGTAAAGGACTTCAAAATTCTCTATAATAAACACCGCATCAAGAACATAATTATATGTAGCATAGTTTGGAAGTGATGTTGAAAAACGTAAAATGGTCCAAAGTGTCGCCATACAATTTGAGTGAAGTCTCTGAAAATTATATTTGATTTATATATTATATACAGTTATATACACTCATCACTTTTTAACTCTGCTAGATAGCACTATTCTCTTGGTAAAAAATGACAAAACCATGACATATTCGCAAGAACTACATTCCCAGCCGAAAAAAGAAAAATTGGCTTCATTCAAAGTGTGCATGAAATCCCACTTGGGTATATTTGGCCACGCCCTCCCCGCCGGATGACGTAACAACAGATCATACCAATGTAGTTTATATACCTTGGGTTAGACAAATTTTACACGAGGAATTACACATGTGCGAAGTTGGTGCCAAAAAACCTGACTCCTGACGCGCTATCTGTGAAGCAGTATTTGGCCGGTAAGCGCACTCCAGTGCTCGAACACGTGCCGTACTTGCCAGATTTGGCACCGTGCGACTTTTTTTGTTTCCGAAGATAAAATCTGCTTTGAAAGGGACCCGATTTGAGCCGATGGAAGCGGTAAAGCAAAAAACGGCAGAGCTCCTAAAGGCCCTTATAAAAAAAATTCATGTAATTAATTAATTGTGAAACTGATTGATCGTTTTGAAGTGGGAAGCGAATATCCCACATATATATACACATATATACATACATAAATATATATATATATATATATATATAATATATATATATAAAATATATATAATATATATAAATATATATATATATATATACATATATATATATATATATATATATATATATATATATATATGTATGTATATATGTGTATATATATGTGGGATATTCGCTTCCCACTTCAAAACGATCAATCAGTTTCACAATTAATTTTGCTTGGTCTCGCGCGTTGTATTTTTTTTTGCGTCCTTCACTCGTTCGTCGTTCTTCGAAAAACTTCTATCACTTCTGTCACTTCTGTCAAAGTCGGCCCTTCATTGTGAACGCACTGTCTCCAGCGCGCGCGGGAAATTCAAATTTGAATAATGAAAAATCCCACATATATATATATATAGTGTGTGCGCGCGTGGGTGTGAGTGTGTGTGTGTATTTAGACATATATATATATATATATATATATATATATATATATATATATGTATATATACATATATATATATATATATGTAAGGAAAGTATGATCTTTCCTTTTTGAATTCGGCGCGCGACTGGATCGGCAATGTAGACCTTCCAATTAAGATGGGTAGCACCGTATGGAGCCACGCGTAGATCGCTTCGCGAAGCCAGTGACAGTGACAGTGACAATGTGGGATCGGTACGCGGAGTGATTATGGAATTTGAATTTTGTTTCTTTTGGATATAGGTAATCTAGTTTAACATATTCAAATTGTATTTTATTAATAAACAAACTTTTGGATATAGAGAAACACTTCAAGTTTTTATTCACCGTTAAAACAAAGTGAAACAAAAAATATATATACCTCGCATCATATATATATGTATATATAGCGCTTTATATCATATATATATATATATATATATATATATATATATATATATATATATATATATAAAGAAAGAAAGAGAATATAGAAGGAAGAGCGCGCAAAGCGCCATGCGCAATCTACTGCTGCAAAAGAAGCATTGAAAAAGGTTAGGATTGACACCCAAAATTGTATCATGGGTCTATACGGCGATAGTGGAACCAATCCTTCTGTATGGTGCAGGTATTTAGTGGCCAGCTATGGCGAAGTCATCAAATGCAAACCTGCTAAACAAGGTCGGAAGGATTGCAGCTATTGCAATTATCGGGGCTCTACGCATCACTTCGACAAAGACATTGTTCATGCTAATAAATTGGCTCCCGACTGAGCTACTCACGAGACAGCAGGCCAATTGCTCTGCGGTTCTGTTGAAATCTCTACGTCTCTGGCATGAAGGGAACAATGGCCACTCCACAATACTACGTAGGGATGGACCAACGCCAAGGAAGGTAGACCTCACCTTTTCGATTCCCTGTTTTCACCACGGTTTCAAGTCAATCATCCTGAATAGGGATGACTGGACCATAGAAAGAAGTGGGATAAAGGAATCGATCGACATCTACACTGATGGATCAAAATGGATGGAAAAGTTGGCTGTGGCGTTTTCTCAGAACGGCTTGACCTGAAATTATCCTTCCGGCTACCAGATCACTGCAATGTTTTTCAGGCAGAGGTCATTGCGATTTGCAAGGCAGTAGACTGGCTGAGAGACCAGAAAATTTCCATAAGAAATTTAAACATTTTCTCTGACAGTCAAGCTGCTATCCAATCACTATCCAGCGTGCATACGCTATCCAAAATTGAAATGGAATGCCACTCACAAATAAATATGATATCGCTTCATTGTGAAGTGATTCTTTTTTGGGTACCGGGGCATAGTGATATACCGGGAAATTGCCAAGCAGATGCCCTAGCACGAGCTCGCACTGGGCTCCAAGAGTATACACTTACACCCCAAGTCGGCCAACCTCTAGCTTCCATAAAGCTGGGATTCAAGCAATACTATATGGAGGCTGCAAATAAGGCCTGGCTACTTGAAGAAACCTGTAGAACAACCAGGCAAACTTGGCATGCACTGTGCCTCAAACGCATCAAGCGGCTTCTTAACATGAGCCGCGAAACCTTGAATCTGATTGGCAGACACGCAGAAAGATTGGGTGTTGAGGAAGAGACAATCCAACACTTTCTGTTTGAAAGCCCAGCTCACCTTTGCAAGACAGCTTCACGGAAGTAGCTAATTTAAATATTAATTTTTATTAACTTCATAAATGGTTCTCGCCATCGTGTAGGTTCTAGTGCCATCTCAAACTGTTGTGGTACCACAATAGGCCTATAGTGGCCTAAGTGAGCCATCTTTGGATAAAGGAGGCTGCCACTACAACCAACAAAACTACTGACATCGAAGACAAAAGTAGCTCCATTAAAGGCACAAAGCATTCCATGACTAGAGTTACGTGGAGCCGTATTGCTGTCGAAACTGATGCCCACGGCGGAAGATGCGTTAAATATGAATGATTCTACGAAAACATATTATTGAACTGACTCAACTATTGTCTTAGCTTGGTTGTCGGAAGATCCGAGTTGATGGAAAACATAGTAAGTGAAATTCATTCACATGCTTACTCATCCTAATGGAAGCATTTTGAGTCCCAATACAACCCAGCCGAACCGAAAGGACCGGAATGGTTGCACTTCCCAAATCTAGAATACAGCTCCCAAGCTGATTCAACTTCAATCAATTTAGAGAAGAAAGAGCCTAAGGTACATCCTACCATGCATAAATCGAGTGATGCACAATTATCTCCGGAGAACATAGGCCCTGATCTTCCTATGCCACCAACAACATCAATCTTATCGAAATACTCAACCTACCAAAGGCTTATTTGTGTGATTGCCTATTGCCTAAAGTTCAAATTTGATGATTGGTGCCCACAATTCTTATCATCCCAGAACTACAGAGAGCGAACTTAACTTGCGCTCGCCTATCGCAAAGCGTTTCGTTTCCAGAGGAAGTGCACCAGTTGCATCGAAGCCAGTTGATCCTATCTACGTCAAAACTACTTCCTTAACCAAGGTGGGCGAACGATTACAAAATGCCGATATATGTGAGTCGAGAAAGCATGCAATCATTATAAGTGCCTCTTGTCCTCTGGCTACCTTAATAGTGAGGGAGTTTCATCTCAGAACCCTCCATGGAAGCAATCAATTTACAATAGCTGCCATCAGAGATCAGTTTTGGATACCTCAAGTCCAAAAGTTAGTAAAAAGTTGTATTCACAAATGCCTAGTACGCTTTAATGGGAGTATTCATCAAGGTGGGACTAGAACTTGCTGGCCACATCCGCATAAAATGGTCATTCGGAAGGGCCGCCAAATCAACAAAGCCCTACAGAGCATTGTTCATTTGCTTATGCACGAAGGCAATGCATCTAGAGGTGGTCAGTTACCTCACCAGCAAAGCATACATTGCTGTAATAAAACGATTTGTGTCCAGAAGAGGGCTATGCAGTGACTTATACAGCGATTGATGCACCAACTTCGTTAGAGCCAATAAAGAAATAAAGGCCCGGTTTGAAAAACTGAAAGGACCCACTCAACCATATCTCGCCCAAGAAAAAATAAGCTGGCACTTCAGCTTACCAGCCAGTCCACACTTTGGAGGACTATGGGAAGGTGGGGTTAAGTCAGTGAAGCTGCATTTAACTAAAACCATTGGAGATAATTCACTGAACATTGAAGAAATGTATACGGTTTTGGCTGAGATCGAGGCAATATTGGAAAGTCACATTTTAGATCTGGTGCAACCTGCCAATTTGAAGTCAATCATCAACTACACATAGTCATCTCTCCCAGCATTTTTGAAGGTGTCGCATATTCAGTTAAAGGAAATTGCAGTCCACTTTCAACAAGACGCTTGTTACATTATCGGTTACCTACAAATAATCGATCATCAGCGCTACGAATCGATAAAGGTGACAACTATTCCGCATTCTCTTCTCAATTGAACGTATGCTGTATACGAAATTTCCGAAAATATCCTAAGGGTAAACTTTCATAGTCAAACCTCCTTCAAAGTCTCCGAAAGTGAACTACGAGAAAGTGAACTACGAGAAAGTGAACTACGAGAAAGTCAACGCTTATCCAACGAAACCTACGTAGTACTGCCCAGCAACCTATTCGATCTAAGAAACAAGCCCAATTGCATCATCAAGGTGCTATACAGTTTGTATGGAGGAAGCAGCTGTACAACACGAACATTCGCTCTGAGTCCAGATATTAGGGTAATTTGGAAAAAAATTTATGCGAAGGACAAATGGTTGTTTGTAGTTCTGCCCGTGATTCCAGCTCATGTCAATTGCGAAGAATCTTGCAAAGAGATTCTTCTCCATAACATGGGCATTCTGTCTGTATCGCCAGGTTGCACGTTGGTAACTCACGATCATATACTCATCACGGAACGCCAGCGGTAATGTTCTTCAGATATTCGCCAAGCCGAAGGACTTCCCATTCTCATCTACTTCCAAATTCTTCATCTAGTATCTAACTTAGAGTTTAGCCTTTAAATCAATTTTTAAGAGTGAAGTATATTTGCATATTTCACTGTTTTATGCAATGGTGTGTGCTATATTTACTAGCGATTAAAATTTAGTAGAATAAAAAGCGAAGGACGATTTTTTTTCTTAGGTGAAATGCCTAATCAACTATTTCAGGACGCGTAATGCTTCCATTCCATTAGTTAATTAAGATATTTCCCGAACTGCTTGATGGTTTGTTCATAAGTTTCCCACGCAATCACATCGCTCTCCTCCCCACAATTTTTGGTGAACATCTCCATCAACTCGAGAAAATTCACGTGTTCAAAGTTCAATTTAAAAATCACTTGACAAACTAGCTTCATTTCAAATAACAATGTCATCCCCTCCGGTTCTCAAACAAAATTTCAAAAACACGTGAAATCAAAGAATGAATAGAACTCGTGATCCACGCCTCCATACATTTTTCACATGGTCACGTCGAAATGCTTCAGTTTTCACGTGTGCAGATATAACCACACTTGGAACTGATTAGTCGCAAAAATTCAGAATATAAAACGATGCTTTGAAGTCTTGTCACAAAAGTTGAAAAACGTGGGATCAATTAAGCGCCAGATTCCACGCTTTTTCACATTTCAAGTTTGTTTTGAAGCGAATAGAAAATCATTTGTTTGACTCGAAGCATCAGTTAAGCATCCATCTATATTTAAGGATATTTTTCGTGGTTTGGTGTCAAACCCATACACCAAAAAGAAGGCATATTGATGAAGAAAAAGTACAACAACATTTTAGAAACATCATGTTTTCATGGGTTGAAAAGAATCCTCCTACCATATGGAAGTTTCAGCACAACATCACAAACATACGGCACGACAAACAAATAAGTTTTTGGAGGGCAACAGCGTCACAATCCATAGCCGAACAAATTTTACAAGCTTGGAGCAATTGTTAAAACCGGTGAAGTGTGGAGAGATATGGGAGACTTATAACGACAATGTCACATCGCCTATAAGAGGCTGTCAAGCAAATGGGTGTTCCAACACGTTCCCGATATATTTGTTTATTATAGTACATAGCCGTGGTTGCAATTATTTACACTATCCAACAACAACTTCGACGAGCAAACGACGTGCTCGCATTGGCTCTTCCGATTTCACTGTCTTTTTTTAATCGCGTTACTGCTAAATTTGCTTTTACCAAGCTAAAGTTTGGTAGCTGGAGTTTTAACTTTATTTCAATCCAATTCATAGTGTTGTGCTGAGTGATTGTGCTTAAAAGTGTATTATTTCGAACAAAGAATTTTGCCTTTCGGTATTCATTGTGCAGTCAAGTGAAAGTGCTTTCTCCTCCCGTTAATCAATAACCGAACCTTGAGCTTTCAGTCTTCAATCAAAGCCTACAAGTAGGCAATACTCTGCCTGCATTCTACATTTCTTAACCCTTGTCATCATGGCTCTGAAATCTCCACCATGTGGCCCAACGTGTATGATTTGTAAACAGCCAGAGTCTACTCGGTCACGTTTTATTAACTGTGATGGATACTGTGGCAATGCCTTCCACGCCAAGTGCTTAAGCATTAGTTCAAACGTTATTGAATTTCTTGCCAAGCATCCTAATAACATTCATTATCGTTGTGACTCCTGTAGAAACACTAACTTGATTGACATTATTAAAATATTAAACTTGCATACCGCCTCTCTAGAAGCTTTAACTGTTAAGCTTGATGCTGTCGCTGATGGGTCTATTGTGCAATCAATAACCCCCTCACGAGTACCAGCCTCTATTAACACTGTTCCAGTTTCAATGCCATCATCCTCCGTAAACTCATCAAACTCTCTAACTGATGACATCATACCTATTAGGAGCGACTCCATAAAAGTTTCGAAGCCCGGTCATGGTGCAATTCCTAAAGCTGCTAAGATAAACCCCCCAGATGTTTCACCGCACACGAATCTTATAACTGCGGCATCAAACTCGTCTGGAATAACGCTGTCTTCATCGGTTTCGCATTCTGCAAGTGTCGCTCCTAAATCAGTCGATGCATCGTGTGTCTCCTGTCCGGGGCCTACTACGTCAACATCATCTGGAGCCTCAAAGAAGCCTGATTCTTTTCCAGCTATATCACGCCAGTTGATAGCTACTCCAGTCAGCAAGCAACCTACTGCTGTCTCTCCGGAGGAACAACATATGGCATCGTCGCATTCATCAAGCCATGGTTTACGTTTTTCAATTTCGCGGCTTGCTTACTCTACATCAAATGACGACATTTACACATATATATCTTCGAAGTTTGGATTTGTTTCAACATTTCTAAATTGCAGAAAGTTGACAAAGGACAATATCTCGAACAAAATTATTGCTTCTTTCAAAATCACTGCTCCACCCGAACTCAAACTTTTATTCAGAAATGATTTTTGGCCAGCTGGGACCTTAGTTAAAGCTTTTGCAGCTCAACAATCACCGGGTTTTCATCAGCCTCGTCCGCATCGCTCACAGTTGTAAAGGATTCTGCTTCTTTCAATGCTTCTGTGAGTCTTCAAAGCTACGGCTACCAATGTAGGACCTCTTCATCAACTTAGTGTTTATTACCAAAACGTTCGAGGGCTGAGATCCAAGCTTGAGAGTTTCAGAATTTCAACATTTTTATCTGGTCATGATATCATATGCCTTTCTGAGACCTGGTTAAATGATGCTGTAACTAATGCTGAGTTACCCACCGACCATATATTTTACCGTCGTGATCGCGACTGCTCTCTTTCTGCTAAAGCTGATGGTAGAGGCGTTCTTGTTGCTATAAGTAAAACCTTCCTATCGTCTCAGTGCCTTCAATTTTGTCCTTCTCATCTCATCGAGTGTATCCTTGTGAAAGTGGCAACTTCTCCGCATTCGGATATGTTAGTCTGCGCTGTCTTTATCCCTTGTAATTCCCCTTTTTCTGTTTTTGAAAAGTTTTTCGACGAATTCTCATCCTACTGCTCTTCTCTTAATCGGTTTACCAATCTCATCATCTGTGGTGACTTCAACTGCCCGTCAGTTGAATGGCCATCTAGTCCGTCTTCTAGTCCGAAAACTTCAAACACACTCTCTATATTCTTTGCATCCTTTCTTTCTCATTTTTCTCTCTTCCAATATAATTCAACACCTAATGTAAACGGTCGTTTACTTGACCTTATTTTAACCAATTTGCCTCAGCATCTTGTTACCGTGTCGCCTTCCGAATTTCCTTATGTTCCTATTGATCCTCATCATTTCCACCTCAATATTGAGCTTACACTACCTATCACTCGACCCCATAGCTTTCGTTTTCCTCCAACTTACAATTTCCATAAATCTGACTACACATCTTTGTCTCGTGAACTATCCACTTTGAACTGGGCTGAACTTTTTTCCAATTTAACTTGTGATGAGGCTGTAGCCAAATTTTATCAAATTTTGTCTGTTCTTATCCCCCGCTTTGCTCCTCTTCGCCATCCTTCCAAAAAAACTGATCCTCCTTGGCTCACTAAATCGGTTCGAGATGCTATCAAACTGAAAGACCGGGCCCGTAGAAAGATGATGGCTTGTGACTCCCCTGAAACGCAATCCACTTTTCGTAAGCTTCGTTTTTCTGCTAAGCAGAAGATACATCATGCTATTCGCACATACCACACTTTCATTGGATCCTCTCTTCTCGCAAACCATCCTAAGCAATTCAGGTCGTATGTAAGATCCCTTAGGTCTTCCTCATCTATTCCAAATGCAATGCACTGGGGCAATAACCTTGCCTCTTCGGCTGTTGATATCAATAACCTCTTTGCTTCTTACTTTTCTGCAACTTTTTCATCTAGTTCGCCTTCGTACTACATTCCCGACTTAAACTCTGAAAATCCTGTGACATCATCTATACTTATTGACCCTCTCCTGGTGAACGCTGTTATTGAAACCTTGGACCCCAATGTTGGTCCAGATCCAGATGGCATTCCTAATTTGTTCATTAAATCCTTATCCTCTTCCTTAAGTACTTCCCTTTCTTTCATTTTTAATTTGAGCTTATCCTCTGGTGTTTTTCCTCAGTGTTGGGGAATAGCCAACATCATCCCAATTTTCAAATCTGGTGACCCTTCTTCCGTTTCGAACTATCGTCCCATTTCTCTCTTATCGGCCTTCCCTAAAATCCTGGAGCGTATAATTCACACTCATTTCTATTCTACTTTAGGTCATCTTATTGTACCTGAGCAGCATGGTTTCCTTCCTAATCGTTCCACTAATTCAAATTTACTTGAGTTTTCCAACACCATATTTGCTTCGCTGGATAGTCACTTACAAGTTGATTGCATTTACACCGATTTTTCTAAGGCTTTCGACACTATTGATCATCTCATACTACATTGCAAGCTTGTGCGTTTTGGTGTCTCAGATCCCCTCCTTTCGTGGCTGCTTTCCTATTTATCGTCAAGGGTTTCCCATGTTTCTATTTTGGGTTCACGCTCTGTTCCCTTTTATCCTCGGTCAGGTGTCTCTCAAGGATCAATTCTTGGTCCTCTCCTTTTTATTCTCTATATAAATGATC
Source organism: Oxycera nigricornis (assembly GCA_963942545.1). NCBI lineage: Eukaryota > Metazoa > Arthropoda > Insecta > Diptera > Stratiomyidae > Oxycera > Oxycera nigricornis. The sequence continues at coordinate 54,431,726 of OZ012663.1, forward strand.
TTCTTTCAATATTTAAATCTTCCTGTCTTTTTTATGCTGACGACCTCAAGATTTTCAGAGTGATTCGAACGCTTGAAGACTGTAAAGTTCTTCAATGTGATCTTAACTCACTGAGTTCTTGGTGTCAAGCAAATTATCTCTCCCTTAACATTCCGAAGTGCAATTCATTGACCTTCACTCTTAAGTTCTTACCCGTCTTCTTTGCGTATTCTATTGACTCCGTCCCTCTAAGAAATGTTGATCAAGTAAAAGATCTAGGTGTCACCTTCGACCCCAAACTAAGGTTTGACGCTCACATTCATAACATAGTTGTCAGAGCCTCAAAGCTATCGGGATTTGTGTTGAGACATTCCCCCTATGTTTGTTAACCCTCATTCTGCAGTCCATTTGTTTATGAGTGTCGTTCGTGCTATCCTGGAATATGCCTCCCAAATTTGGTCCCCTTATTTTGAGTCCCATATTTACCATGTGGAATCTGTCCAGCGTGAATTTACCCGCTTACTCCTTTCTAAATTTAAAATACCTTATATGTCCTATGAAGAACGCCTTTCACTATTTAAGATACCATCTTTAGCATCGCGGGGGACATACCTGGATCAATGCTTTCTTTACAAGCTGTGTCATAATTATATAGATGTGAACATCGATAATCTAATTTCCTTGCGTCAATCCACTAGACCCTCTCGATAAACCAATATATTTGTTTTGCCTTTCGCTCGTCTATTTTAATTCTCCTCTACTCCGTTTACCGAGGACTCATGATGAACTCAAGCTTGGACCTTTTCCTTCCAGTCTCGTAGCTTATAAGCGAATTTTAAATAATATTTTGTTAAATTAAGTACTTATTTCATCCATACACTCTGTATTTTATTTTGCCACAGTTTATAATTGGAATTTTCTGTTAAATGTGCTGATATTAAATATATAAACAAGCCGCGAGGTGTGACCCTTGAGGTCCACACGGTCAACTTCCCAGTAATATCTACATAGATATTAAAAATATTAAACACGATAATAATAATGGAAATAATATTAATTTTAATAATAAAAATTTACCTATCATAAAAGCTATTGGAATGACTTAATATTCATCGTACCATCTACGCGAGCATCAATTGATTACGTAAAGATTTTCGTGGATTGGTTTGATTGAATATTCACGTGGATCAATCGGAGGGAGGATAGGTTACAAAGCCTTTTCTACGTTATTTGTAATTTTCATATCGATACTTGAAGGACAAAACAGCGCTAACAAAAATGAATGCAGTTTTTGTTATTACGCTCACTTAAGAGATTTTGTCGCGTGATGGCCATTTTGAATAGTTGCGGTCAAAATTGCCAGCATTTTGGCATAATCACTGAATTTGTATTTTTTCACGATTTTACATCAATGAAACGTTTTGAGAAACATTGATTATGCAATCAAAAATAGGTTCAATTGCATGTAAAAAGTAAAATATATGTATTTCAAATGATGAAGGAAGTAACTGAAATTTTACGAATACTAAAGAACAAAACTCCTAAAAACTACAATTTTTTATTTGATGAAAGCTTTTCACAGCATATGATCTCAAAAAGTGTTGACTACAAAACATTTTACCATTCTAAACGTTGATTACCACAATTGCAAATTTGATTTGATTTGTATTGGTTTTCCAAATTTAAGCAGTTTTTTTATTAAAGTTAAAACACGGTTCTGTGAAGACTTTTAAAAATCGCCGCAAATTATGCAAATAATAATAAACTTTGATTGACTTTACAACAATGTCTTTAGAATAAGAGATTTAAGGTATACAAATTCGTATGTCCCTTTTTACATGGTGACTTTGAATGATTTTTTTTATTTTTAATTCACTTTGTTTTGAAATCATGAGAAAATATTTTGCTGGTCTCTCTACAAAAATTGATAAAAGTTTATAAATTTTATAAACATTTATTATTACGATGTTAATTTTATTAACTATTAATTAATTTTTTTATGAAAAAACACTAATTTTCACTATTTTTTTATTAAATTAAAAAATGGCTTTAAAGATTTTTTTAAAATTTAAAACATCGTTAAAATGTTAATACGCGTCGATTGACACCTTAATGATGCAAAGATTATATTTGGTGCTCGAGATATAATGAATGACATAAATGACCATGAAGGTCATGATGACTTTTAATGATTTTTTATTTTTAATTTAATTTTTTGGCAATCATAAAAAAAATTTAGTAGTTTTTTCACAAAAATTGTTTGGAGTACATAATTTATGTAAACATTTATTACTGCGTGTTGAAAATCAAGTTAAAAATTTGATGTTTTTGAAAAAAACACCAATTTTTTGCACTTTTTTTCAAAAAATTAAAAAACGGCTTCAACGATTTTTTTAAAAATTTGACAGAATTACGAAAATATTAATACGCGTAGATTGTCACCTTGATGATAAAAATCGCATTTTTGGTTCGTGAGATATAGCGCATAACATGGTTAACCTTCAAGGGGTGAAAACAGCAAACCCCCCCCCCCCGACCGAAGTGTCCCAAAAACTAATCAGCTCTTAAGATTGCAAAGACGCTTCGATTAACACCTTAACGAAGTCGATACGACTTTGTTTACGTGAGTTATGCTCGTAGAAAAACTGCCCGCGAACGCACATACGTACGTACGTACATACACACATACACATACATACATACTTCTTTCTAAAAACACTTTATATATACTCCATAGACCTCAAAACGTAAAGAAAAGTTGGAAATTTCAATTTCGATTTTCGAGGCGATTACAAGAACTTCCCATATACTGGGAAGTTAATAAATACACAATGCAAATCATGAAAAAAAAATTGAATGAAATCAAAATAAATCCTTTCATTTTTATTACAACGAAATAAAATTTTATTCAGGTATTCTTTGGAAAATTCATAGTCACTTGACAAAAGCATAGTTGACATAAAACATTACAGAACCGAAATAAAAACTAAGTGGCAAAAATTACTTCCACACCCATCATTATGGCCAAAATTATTTGCAATGTATGGTTTTCGCCTCGTTTCTCCGAATAAACGCTTCGAGTCTTGCTGGCATTGAATCAAATAGATTCTGTATATTTTCAATGGGTAGGACCTGCCATCGATTTAACAAGGAGAGGCCACGGTTATGATATCTCAGATTTGGATGAAATTTGGCACATATGTAAGTAGAACCCATCAAGGATATTCTATCCTTAAAATATTACACCGAAAACCTCCCTCCCCATTTTTGACAAAACCGCCTTTAAAGTCTTTAGCGTCGCTAACGGATTAGTAACTTTTTCCACCTGCCAGCAGTGTAGAAAACAGTGAAACAGTGTAGAAAGCAGCGCTACTAGCTCGCGATAATCAGGTCGTGTGTTCGATCGGTATTGTTTTTTTTGAATAATCGTCGTCGTCGTGTGTTCGATCCGCGGTCGGTACTGTTTTTTTTAATAATTGTAGATGTAATTAGTTCAAGGTAAGTCAGCAATGTTCACTTACAAATACATTAAAAATTTTAGAAATCAGCGAATTGTTCGATTATTCAGAATTGTAAATTATATTAAAAACTAGGATTATTGAAAACTGTTGTAGCAAAACCAAAGTTGACGGTAGGATCGTCCTTTGCTTCTATAATGAACTCTGCAGTTTCTTTGTGTCTCATAGCCAATTTGACGGAAAGCAATAAACCAAGATGACGCCCAACGTGGCTAGCCATAAATGCTATGGTGTTCGATAATTGTACCATATAAGAGATACTAGGGACGTTATTGTTTAACCGTTCCATAATTTCGGATTGCTGTGCTCGAAGCGAAATTCTTGCCGGATGGTGATATGACCTTAGTTCCTAGAATCCAGCCTTTGTTCTTTCCGTGCCTCAGTGCCTTATTGGCTAGCAATAAGAGAAATAAAGGATGGTGACATCCATCGTTATTAAATTACAATTAAAAGGTACTAGGAAGTTACTACATTTTATGAAAAGGATGCATGCGCGAATATATACAAGAGCAAGTCTTAAGTGAGATTTCCTGGTTCGTCAGATAACTAGTGCGAATCATACTATATGACTATTTCGATGTATTACAGTATCTTCCTTTTCACTTGTCGGCCTCTTTCGATACCTTTCTGCTGCATTTTTAACACTCCCAGTTCATGTTGTTGTTTTTACCTGGTAATAAACACTGCGCCTGTGAGATTTAATTTTTTTGGCTATTTCGTTGTATGAAATACCCCTATTAAACCCAACAACGATTGCCGCCCGCTTTTCGAATGAGAGTTAAACGTTTCTAGGCATTTTCAATGTCACTAACTAGTTTATTACACTGAAATCCAATGTCAACTGATGTCCAGCATTTGTTCCAGCTTTATCACTGATCGAAGTTAAGCCGAAGAATTTCCGTTAATTTTCTGGAAAAAATTTCTTAGTTGCGCAAATAATTTTGGCCATAATGACGGTTGTGTAAATATATTCATCAAGTTTTTGCTTTTATTTTTGTTCTATAATGTTTTATTTTAATTTTGCTTTTGTCAAGTAACTATGAATTTGTCAAAGAATACCTGAAACAAATTTCATTTTGTTGTAATAAGTAATAAAAATTGAAGGAGTTATATTGATTCCATTCAAATTTTTCTTCATGATTTGCGTTGGGTAAATAATTGCGATATATATATATATAAAAATAAATATATATATATATATATATATATATATATGTATATATATGTATATATATAACTATATATATATATATATATATGTAAATATATATAAATATATATATATATATATATATATAGCTATATATATATATATATATATATATATATTTATTATCAGACAGTCAATCAATGACGCGACCATCGCGTACTTGTCGGCGAATTCTCCTTGTTATATTTTTACAGTTTCGATTGCAACATATACAATTTTTTTGTATTCGCTCGCGTTTTTGTTCCTGGCAACAGACAACCACATATAAATAAATAAATATATATATATATATATATATATATATATATATTGCTGAGCTTTCGGACTTCCTTAAATACAAAAGGAACGTCCATCATTCCATAAAGGAAATGGTCAGATCGATCAGGCTGACCTTCAATCATGTCAGAGAAGAGACTCGAGGACGGAAATCAGGGGCCAGATCAACAAAGATATCTCAGTCTACACAAGTGACTCCCAAACGGAAAGCCGATTTGGGAAAACTTAGTAAGCGGACTAGGGATGCTGAGAAGGAGTCGTGTGGCTCTGAGCAAACACCGAAACGAAAAGCGCTTTCGCCACAAAAAGAGGGCAAACGAAAACTGCTAGAAGTACTCGGTGGACGGACAGGCAAGCCCACTTCAGCTCCAAAACAGGGTAATATTCCTGAAGGAAGCAGTGCCAATCCAGATGCTTGGACTAAGGTACAACCTAGGGGAAAGAAGGCTAAGCCTAAGCAACGCGTGCTCCCAGACGCATTGGTTATAACAACCAAAGGGGAGACAACATACGCGGACATTCTCAGGAAAATCAGAACCGATCCTGAGTTGAAGCTGTGGGGAAGAGGGACGCATTGCCAAGGAATGTAGCAAGGACCCCAGCTGCATGTTCTGCAAGAATAGAGAGGGCGTCGACTGCAAACATATCGTGGGGAGTAACAGATGCCCGTTGTTTAGGAAGGCACTCAATACAATGACAAAATGAGACTGATTCAGATCAATCTCAATCATTGTGAGGCTGCACAAGACCTTCTTGCGCAGACTTTATTTTAGTCCAGGGTGGACGTAGCGATAGTAAGCGAACCGTACCGGAGCCTTCACAACACTAGCGGAATTTCAGTGCATGATGGACGATCTTGTCTTAGATGCAAGAAAGTTTAACCCTAAAGTTATCGCTGGTGACTTTAATGCATGGGCAGTGGAATGGGGTAGTAAATTGACAAATGCTAGGGGCAAGTTCTTTTAGAATCTTTTGCGCAAATGGATCTGGTGCTCGCCAACGCTGGTGGAGTCAACACATTCCGCAAAAGGGGTACCGGCTCAATAATTGATTTGACCTTCGTGAGTCCCGCACTGGCAAAGAACATGGACTGGTACGTTAGCGAAAAATACACCCACAGCGACCACCAGGCAATATGCTTAAGGCTGGATTGCGGAGCTAACAAGGGTCAAACTTTTCAACGAAAGCTGCGAATGGGATGGTCTACGAGGGCTTTTGATCAGGATGCGTTTGCTGCAACAATGAACGCAAACAGTATCGTAAGGGGAACAGCTACCGAAAAAACCTCGCAAGTGGTAGCACATTTGACACGGGCATGTGACACGGCGATGCCGAGAAGAAGATGCGTTCCAGGTCGGAAGCCAAATTATTGGTGGAGTACTGAAATCGCAGAGCTAAGAGCTGAGTGTCTCAAGACCAGGAGACGATGCCAACGAGCGCGGGGAAGGATTGATCACGAAGAATGGGATCAGTCGTTTAGGGAGCTACGAAGTAAACTTAAACACGCCATAAAAAAGAACAAAAGGGAATGCTTCAAGCAACTTTGCAAAGCAGCGGATGTGAACCCTTGGGGTGGTGCATATAAAGCAGTGATGACGAAGCTCAAAGGCTATAAGTCTCCACAAATTAAATGCCCAAAAATGCTTGGGAACATCGTGCAGGTACTCTTCCCTCAACGGGAGAGCACGGAAATGCTATCAGATTTCCCAGTGTACCCGGCATCCATTCCACCGGTAACTGAAGAGGAACTGATTAAAGCGTGCAGTAGGTTGGAGGACAACAAGGCACCAGGCCCGGACGGTATCCCTAACAAAGCGCTGAAAGTAGCGGTGAAGACAAGGCCGGATGTATTCGCCAGCACATTTGATGCGTGCATGCGTGAGGGGACCTTTCCTACCATCTGGAAAATGCAGAAACTGGTTTTGTTACCGAAACCAAACAAACCACTAGGAGAACCTTCGTCGTATCGCCCCATCTGCCTATTGAATACAACAGGTAAGATGCTGGAGCGTATCATATACAACAGATTGGCTCCCATTATTGAAGACCGAAGTGGTATATCCAACTCTCAGTATGGTTTTCGTAGAGCACGCTCTACAGTTAACGCTATCAAATCGGTGATAGGATTTGCGAAGAATGCCATGGCGTCCAGGAAATGTTGCGCTATAGTAACTCTTGACATGAAAAACGCATTTAACTCGGCAAACTGGGAAAACATCAACGCGTCCTTGATTAAAATAGGAGTCCCGAACTATTTGACAAAATTGGTAAGGCGATATATATCGAAAAGAACGCTTCTCTACGAAATGGGACGAAGGGATTAGAGAATACACCGTGACCGCGGGAGTCCCGCAAGGCTCTGTGATTGGTCCCTTTCTGTGGAATGTGATGTACAACGGAGTGCTTGAACTTCCCATTCCACGGAAGGCGACGGTTATTGGGTTCGCGGATGATATAGCTGTGGTAGTAGCTGCTAAACATCTAGGAGATGTAGAAGTTTACGAAAGTGAAGCTATCAGTGCTAGAAAGTCGTGGCTGCAAACGTCCGGACTCAAATTGGCGGAACAAAAAACGGAGGCAGTTCTAATAAGCAACAGACGAAAAAAAATATCCTTAGTGTCTGGGTGGAGAGGCATATCATCAACTCTCAACCCTTCATTAGGTATCTGAGGGTTTTGATTAATTCGAAGCTTAGATTCAAGGCCCACATGGATTATGCAAGCTCCAAGGCTAGGCAGGCGGCCGCAGCTTTGGCAAGCATGATGCCAATTGTTGGGCACCCAAAAAGTAGCTGTAGAAGGGTAATCTCTCGAGTAGTGAGCTCTATTCTGCTTTATGCAGCACCTGTATGGGAGGAAACTCTTAAAATTGAAGTGAGCAGGAGAAATATAGGAGGAGTCTATCGTCTCAGTGCATTGAGAGTGTGCAGCGCTTTTAGAACTGTTTCCGACGAGGCCACGTACGTGGTCGCAGGAATGATCCCCGTCGACATACTTGCGGATGAAATGAGCCGCTTGTACCGAAGAAGACGTTCGGAACCGTCCGCGATGCGGCAGGGAATAAAAAACGCGGAAAGGGAAGAATCGATCCGACAATGGCAAAGACGTTGGGAGCAATATGAAAAGTCATCATGGACGCGCAAATTGATCCCACATATTGACGTTTGGGTGAAGCGCAAGCATGGCGTAATGAACTACCACCTGACTCAGTTTCTGACAGGGCATGGGGGTTATCGCCGGTATTTGAATCGTTTCAAGTTGGACGATTCACCATATTGCCCTAGCTGCCCTAATGCTCCCGAAGACCCGGAGCATGTTGTGTTCCATTGCCCCAGATTTAAAGTGGCGAGGCAATGCTTGGAAGATGTGCTGGGAACGAACATCAACCCGCACAACTTTGTGGAAGAGATGCTGAAGTCGGAGCGGAATTGGGCGGTGGTAAACTTGACAATTGCGCACGTGCAGGGTGAGCTGAGGCGCTCTCGAGGTAACTTGGGAAAACAGTAGGCTCCACCTAAGATCAGGATTGCCGCTGTGGTGGAGCTGCCTCCACGACGTAATACATAACGGTAGTCCCGTGGAGGAGAGGAAGGGGAAGAAGGGGTGGTTTAAGTGCGGTTAAAGTCCCACACTACTCTCCCATAAGAAACCGTAACCGGCCTTCTCTGGGGTAGTGCCTATGAGGGTTTCCACCTCCCAAAATATATATAGATATAAATATATATATATATATATATATATATATATATATAAATATAATTATATATACGTATATATATATATATATGTGTGTGTATGTGTGTGTGTGTGTGGTTGTCTGTTGTCAGGAACAAAAACGCGAGCGAATACAAAAAAAATGTATTTGTTACAATTGAAACTGTAAAAATATAACAAGGGGAATTCTCTGACAAGTACGCGATGGTCGCCTCACTGATTGACTCACTGATAATGCTGACACCCGTCTAACTTTATGTGTCACACTTGCTGACGGAGCATCCGGCCGGCGGACGCTTCTGCCGCCATGGATGCGGCGCGTTATTAGCGATTGGCGACGGCGCGTATGCAACGTTGCACGTCGTCACGTGGAGGCGACGGATGTCATCAGCAGATTTCGCCGCGACGGAGTGCCGCGAACGATGGTCAGCAATTTCGGGCACTCTAGTTCGTCGGGGGTGCTATGGATACCGCCGCCACGGGATGCCTCGAATGATGGGGCCGTAGACGTCTGCGACAATATTGTTGCCGTCGTCATGAACTGCTGCTGGCGGCTGGTCGAGGCGTCTGCGATGGATCGATCTGTTGGTGGCGGATCAATATGTTGTCGTCGGGTCGATCCGCACTTGGTGGCGGATAGGTCCGCCACATATATATATAAATATATGCATATATATTGACGGCGGGTTCTTCCTTGAATTCAAGTTGTTTTGCGTCCCGCCTAGTCGGAAAGCTTCATTCGCAAAATTAAGTCTTGTCGTCGATTCACCAGCATTATTCTGACAACTTTTCCATAGAGCAGGTGAGGGAGATTGTACGCCACTGGTTGTACATTTAGCTGTAAGCTAAATAGATTTGCTGTAAGATTTTACGCCACTGGTACTACCGTTAATCGGACAGCAGAACAATTTCCACACCGGGGGCTTGAATGCACTTTTATTGTTGGAAATGTATCTTTCTAGTGTGCGCTTACTGTAAATATTTATTAAAATCATCTTTGTGTCACACTAAGTTATATAACCTGTAACAGTTAAGAAATATCTAATTGACACAGGTTTACAACGTAGAACCTTCTGTTTAAGAAAACCGTGGATTTTAATGTTTTTTGGAAAAATCCACAAATGGGTAGCTAAAGCAATTTCAGACTAAAAACTTCGTACATAAGTGGAGATCGCTTTGCATTTCGATTTTTTTTAGGTTATTTGGGTATCAATTACTTGTGTAGAAGTAATGGTGAGTTTTTGTACAAAAATGTGTTACATAGAGAAAATTCTATTTTTAATGAAGCTTTCTAGATGTTTTTTTTTCATGATTAGAGAATGAATATCTTTGTGTCGATTGATTATGTGATTAGCGTGTAATTTAAACACATGAAAACAAGCGTGTAATTTAAAACATGAAGTCATTCAAGTAGGGAAATTGTTGTACGGAAAATTGTAGTTGCACTCCACAAAATCAATTTCACTAGAGGCCTAGATTATAAACAATTTTATACGAGAAAAGAATGCGAAAGTAACATAAACTCACGTATTACTTTTACAAAAATATTTTAGTTCACAAGAAAATTTACAATTGACTTTGTCTTTGCCCATAATGTATTGACCTATTGTCCTATCCTTCCACCGTCTGGAAGCTCAGCACGTGAGTGTAATTCTTTTTATACCCGAAAGAAAATAAGGAAATGGGATTCTGATTGAGTGGCGGAACAATTTATTTTTTCTTTTTCTACTTCATGACAAAACACAATCAAATTAAATAGATATTGATTTAAAAAAAAAACAAATAATGACAAACTTTTAACAGTAATTACAATAAAACTAGTGATAGAAGTGAAAAACAAACCCTTGAGAATTTTGCCTCATTTGGCTCTTTAACTTTTAGCAGATAGAGGACTAGTCCCGACTGAGGTGAGTCTCGATGGGCCTAACCATTGAACAGGGAACTAGAGGAATGGTGAAATCCGTGAAGATGCATATATGTGAGTTGGCCGACTTTCTGCTGCTGACGTCTAATCTTTGACTGTCAATAATCTCTCACTGTCACTTTGACAGTACAAAAAATGTCGAGAGTTTTGAAAAGTTTGCCTTCCGCGCAAGTATTTTTGCTTTATTGACTCTTGATAAAATTATAAAAAAAAATATAAAAAAAGATTATAAAGCTATAAACTAGTGAGAAATTTTACTGTCGACAAAAAGTGTAGAAACTAAATTTAAAGCTGCGAATTGCGTGCTATTAACGATGAAGTGTGTAGTAGCTTCTTGTGCGAATGAATCGCGTGTTCGGCCGGCAGGATTTTTTTTGCATATGTAAGTATATGCGAAAATTATGTATTTTAAGTTTGCCCAAGTTAAACGAGTGTTTTTCAGTGATAAATGATTCATTTAGTTGCACTAAATCTTCGAGCAATAATTTCTGACAGTTGCGCTGGTACTGTCGAAACTTAAACAGTGGCGTAGTCAGTATGGGCACAAATTAGTTTGTTTAATCAAATTAAATGAATCGAAAATCTAAATTTGATTCTTTTTATTCGAATTTTTTATGAAACCTTTGCATGCAAGATACGAGTGTTGCCGTAATTCCGCCGAATCTGGTCTCAAGCCTGGTTAAAAAAGGAAGAGGAAGGCTGAAAGGTTATTTTTTTTATAAACACTATATGGTAATTACTATTGAATGTTGTATGTATATAATTAACAATGTGTGCGTCTAAATTTGATGTACTAGCATTCTTCCAAACATAACATGCAACAGTTGGCGAAAATTTAAATAATACTCAACCTAGATATTTCCCCGCTTAATCTTATAGGAAAATGAAATTTGACCCCAGATCGCAAAAATGAATTTTCTGCCAAGGCTTCCTGTTTTATGTACCCTTAAAATCAACAAATTAACTATTGTATGATGAGTATGTCATTATATTCTTGATTTTAAAGTATTTCTTCTTTGGAATACAACGTCAAAGCTATTTTTTATTTTGTTTATGTCTGCATACCAAATCTCAAGTTTGTAAATTAATCAATATGTTTGAAATTTTGCTCTATTAATACTTGTTTCGGAAATTTTTCATTTAGTTAATTACATGCTTCTTCTTAAATCTGTGAATGTCAATTTTTCGGATTATTCTTTCCGTATAGTATTGAGTTCTTTCATTGCTTCAGATTGAAGTTGAAAATCGATTATAGTGCCAACCAATTTACGCTTCAAATAAAGGCTCATTCAATGTTATAGCTGCTATTGTGCTTGTTATTTAATGTTTTCAAATTAGGTTACGCTTAATATTAGCTTTTATTTTGAACAGCAGTTATATTTTCCAGTACCTTCTTACAAACGACTGCAAATTTCAAATATATCTTGAACTCCCGCCTTTTATATGCCCATTTGAACTCGCATGCGATGTACGCCCTTAACGGCACCAAGTTAGTGTTAGTGTCACAACCACCTTCATAAAAGTTAGCCCACCCAATTTGATGATTTTTCTCTCCTGTGTTTATTACCTCTTTGGGCCTAACAATAGTCACATGCGAACACGCAAGTGGAGGCCCATAGTAGGGCGGGCCCAGGTAGTGATATATGTGCCTGCTTAGTTCCGTTAAAATTCCTCTTCCTTGCGTTAGTAACACACACGGCTGCAAGGTTGTTTGCGAGTGTGGCGTCTTTTCCATCAATTTAGCCATTATTTAGGTTTGGGATTTAGTCCAGGAGTCTATTATGATAAAGAATAAGGTTTTTAACACTCTTGATTAGGCCAATAATGTGTTCGCTTGAAGAACTTGATATTTGAACTTTTTAATTATTTCCTTTTCCGTTGAAAGCTGTAATCGGGCAATTCGATGGCGGCATCTCGGTGAATTGAATGCGTGGCCTTTGCTAGATAACACTAACACACAACACTAAAAAAATATCTGATTTGGCTCATATTGTTTCATATCGAGGTTGACTAATAATAAATATATGTAGGCATTTTGTTTTCAGATCACGTCTAAAAGCTGAGAAATATGAATCAAAACTTTTTGACGTCAGTTTGATTTTTATATTGCGGGTATTTCGAAAATAAGATTCTTTTACAAACAAAACTTACTGTATACGTTAGTTTGATTGGTAAACTTGAAAATGTCACGCGTGTGTGTTAACAGTCCTAACTTATTTTGTTACATTTCTGGCAAATTTACGCCAAAATGGACAAAAACCTCTTTCTGACCTAATTAAACAGTGTTACTTAGCCTATTTTGACCGTGATGTGAAAAACAAAGATAATACGTGGGTTCCTAAAGTGTGATGTCTAAAGGAATTTAAACGATTAGTACAATGAAAGAGTTAAAAAATGCTATTTGCTACGCCGATGGTATGGACTGTACCAACAAATCATGCCGTGGATTGTTACTTCTGTTTAACACAACTAAAGGGGTTTTCTGAAAAATTTAAACGAAGTATTAAGTATGCCGATGTGTCATCGGTAAAGAAACCTCAGCCACATTCTGACGAGTTACTTGTACCCAAGGTCCCGGTTTCTTTAATGAAAACAGAAACTTTTGAAAGCTATATTTCGACAGACAGAGGAAAAAGTAACAAACAGGATTTTATACCCGAGGATGAAGACGTATCGAAGCCACTTTTGGTGAACCAAAAAAGGCTTAGTGACCCGGTAAGAGATTTGAATTTACCCATTAACAAAGCAGAAGTATTGACTTCAAAAACACAACAATGTATTTTGTGTGAACCTGACGTAAAAGTAACTTTTTATCGAAAAAGACATAGTTCACTAGTTCCGTACTTTTCTAAAGAAAAGGGTTTAGTTTTCTGCATTGATGTGGATGGATTGCTGCCTCAACTTGGTCATGATCATCTACCCACAGAATAGAGATTGTTTATAGATTCTTCAAAAACTAGCTTAAAAGCAGTTTTATTGCATAATGGAAATAAGTTACCATCTTTGCCGCTCGCCTATAATTTGAAAGAAACATATGATGTTATGAAAGTTGTATTAGAAAAAATAAATTACAATAAACATGAATGGCAAATTTGTGCAGATCTTAAAGTAGTTGCTTTGCTAACTGGCTTGCAGTCAGCCTATACCAAATACTGCTGCTTTCTTTGCGAGTAGGACAGCCGAGCGCGATCACAACATTTTATAAAAGAAAACTGGCCATCACGTGACTCTCTCGTACCGGGACAGAAAAATGTTAAATTTGATCCTTTGGTTAAGCCGTCTAAAATTATTTTGCCACCGTTACACATTAAATTGGGCCTTATTGAAAATTTCGTAAAACGCTTAAACAAAGATGGTCCTGCATTACAATTTCTCAAGCAAATGTTTCCAAAGATTAGTGAGGCAAAAATCAAAGAGAGCGTATTCGTAGGTCCGGAAATAAAAAAGCAGATTGAAAACTCGTCTTTGCATCTACTCTTAACCATATTGAAAAACAAGAATAGGATGCTTTTATTGACGTGACAAAGAATTTTCTTGATAACAACAAATCCGCTGACTTTCGCCAAAAAATTAAACTGATGTTGGACTGTTTCCATAAAATGGGATGTAATATGTCATTAAAACTGCATTTCCTTTATTCACACTTGGATTTTCCCCCGAAAATATGGGATCAGTTAGCGATGAACATAGGGAACGCTTTCATCAGGATGTGGCTGCAATCGAAAAACGTTTCCAAGGAAGATGGGAGCCTGCTATGCTCGCAGATTACTGTTGGAGCCATGTTAGAGAAGCTGCATGATCTCTCTACAAGAGGAAAGCCAGCTGCACCAAGAAAACTTCGCCATTTCAATCGAGGCATCAATGAAACATAACGGGTGAGCTTGATTTTGCAAGAAAATCATATTTTTGACTAATTTTATTTATCTTGAAAATGTGATGTGATGTAAAAATCTTATTTACATATTTGTATTAGGTCAATAACAAGGAATTATAATCACATAGTAGGAACTCAGATAAAATAAAAAGTTTGTTTTTTGTTGAGTAGTGTAATTTTTCCATGGGATTATGTGCCAAACTGAGCTGACCTGCCAGCAACCATCGCACCTCAAGCGTGGTAAAGTCAGAACCGGAATTAGTCTACACGATAAAATGGTTAGTTGCGTCATCCTTGGAACTCAGTGGCCATGAAGACAACGAGGTGAAAGACTTGTTGAATTGAATTTTCGTCGCGATCTCGTTTGAACTTTTGCATATCATTACAATGGTGCCCCATATAGAGCCTGAGTTATGCAATGGGTCTTTTATATGTTCGTCCGTCCCGGTTACATATTTTATTACAATACACTAAACTTTGGGCCGTCTCGCCAGGTTTCCAATAGGATGTGGTTTGTCCAAGTCTTGTTTTTTGATTCGCGAAAGTGACTCCTAACGTGTTTTTCCATATCCTTGTACTCGCCAAGAAAGTTGTCTCTTTGGCTTGATAATTACCAACTTGGTATTTAAAACCTGCGGTACAGGTGTAGAGAGTCGCATACACAAGATGTCGGTTATGGATATGGACTCCAGTGGTTCCTTATTATCTCAGTCGGGGTCCTCTACCATCTGACTTAAGTGGACCCTTTTATTTATTTCCGTATGTCCTTACATATTTATGTCTTGACGATTTGTTTTTCTATCATCCTTACTTAACGTACAAATCAACTTTGGTTGAAGTTTTGAAGTTGTAGCGCAGCGTAATAACACAACTTTCAAACTATATCTTCTCTTTAAATAATAATATAAAATATTAAGTGAAACACAACTGCTTGGTTTGAATGTTGGTTAATACTCATTTTAGATTACAAAATTATTTACAAAGTTAATTTCGAAATCTACTTGACACCACACACGAATTTGAAAGCGAGGCAAAAATATTGTGAGAACGACAACGTTAAGTACTTCACAATGTGAGAAATTTGCAAGAAAATGATTTTGTGGGAAAATGAGAACTTTATGGAAATTTTAGGGTGACACGTGTTATGATTGTGTGTATATTTGTTAGTGATGACAGTCTTATCTCCTCCCTTTCCAAGTTGTCTGGTCATGGAGCTAGAAAGGCTAGATTTGTAAAATTTAATTCTGGATTCTTTACAAACATTTCATACTTGCTGTTTTCAATTGGGTCGTATGCATGTGGTTCGAGGTGAATTTCTTCTTCTGGTTCATCATTTGCTCCTAATGCATTAACCTGCTGTTGTTTCCAAGGATCTGTGTCTGGGTTAACATCAGGATATCTTTTGTATGGAAAATTGCCGCCAGGTCGGTTTATATTATTAATGCACCGAGTCTGTCTGGAACTATCTATATACATTAGCTCCAGAGGTTTTGGTGCAAGGTCTTGGAAAAATTTTTGGGCGCTGATGATGCTGGATATGTTATCGGCAGTGCCCTTGGCAAAAACCTAGGTGCAGACATCGGTGCAGCTTTAGCAATTCGCTGCTGGATGATGGCGAGAAAATTCGATTCATCGGTGGTGTTATCGAGTTAACAGTATGTGAATGTTTAACAGAGAGGTTTTGATGCGCTTGGGATAAAGTTAAGGTTTTTTCAAACATGAGGATCTTGGTGAGATCTCCATTCAACCTTCTGATTTCCGCAAGAATACAAGTAGTTTCTTCCGTGCAGCTAAGCGTATTTTATATACGATAAGAGAAAATTGTTGGTTCATATTAGCTTCAAACTCATCGATACTATTATTTCCATGGCACATTAAACGAAGTTGGTGTTCCAATGTGCGGATATCTCTTTTGGCCGTATAAAGTAGAAATATTTTTGTTTTGATAGTACCGCAATTTTCACCAAATATGATATACCATGTAAGAGCGGACTCTGCAGGTCCTCCCACTTTGTTCCGAATTCATTGCAGAACTGCCATGCATATAGGGCTTGTCCTTGCCTACCTCATAGTTTCAAGGACCGTTTCCCATGAGATAAAGTGTGAAAGATAACCGTCAAAAACTTACAATTCATTTTACATAGTATGGGAGCCAGCAGGTTTTTTTTAAATCTTCAACAGTCTCTGGAAGTCTATGTGAATTGTGGTTGTGGTTTGAATTTCTACAATTCTTCCCTGACCCAAATCTATTTTCTTCAAAGACTCTATCTGGGCATTTATGGCTCCTTTAAGTTGGGTGAAAGCTTCTTTCAGCGCTTCGATTTTAAGAGATTCATAAAAACTTCAATGAGTTCTACTCTCGTGAAATAAAAATTGTATTGAAAATTCTATCACTGATAAAAAAAATTGTGACCCTTGTTCAGAGGTTTTTGTATTTCAACGATAATTAAATCTTCGCAAACAGAATGATTTATCATGTCAGTCTTGGATCAACGCCTGTATCCTTTAGAATCAGGAAAGGGTGTTTTAAGTCCTTTTCCTTTTGTCACTTTTTCACTTTGAAATCACGAAGATTACTGACACCTTTTTGAATTCACGAAACTGGCCGTATTTGTCTTTTTTGGCATTCTTCGTCGAAGAGTACTACTATGGTACTGTTGCGATCACTGAATGTTGGTACTACTCCCTACGCGACGATACCGACTGATGCTCAGCGGGTGGGTGTAGTTCTTGTGGAGGTGAAAGCTAGGTCCGTTTTGATGCATACCAAATATTTATTGAAAAAATATGTGGACATGTGAAAAAAATATGGATTGGGTGAAGGTACTGAGCTTGAAAAAAACAATTATACTAATCCTTTCTCACTCAATGAGAACCGAACAATCCAAACTTTAAAAAATTATTTATACATATTTCAAAGTGATCTAAAATAAATATAATAAGACTAATGAACATTAATTCGGAAAAAAACATCAATTTGAGCCCAACTAAAAGATAATTCAAAGGAAAACAAAAGGTGGAGTGAGCAAACGAAGTTTTAATTTTCTTTAAACAAAATAAAGAACAAAAACAACTTAAACTTGCATTGAACGCTGATGATGAGCCCTCTTTATCGTCTTCGAAGCTGGCCTGGAAAATTTTCTACATACTGGACACTTTTTTTCTTGCTTTTATTGTTATTTAAAAAAAGAAGTGATCACTTATATTTGTGTTCACGACAACACTACTCTAAGACAAGCAGGTATCAATCAACTGAAAAGCAATATATTCTAAACCGTCGATAGTTTTAAGCCTGAACAAATAAGCTAAATATGCACTTCTTTTTCGGTATTGAAACTAGAGGATGTGTAATTCTTTACTAAACTGACTCAGTGTTCCGAAACATCAAAGTGTTTCGAAAGATTGGAACAGCAACAAAATTTCGAATGCATCATTTGGAACTTGAAAGAAACTAAAACATTGCTTGATCACTTTACTCCGCATCACTTAAGTTAGGACGCATAGCG
This sequence comes from Oxycera nigricornis, assembly GCA_963942545.1. Classification (NCBI taxonomy): domain Eukaryota; kingdom Metazoa; phylum Arthropoda; class Insecta; order Diptera; family Stratiomyidae; genus Oxycera; species Oxycera nigricornis. Next base: position 54,449,726 of record OZ012663.1, read on the forward strand.
TGGACGCGAGTCAAGTTAAGATATTGACTTGAGAGCTATAATGTGTTGACATAGGGCTGCCAGTCATAGTTTGCAAATATATTAAGATAGATTTGGAAGTTTCGATTGTAGTAATTCAAAATGCAATACTATACAATACTGTATGAATTAAAGATGTAGGTTTTTCATTTATCGGATAATAAAGATGCAATTGTGCTTTGATATATTTTGTGTGAGAATTTTTACAGCAGCTATGTTTTTCGGATTATCAGCCTAATATGTGCTTATAGATTCGAGTTCTTCTTTAATAACGAAAGCTCATTAAGCGATTTCAATGCAATTTGCTCAAACACAGAACATATCACACTCTGGCAGCCCTGTTGACCATGTTCCATCACTGTGCCGACATGATAGAAGCGCTGCACAGAACGAACCACTTTGGAAACTCGATCTGACCTTGTTTCTAACTCATGCTATCAAACATCTCTTCCGGCTCAGTATTCCAAATGATCACTGATCAGAATCTATTTTCTTGAGTCAGATGCAAATTTTCCAATCTCAGCAAAGAGATGTTTTTCCCACCTCTAACTGCAACCCAGATACCATCGAGACAAATGTTCTAAAGAACGCACAATGCTGCTAAACAGTCCTTGACACGTTGAATCATCACACTTTTACTTATTTGCCAGGTTCAGTTTCCCTCTTCAAAAAGGACAGGATTAACAAAATTCTTTGCATATCAGTGTTTAGTCAACACAGACTACTGTGTTTCCACCACATTTCCCAGCACCCGCCACGAATTCCGGCAATTCGCACATGATTTCGTCTAATCGTAAAAATCATGCTCGGATCCATTACAACAACCATGCACATATATAGCAAAAATAAAAAGGAAACTCCAAATTCCAAATCAATCTGCTTATCGTTGGACATTTCATTTGATCTCATAAACTCCAATGCTATTTCACCAAAACGAATTTCTGTTTATTATTGCAGCGATTTTTTGAGATGTGGAAACTTCTACTTTCAACACTCAACTCCTCTTTCTGTGTTTTTGATCACCGTCATAAATTTCCTTATTTTGAAGCCAGTTGCAAAAGGCCCCGCTGTGAAATCCGGATTTTCTTAGCTGCCAAGTCGGGACAGAGCATCAAACTCTTCAAACGCATTACAACTGAAAGCTAAGCTACAACAACAGCAGGCAAGAAAAAACAAGAAAATGATTAACGTCTAAGGCACTTCGCACACTTGATCCGCTCAGGTCCGCTCAGCTCAGGTCAGCTCCGGCAGGTTTACCGCACACTTGGTCAGCTCAGCTCCGACATATTTTCAATATGTTTCTTCGCTCAGTTCATAGTCTCAATTCCCTAGGTCGTACAATATGGCATGGCATACTGTTGCACTAATGCAATTAATTTTTCCTCCGAAAACATGTTGCGAATGCACCAAATAAAATTTTACATAGAATAAAAGCATTTGCTCATTTGATTTCGTTCCGGCATCCGCACAAAATCGATTTCTATCCGAAAAGTGCTGAAGCGGTCTGAGCGGAAGCACCGGACCTGAGCTGAGCGGATCAAGTGTGTGGGCCTACACCTGATTGCATAGCTTTCGATTTTTTCTGAAGGCCTGAGCGGAGCTGAGCTGAGCGGAGCTGAGCTGAGCTGAGCTGAGCGGATCAAGTGTGCGAAGTGCCTAAAGCGAGGGTCGAACCAGAGTGGCAACAACGCTCGTTAGAAGCTAATTAATTGTTGAAAATTTTGGTGCAAATTGTTGAAATTAGATTTAGTTAAGCATGTTGCATACCATTCGCAACGTTCGTGTGGATGAACTCGGCCCAGAAGATAAGTCTCATTGCCAGGCTGTTGTCAGATTTTAGGCATCGATATAAAGTGCATGTTAATTGCCCAATGATTGTTCCTGGTTGTCTTCCAGCTTGTATTCCACATCACGAATTAAGGAGCCAATTTGACAGCAAAATAGTCTACAGCACTGCTTAGCTCATGGTTTTTCACACAGACTCTCTAACCTAGCGAGAAGTATCGTGGTATACAATGCAAATTATGAGCACCTGCCTCCTTTGAATTTGCCTATGGAAGCTTCTCCTGCACCCGATCTTAAACCATTCGCAGTCTGTCACCGTTTGAGCGAAGCAACATCTTGCCGTCTTCAAATGCATGAAGTTGTAGTGTATCATAATCTTTACCATTTAATGTAGTATAGTGTAACATATTCATTATCACCTAGTGTAAGAAATCTTAGCCCACATAAGAAAGTAGGTCACAAATCCTACAATTGTAAACAATTGCACTCACATAAATCGATCCGCACGTGTTGAGTGTTTTGCCGCTACACTCATCGATCGTGTACACAACCTATGTCAAGGCAGAGGTTTGCCATGTCATCGATTAGTGTGAACGATTTATGAATGAACACTTGACCAGGCTAGTGTGAGAACATGCATCGCGCCATGGGTCAAGTGGGCATGGTTCGATTGTGCAGCATACACAATGTAATTCGATGACCTATGTTGCTGCATGGGCAAATAGATCATCGAACTGTGTGAAATAAAAATATATTGGGCACTTAGTCATAAGGTAATAAATTAATTTAGTACGTAAGCATATTGGAAATTGTAAAATAGTATAAATTAGAAACGAAAATATAGATTGGGAGGATTTGCTTTCCTGACCTAGACGCGCGGAGTTATCACTACGCGACGCTGTGCATTAGTAGCGAAGTTGAAGTCTTGTAGCATATCCTTTCGCAATACTACAAATCGTTGCGTTTTTATTAGTAAATATCGGCCGAGAGACATGTTCTCCACGCCACTCTTTCTGCGGTTTGACCGCTTGCGTAGGTTTGTGCATTAGGGTTATCCAATGGTTCCCCTAAATTAAACTTTCGAATATTTATAGCGAAAGGACTCAGGCGTTAGAAGCTGCCGCAAAATCTCCATCTCTATCTTCATTACATGACGATCTTTCATTACATGGCGATCCTGCCAGCTTTCTTTCATTACATGGCGATCCTGCACCTGACGACCCTGCGTTAGGCGGACCACAGAAACCTAAATCAAGGCGATTATGCCCATTCGAAGCTGAAAGTTTCTTATTTAAAATAAGAACAAGAAAATTTTGAATTTCTACGTTGACGACTAAGAATACGACCGAAAATGGAATTTCGACGTAAGATAATGGAGATGGAACTTCATCGAAGTATATGGAAGATAATTGCAAAAAGGAAGAAGGCGAAGATGAAGGAGAATTTTCTGCGCTATTTACGAGTAAACTAACAAACAATTTAATGATGGCTAAATGATTTTACGGCAACGACCAGGAATTTATAATTGAACACTAATTATTTTTAGTCAAAATTTAAATTTTCAAAGCTATGGACTGAATAACAATACTATATTAACTATAGATTCTTTAAACAAATCGATAAAATTTCAAGATATCATGAAATCAATACGTGGACTCTAAGGAAAACTGTGCCAAAATGCACCACATGTTTAAAAGGAAAAATATGATTAATGGAGTTGAATACGATTCATAAATTTGTATAATAAGCGATTTTCAATTGTTAATTGAGAACGCGCACTAAAATAACACTTTACACTTTAGTTAGATTTACTATAGATCGTATAAATATGCGAATTATTGTATTTAGATTTTAGATTTTTTAGTCAACACAAAATAATAGTGCAAAAGTTGACATTACGTATAAAAAAAAAAAAAGATCACATTCTTTCTTTAAATTTAGTTCGAAGCATTCAATATAGTCAATGCTTAAATCGATACTGCAGATTAGAAATCGTCACATTATAATTATGATAGAAAACCAAACTAACGTAACACTGGTGGGATAGTGTTACAGTACCCTAATTTTGATAAACCATTCATATTAACCACAGATGCGTCTTACTACGCGTTAGGAGCGGTACTTTCACAAGGTGAAATAGGTTCAGATTTACCAATCTCATATGCCAGCAAAAGTTTAGCAAAGCACGATATCAATAAACCAATTATTGAAAGAGAGTTGCTTGCGATACACTGGGGCATTATCTTTTTCAGACCGTACTTATATGGAAGAAAATTCGTGGTAGTAACGGACCACAGACCTCTAGTTGCTCTCTTTACTCATAATAATCCATCATCTAAATTGACGAGAATACGTGTTGATCTGTCAGATTATGACTTTACAATCATTTACAAGAAAAAATGCAGATGCCCTATCAAGAATCGAATTAGACTCTGATACCTTAAAAGCAATGATTCCTCCAGAAAACGATATTAAAGCAAAACGAAAGTTACTAGCAATAACAAGGGGTATGGCAAATAAAAATAAAAATGAAGATAATATTACGAAGAAAGTCAGCAGCAACTGCAACCAATCTAACATAGAATCTGATCAACTCTATTGTTGGGACTGCACGAGTCTGTCAGACATTACCAGTATAACAAAATTGAAATTTATAATATTGCGCAAAAAAAAAAATAATGAAAATATAAGCATCGTACGTACGAAAGAAGAGATAATAATATATTGCAGCGATATATCTGGCGAGAAATCCGTTTCACCCAAAGGAAAGCTAGCAAATAAAAATGATAAAAATGGTACCAGAAACTTGAAAGAGCACAATAGCGATAATCCAAATGCGAAATACGTTTCCATCATGGAGAAGCTATTAGAATTTGCTCATAAAGAAAATATTAAAGAGCTCTCACTGTCAAAGGATGACATGATATTCGAATATATAAACAAAGAAATGTTCAAGAAAGAATTTAATAAGTTGCAACGAACAAAAAGTACGCGTACGAAATTGAAGATAATGATATATAAGCCACCCACAAGAATAACAGATAAAATCGAGCAAAAGAAAATTATTGAGGAATTTCATAATTCACCACACGGAGGACATTTAGGGATCCGCAAAACTTTGTTAAAACTAAAACAACGTTACTGTTGGAAAGGTATGAGCAGCATGGTTAAAACACACGTAATAAACTGCACAGCTTGTAAAATAAATAAGCAGACAAGGCACACTAAGGAGAAAATGGTAAAAACCGGAACACCCACAACCAGTTTCGAAACAATAGAAATAGATACAGTAGGACCACTACGAATATCTAACTCGTATAGGTATATATTGACGTTACAATGTGAACTGACAAAATTTGTAGTAGCAATCCCATTAGAAAATAAGGAAGCACGTACAGTCGCTGAAGGTATAATCAATCAATTCATTTTAAAATATGGTCACTTTAAAAATTTAAAATCAGATTTAGGCACGGAATTTAACAATAAACTCATGAGAGAAATATGCGAACTATTACACATAAATCAAATATTCTCAACGCCGTATCATCACCAAACTCTTGGTGTGGTAGAAAGAAATCATCGTGTACTTAATGAATACATCTATGCATTTGCCGATGATTATCAATGGGACAATTGAGTTTCATACTATGCATTTGCATATAACACAACACCGCATGTAGACACCAATTATACCCCCTACGAGCTAATATTCGGCAAACTCCCCTACCTACCAAATGATTTAATTGAAAATAACGATAGGGTCTATGATCTAGACAATTACGCAAAAGAGCTAAGAGTAAGATTGAGAACATCAATAACGAAAGCGAGAGCTATCATAGAAAACGTAAAAACAAACAGAGTCGCTAAAGATACAGACATAAATCCCGCGAAAATAAAATTAGAAGACCTTGTATTAATCAGAATAGAAAACCGAAAAAAGCACCAGCCACCATACAAAGGTCCTTAAAAAGTCATTGAAATAGATAAAAATAATGTTTTATTAGACATAGAGGGAACACCCAAATTAATACATAAAAATATAATTAAGCTATATTGTACAAAAGAACAGATCGAATGATTCGTCTTAATAAGTATAAGACTCATCAAAAAAGGGTAAAGGTGTAGTGTATCATAATCTTTACCATTTAATGTAGTATAGTGTAACATATTCATTATCACCTAGTGTAAGAAATCTTAGCCCACATAAGAAAGTAGGTCACAAATCCTACAATTGTAAACAATTGCACTCACATAAATCGATCCGCACGTGTTGAGTGTTTTGCTGCTACACTCATCGATCGTGTACACAACCTATGTCAAGGCAGAGGTTTGCCATGTCATCGATTAGTGTGAACGATTTATGAATGAACACTTGACCAGGCTAATGTGAGAACATGCATCGCGCCATGGGTCAAGTGGACATGGTTCGACTGTGCAGCATACACAATGTAATTCGATGACCTATGTTGCTGCATGGGCAAATAGATCATCGAACTGTGTGAAATAAAAATATATTGGGCACTTAGTCATAAGGTAATAAATTAATTTAGTACGTAAGCATATTGGAAATTGTAAATTAGCATAAATTAGAAACGAAAATATAGATTGGGAGGATTTGCTTTCCTGACCTAGACGCGCGGAGTTATTACTACGCGACGCTGTGCATTAGTAGCGAAGTCGAAGTCTTGTAGCATATCCTTTCGCAATACTACAAATCGTTGCGTTTTTATTAGTAAATATCGGCCGAGAGACATGTTCTCCACGCCACTCTATCTGCGGTTTGACCGCTTGCGTAGGTTTGTGCATTAGGGTTATCTAATGGTTCCCCTAAATTAAACTTTCGAATATTTATAGCGAAAGGACTCAGGCGTTAGAAGCTGCCGCAAAATCTCCATCTCTATCTTCTTTACATGACGATCTTTCATTACAAAGTTCTCGGAGGAGATCAGCAACCGAGCCATGTAGGATACAAAGATATTGGAACATAAGAAAATGCTGTGAAAAACCCGTAGAGTCATGCACAAAATTTTGAAACTCGCAGCAGGACTCCGCGAGGTTTTAATCTCACTTCCTATGATCATCTTTTATATAAACTCCGAGCGCAAACAGTATACTTTCGTTATTATTGCCCACTGAAGAGATTTTGTCGAGTGGTGGCCATTTTGAATAGTTGCGGTGAAAATTGCCAGCACTCCGGCATAATCACTGAATTTGCACTTGTTCACGATTTTACATCAATGAGACTAATAATTATTTCTTCTTTTGGTCTTGAACATTGAACATTAAATATGCAGTCAAAAATAGGTTCAATTTCCTGCAAAAAGTAAAAAAAGTAACATGTATAATCATGGTGACTTTGAATGATTTTTTATTTTTAATTTAACTTTTTCGTAATCATCAAAATTTTTGTGCTGGTTTCCCTACAAAACTTGATAAAAGTTTATTAATTTTATAAACATATATTACTGCGATGTGTAAATCAGGTTAAAAACTTATTTTTTATGAAAAAACCCCAGTTTTCCATATATTTTTTATTAAATTAAAAATAAGGCTTCAACGATTTTTTTAAAATATAAAAACATCACAAAAATGTTAATACGTGTCGATTGGCACTTTAGTGATGCAAATATTGCATTTAGTTCGTGAAATATAATGAATGACATAAATGACCTTGAAGGTCATAATGATTTTTATTATTTTTTTTATTTTTAACTTTACTTTTTTTTGTTATCATGAAAAAAGGTTTTGCTGGTTTTTTACAAAAACTGGTGGGAGTATATAAATTTTGTAAACATTCATTTCTGCGTTTTAAAAATCAGGTTAAAAATTTTATTGGTTTTTGAAAATAACAATTTTTTGCACTTTTTTAAAAAAAATTAAAAAAACGGCTTCAATATTTTTTTCCAACATTTGACAGAATGATAAAAATGTTAATACGCGTCGATTGACACCTTGATGAAGGAAATCCTATGTTTGGTTCTCGAGATATAGCGAATGACACAAATGACCTTCAAAGAGTCAAAATAACAAACCCCCGACCGAAGTGGCCCAAAAACTAATCAGCTGTTAAGATTGCAAAGACGCTTCGATTGACACCTTGACAAAGTTGATACAACTTTGTTTACGTGAGTTAAGCTCGTAGAAAAAACTGTCCACGAACGTACATACGTACACACACATATAGTACATCTCTTTTTCTAAAAACTATTCAAATATACTCTAAAGACCTCAAAACGTAAAGGAAACTCGAAAATTTCAATTTCGATTTTCGAGGCGATTAGAAGAACTAACCATATACTGGGAAGTTAATAAACTGACCTACATTGTCCGAATGCAGGACTTCTGGTACTCCAAAGGTCAGAAAAATCTCGATATTCAGGTGTTTGGGGACGGATTCTCTTATGGCCTTCGGTACTGCTTTTAGCCAAAAGAACTTGATGTAGTGATTGAACACTACAAGTAGTTGGATATTTCCTGACCTCTAACCAACCTCGACCAAAAAAGCAACATAAACAATAGCATCAACGGTCTGCATGGTTTTTCCTAGGTGCCCCAAGTGGTGTTCTCTTGGTGAAATTAGGTGGCTTTGTCTATGTGCAGGTTTCACATGCTCTCATATAGTTTGCAACGTCCTGGCTTAAATGAGGCAAGTAATAGTATCTTTGTAGAACCTCGGTGGTCTTCCTAATTCCTACGTGAGAACTCTGTGGATCACCAAGAGCATGACCTTATCCTTGTGGTTTTCTGGGATCCACAATTTTTCTCTAGGAATGTCACTTTGGAAAATTCTTTTCGGCCTGGTGTGCAAGTACGCACGCCCGTCATGAGTGGACACGTTTTGAAAACGTGAGATTATTGTTTATTTCTGCAAAAAAACATATATAGTCGGGATCCAAAAAACTTAATCGGGGATCACCTCAACGATTTGATGCCACTCAGAGACAGTAACATCTGAAGGCAAGTCAACCGTACTGGCTTCACATGCGCGTGATAAGGCGTCAGGGACATTGTTTTGTGCTTCCTTACGGTGCTCAATAGAGAAGTTAAATCCCTGCAACTTCAACCTCCACATTGCCAATCTTCAGGATAAGCCGTGCTGACTCATGAGCCATTTTAAACTTGCAGGGTCGGTAATGATGGTGAAAAGCAGCCCCTTTAAACTCGAATTATTTCAACAGTTTGCACAGCTTTTAAGCACTCTTACACGGTTATCCTATAGTTGCGCTGGGCTGTGTTCAATTTCGTGAACACGAAGGCAATGGGAAGCTTTGTATCATCATCATACTTTTGGAACAGTACATTGCCAATGCCCGAAGTGCAAGGATCCCACTGGATGTACAAGGGCCGACAGAAATCGTGGTTAGTTAGGACTGCGACAGTAACAAGAAGCTGTTTAGTTTCATAGAAAGTTTTATTGGCAGTGTCTGTACAGTAGGAAGTCTACTTTGCCTAAAGTAAATCTATCAAGGTGTAGTACATATACAAACCATACAACATCATAGCCACCAATTATACATACATTTCTTACATGCATTTCCTACTTTTCGATAGACTCATAGAGTACCCCTGTTCTCGACACATGAGCGATCGATAATTAGCTTTGAACTCAGACACGACCCACCTCAATGACTCATTCATACTTGAAGACATGGTCAAGTGTTTCAAATACTGATCCAATTAATGTCTGTGTACGGACTAATGCCCTTTGCTAATCATATGCATTCGAGTGCAATAAATTTAGGTCATGATTGCAACTCAATAGTATGGGATATGTATATTGATTGAGGAACGGGAAATACTGTACCGTGAGAACCAACACACGGCGCGCGTGATTGGTTCTGGTTATTAATTTAGTTATTTAGAGTAGGGATATATTATGTATTAGTTTTAAAAAAATTGAATAAAAGAACGAGTTGGGCTTAGACTTATTATCATTAATCCACGATCGAGGAACTAAGGTTGCTGTTTGATTTAGTGGCATTGCCTACCAGCGGCAAAGTTCCTAATTCTGATTAATAGAGCAAAGGATGCCTTTCTAGTTTGGCAGAAAATAAATTGCCTCTGTTCTCGGCAAATTTAAAGTGAAAAATTACGCAAGTAGACATGTCAACTGCCTGAGACTTTGTTTCTGTGCCAAATATGTGGCAGACTCACTGCCTGTAGGTATCCCTTAGATAATAGAGCCCACAACGATTTAAAGATTGTGTATTAGAAATATATCTCGCATCAGCCTAGAGGAATATAGGCAACGGAAGCGGTAGTGCGACGATGCGGTATCTTCACATGGCGAACCCACGAAAGATGTAACATTATATGGCGATCCTGCAAGCTCCGGACAACTGGAAAAACATGAAAAACTGGACATATTGGAAGAAAAAGAAATTCGCGCCATAGAAACTATCAAAGACTTCAATAAGGTGTTTGAGCGATGCTGCCTGAGCATAGGAAGGGAACTTAACCACTCTTCAGAGCCCAAGAAACACGAATGCGTGCCAACACCAGTCTCGCAGGCACCTTGCTACAAGCCAACACCATTACCTGGACCACGACCAAGACATATGAAATGGTTCGTGATCAAACAAGTTGACGAGCCTCCAAAAATAATTAATTTAAAACGCCGACGACGAGGAAAGAAAACATACAACGCAAGGCGCAAAAAACCACTTCTACACAGGATGATACATATCTCCGAGGCGAGCAGAAAACGAAATTTACCCAGGAATTAAAAAAAATAAAAAAAATAATGATTTTATAAAATAATCTAAAATCAAATAAATTAATCAAACAAAAACAATATACCATATTTTCTAATTCACAAAAATGGGCAACAATTGTAGCACAAATTCAAATATATTTATAGAATATAAACAAACAATAAGTACTACGGTCATCTTTTTAGTCATCTTAACCTTTCTATACATATATAACAACAAACAAAAACAGTATGCTAAAAAAATAGTAGATAGGAATATTGTCTTAGACAGGAATAATATTTAGAAAATTAAACACAAAAATATCTTCAGATGCCTACAAACAGATTAAAAGAGTTGTTGGTTGAACTACAAACGACCTTATCGTACCTAAAGAAAATTGTGAAATACCCCTAATGTAAGAACATCATTAAACACATCAAGTGTAACAGATTTAGAAAATTTGGAAAACGAACTAAGACTAAAATATAAAAACCTAAAAACAATACCTCAGGTTCACACACAATAATCAACCATTACACAAAAACGACTACCTATTTCCACATATAAAGACAAAATACTAAATTTAGTTAATGAGCTAAACCAACTACAAATAAGTGAACTAGGTCCAAACCCAATACAGGCTGCAAAACAAACAATACACAGCGTAAATGTTATATATGCTTTAACAGTGTTCAAAAATGGTCTCTGAACGACCAGATAAGGGAAACGATATTTGCAGCAAGACCTAAAAACCTGAGTGAAGCAATCTCTTTAGCCACAGAAGTAGAAAGCACGGAAACCCAACAAAATAACATACTCTACATTAACAGAAATAACAGAAACCGAACACTCACTTACCATAGTGTTTTCCGATGCTGTTGTTGTGAAACTTCTTGATGTTGTAATGTAAACTATCCTGCATAGTACAGTATTTATACACCCCTTTAACAGTCATACAGCAACATTGTAAGGAAGGAAAATTGTTTTAAATGTTACGTTACTGGCGCATATTTTATGAAAATAATTGACAACGATTTTCACAACATTGTAAGGAAACAAGAGCAGTAATCATAGTCAACAAAGAGATTGTGCAATATCATAAGTATTTTCCTTATTCGTGCTTTACGAAAGGGTTCCGCAATTGTACAGCAAGAATGCTAATTTTATTCTAGATGTTGTGTTACTGGCACATATTTTCTGAAGATAACTGACGACGATTTTCACAACATTGTAAGGAAACAAGAGCGTTAATCATAGTCAACAAAGAGATTGTCCAATATTATAAGTATTTTCCTTATTCGTGCTTCATTAAAGGGTTCCGCAAAAATTATATATAACAAGAAGGCAGGCAATACTGAATTTAACATTTTCGATAAATATTTGGATTGAACAGATCCTCGTTGAAGTAACGCCAAGTATTTACACGAAAACAAATGGGTAAGTATCTCTTCATATATTATCCTAGTATCCCATTATATATTTTTAAATATATTTCCTTTAAAGAAAGCAGCCTTCTGAAGCACAAAGAACAACTTCTGCTGCAGCTACCCGAAGTCACCAACTCTCTTCTAGAGCTTGTTATATCCAATAAATGAATATAAGGGGCATTTCACGTGAAACCGACAACGAAAAAAAAGTGAGGTTCTGAAATTCGTTCATATTGGGCACATTTGTACTTCTAGGGTATATGAATGTGTACACATAATATTTTTGTTATTTGATGTATAGTTGTTAAGATATGGGATTCTATAGAATTCATCTCATTTACGAAAGGTTCTTTTTTGGAAATTTTATTTTCATATTGAAGTTAATTATAATTAAATAATAAATGTAGTGTTTTGAATAGAAAATTTACTGTTCTTTTTGATTTTCAAATGAGATTCTGAATTTTTTTTTCTAGTTTTAAACCGAAAGTGAATATTTCAAATATTTTTTCAATAACTTCGACCATTTTGATTTTTATTTTTTTACCTGTAAAATAAAGCTTAACATGTATACAATTTACCATAAAAATTGCAGAATGGGATCTAAATTAGTTTAGGATATATATTAATTAGAGTACGTGCATGTCGCTCTGAGCGTGATACCTGTCGCTTGTTAAAGCTGTTTGGTGAGGTAAAAAAAACATTAAAACATTGATAACTTTTCATTAATATTGATTATTTATTGTTGCCTTATCTGTTTGTGTCATTCTAAATTTATTTAATACCTAAATTTGAAATAAAATGTAAAATATTTCCATTCCATTTCACATCTAAATTTTTAGGAATTTTTCTTATATCTTTAAACTTTCGGAGCCAGTAAATTTAATGGATTAAAGTGCCGATCATCGTAGGGAGGCAAAAAACGTCAATCATAATTATAAAACTTATTAACGAACGTAGCTCACTAAGAGGTCATAACAACAATGAAAAAAATGATGGAAAACAAGCGTTGCTTGCCTTCATGCTTTTATTTCTTTCTATTATGTAATTCTGATTCGTTTTGATGAAATGATTCTTTTTGCAATTAAGAGATGGTGTTTTTATTCGTATTTGTTGCCACAATATGAGAAACAAACACGGAAAATATTGTTTTAATAACTTCCCAGTATATGGGAAGTTCTTGTAATCACCTCGAAAATCGAAATTGAAATTTTCAACTTTTCTTTACGTTTTAAGGTCCTTAGAGTATATTTTAAGTGTTTTTAGAAAGAAATATGTAAGTGTGTGTATGTACGTACGTCCGTACGTACGTATGTGCGTTCGTGGACACTTTTTTCCGCGAGCATAACTCACGTAAACAAAGTCGTATCGACTCCGTTAAGGTGTCAATCGAAGCGTCTTTGCCATCTTAAGAGCTGATTAGTTTTTGGGAACCTTCGATCGGGGGGGGGGTTGCTATTTTGTCCGATTGAAGGTCATTTCTGTCATGCGTTATATCTCGCGAACCAAACGTATGATTTCCTTCAACAAGGTGTCAATCGACGCGCATTGACATTCATGTAATTTTATTAAGTTTTTGAATAAAAATTTGAATTTGAAGTGGTGATTATGGGTAAAAAGGATTATGATCTGTTAGTTTGTGAGAAGTTACGATGTGGTAATTTCCTCCAACTTAGGGTAAACCCTTTAGGAGAAAGTGTGAAGCGAGTGAATAAGGCTATGAACGAAGCAAGTTGTATTTTTGGAAGCATAAGCAAATTGAAAATGCCAAACCCATCGCTACCAAGATTGAGGTGTCAATTAAAAACGCATAAAGTAAGTGAAGAGCTACGAGAAATCAAAGCTGATAGTAACTCTCCTACTTATAAAATAGCTAAGTGGATTATCGTAGAATGTAAAAAGTTTGGGCATACTTATGGAGATAAGTCAATTAGAAACTCATTGGAAGTGTTTCAAATACTGATCCAATTAATGTCTGTGTACGGACTAATGCCCTTTGCTAATCATATGCATTCGAGTGCAATAAATTTAGGTCATGATTGCAACTCAATAGTATGGGATATGTATATTGATTGGGGAACGGGAAATACTGTACCGTGAGAACCAACACACGGCGCGCGTGATTGGTTCTGGTTATTAATTTAGTTATTTAGAGTAGGCATATATTATGTATTAGTTTTAAAAAAATTGAATAAAAGAACGAGTTGGGCTTAGACTTATTATCATTAATCCACGATCGAGGAACTAAGGTTGCTGTTTGATTTAGTGGCATTGCCTACCAGCGGCAAAGTTCCTAATTCTGATTAATAGAGCAAAGGATGCCTTTCTAGTTTGGCAGAAAATAAATTGCCTCTGTTCTCGGCAAATTTAAAGTGAAAAATTACGCAAGTAGACATGTCAACTGCCTGAGACTTTGTTTCTGTGCCAAATATGTGGCAGACTCACTGCCTGTAGGTATCCCTTAGATAATAGAGCCCACAACGATTTAAAGATTGTGTATTAGAAATATATCTCGCATCAGCCTAGAGGAATATAGGCAACGGAAGCGGTAGTGCGACGATGCGGTATCTTCACATGGCGAACCCACGAAAAATGTAACATTATATGGCGATCCTGCAAGCTCCGGACAACTGGAAAAACATGAAAAACTGGACATATTGGAAGAAAAAGAAATTCGCGCCATAGAAACTATCAAAGACTTCAATAAGGTGTTTGAGCGATGCTGCCTGAGCATAGGAAGGGAACTTAACCACTCTTCAGAGCCCAAGAAACACGAATGCGTGCCAACACCAGTCTCGCAGGCACCTTGCTACAAGCCAACACCATTACCTGGACCACGACCAAGACATATGAAATGGTTCGTGATCAAACAAGTTGACGAGCCTCCAAAAATAATTAATTTAAAACGCCGACGACGAGGAAAAAAAACATACAACGCAAGGCGCAAAAAACCACTTCTACACAGGATGATACATATCTCTGAGGCGAGCAGAAAACGAAATTTACCCAGGAATTAAACAAAATAAAAAAAATAATGATTTTATAAAATAATCTAAAATCAAATAAATTAATCAAACAAAAACAATATACCATAATTTCTAATTCACAAAAATGGGGAACAATTGTAGCACAAATTCAAATATATTTATAGAATATAAACAAACAATAAGTACTACGGTCATCTCTTTAGTCATCTTAACCTTTCTATACATATATAACAACAAACAAAAACAGTATGCTAAAAAAATAGTAGATAGGAATATTGTCTTAGACAGGAATAATATTTAGAAAATTAAACACAAAAATATCTTCAGATGCCTACAAACAGATTAAAAGAGTTGTTGGTTGAACTACAAACGACCTTATCGTACCTAAAGAAAATTGTGAAATACCCCTAATGTAAGAACATCATTAAACACATCAAGTGTAACAGATTTAGAAAATTTGGAAAACGAACTAAGACTAAAATATAAAAACCTAAAAACAATACCTCAGGTTCACACACAATAATCAACCATTACACAAAAACGACTACCTATTTCCACATATAAAGACAAAATACTAAATTTAGTTAATGAGCTAAACCAACTACAAATAAGTGAACTAGGTCCAAACCCAATACAGGCTGCAAAACAAACAATACACAGCGTAAATGTTATATATGCTTTAACAGTGTTCAAAAATGGTCTCTGAACGACCAGATAAGGGAAACGATATTTGCAGCAAGACCTAAAAACCTGAGTGAAGCAATCTCTCTAGCCACAGAAGTAGAAAGCACGGAAACCCAACAAAATAACATACTCTACATTAACAGAAATAACAGAAACCGAACACTCACTTACCATAGTGTTTTCCGATGCTGTTGTTGTGAAACTTCTTGATGTTGTAATGTAAACTATCCTGCATAGTACAGTATTTATACACCCCTTTAACAGTCATACAGCAACATTGTAAGGAAGGAAAATTGTTTTAAATGTTACGTTACTGGCGCATATTTTATGAAAATAATTGACAACGATTTTCACAACATTGTAAGGAAACAAGAGCAGTAATCATAGTCAACAAAGAGATTGTGCAATATCATAAGTATTTTCCTTATTCGTGCTTTACGAAAGGGTTCCGCAATTGTACAGCAAGAATGCTAATTTTATTCTAGATGTTGTGTTACTGGCACATATTTTCTGAAGATAACTGACGACGATTTTCACAACATTGTAAGGAAACAAGAGCGTTAATCATAGTCAACAAAGAGATTGTCCAATATTATAAGTATTTTCCTTATTCGTGCTTCATTAAAGGGTTCCGCAAAAATTATATATAACAAGAAGGCAGGCAATACTGAATTTAACATTTTCGATAAATATTTGGATTGAACAGATCCTCGTTGAAGTAACGCCAAGTATTTACACGAAAACAAATGGGTAAGTATCTCTTCATATATTATCCTAGTATCCCATTATATATTTTTAAATATATTTCCTTTACAGAAAGCAGCCTTCTGAAGCACAAAGAACAACTTCTGCTGCAGCTACCCGAAGTCACCAACTCTCTTCTAGAGCTTGTTATATCCAATAAATGAATATAAGGGGCATTTCACGTGAAACCGACAACGAAAAAAAAGTGAGGTTCTGAAATTCGTTCATATTGGGCACATTTGTACTTCTAGGGTATATGAATGTGTACACATAATATTTTTGTTATTTGATGTATAGTTGTTAAGATATGGGATTCTATAGAATTCATCTCATTTACGAAAGGTTCTTTTTTGGAAATTTTATTTTCATATTGAAGTTAATTATAATTAAATAATAAATGTAGTGTTTTGAATAGAAAATTTACTGTTCTTTTTGATTTTCAAATGAGATTCTGAATTTGAATTTTTTTTCTAGTTTTAAACCGAAAGTGAATATTTCAAATATTTTTTCAATAACTTCGACCATTTTGATTTTTATTTTTTTACCTGTAAAATAAAGCTTAACATGTATACAATTTACCATAAAAATTGCAGAATGGGATCTAAATTAGTTTAGGATATATATTAATTAGAGTACGTGCATGTCGCTCTGAGCGTGATACCTGTCGCTTGTTAAAGCTGTTTGGTGAGGTAAAAAAAACATTAAAACATTGATAACTTTTCATTAATATTGATTATTTATTGTTGCCTTATCTGTTTGTGTCATTCTAAATTTATTTAATACCTAAATTTGAAATAAAATGTAAAATATTTCCATTCCATTTCACATCTAAATTTTTAGGAATTTTTCTTATATCTTTAAACTTTCGGAGCCAGTAAATTTAATGGATTAAAGTGCCGATCATCGTAGGGAGGCAAAAAACGTCAATCATAATTATAAAACTTATTAACGAACGTAGCTCACTAAGAGGTCATAACAACAATGAAAAAAATGATGGAAAACAAGCGTTGCTTGCCTTCATGCTTTTATTTCTTTCTATTATGTAATTCTGATTCGTTTTGATGAAATGATTCTTTTTGCAATTAAGAGATGGTGTTTTTATTCGTATTTTGTTGCCACAATATGAGAAACAAACACGGAAAATATTGTTTTAATAACTTCCCAGTATATGGGAAGTTCTTGTAATCACCTCGAAAATCGAAATTGAAATTTTCAACTTTTCTTTACGTTTTAAGGTCCTTAGAGTATATTTTAAGTGTTTTTAGAAAGAAATATGTAAGTGTGTGTATGTACGTACGTCCGTACGTACGTATGTGCGTTCGTGGATACTTTTTTCCGCGAGCATAACTCACGTAAACAAAGTCGTATCGACTCCGTTAAGGTGTCAATCGAAGCGTCTTTGCCATCTTAAGAGCTGATTAGTTTTTGGGAACCTTCGATCGGAAGGGGGGGGTTGCTATTTTGTCCGATTGAAGGTCATTTCTGTCATGCGTTATATCTCGCGAACCAAACGTATGATTTCCTTCAACAAGGTGTCAATCGACGCGCATTGACATTCATGTAATTTTATTAAGTTTTTGAATAAAAATTTGAATTTGAAGTGGTGATTATGGGTAAAAAGGAATATGATCTGTTAGTTTGTGAGAAGTTACGATGTGGTAATTTCCTCCAACTTAGGGTAAACCCTTTAGGAGAAAGTGTGAAGCGAGTGAATAAGGCTATGAACGAAGCAAGTTGTATTTTTGGAAGCATAAGCAAATTGAAAATGCCAAACCCATCGCTACCAAGATTGAGGTGTCAATTAAAAACGCATAAAGTAAGTGAAGAGCTACGAGAAATCAAAGCTGATAGTAACTCTCCTACTTATAAAATAGCTAAGTGGATTATCGTAGAATGTAAAAAGTTTGGGCATACTTATGGAGATAAGTCAATTAGAAACTCATTGGAATTAATCGAAAAAATGCGAAATGAAATGGTGGCTGATAATGAAGTACTAGTGTCGTTTGATGTGCAGTCATTGTTCCCGAGCACTCCGGCTAAGCAAGCGATATATGAGTTGGTGAAATGGGTCAAGCTGTTGGAATAAAAAAGTAGCACAGTATGGAAAATTGGCGACCTTATGTATGAGCGAAAATTATTTTATGTTCCGGAAAAACTTTTATAAAGTTACTAAAGGGTTAGCAATGGGGAACCCATTGTCACCGTTATTAGCTGAAATGTTCATGACTAGCATCGAAGTAGCCATAGAGGAAAAAGAATGGATGACGAGAGTGTGGTGGAGATATGTGGATGACATAATAGCTGTGGTACCAAAAGATAAAGCGAGTGATATATTGAAGGGGTTGAATAGTATACATAGCAACATAAAATTTACGATGGAATTGGAGAAAGATGGTCGGATACCCTTTTTGGATGTATGGATTATGCGTAAGGAGGGTAGACTCATGTTTGACATATTTCGAAAACCAACAAGTACCCAGAGAACAATACCAGCTACTTCCTGGCATGCTTACCCCCAAAAACTGGCTGCATATAGTAATATGATCCACCGGTTATTAAGTGTACCACTATCTGACACGAATTATATGAGGGAAAAAATTACATTGTGGATAAAGCGGAGTTGAATGGCTTTGACGGTAGAACCATAGAATATATGATTAGAAAGAAGAGGAAGCTATTAAGGAGAAATAACTTATCGAAATTGTTTGTAGCCAATGCGAAGATCGACGCAAAATTGAAGATTAGAGTTAGTATCCCATATTCTTTATTACATAATCAATTAGCCCGTATATTTAAAAACTATCAGTTAGAAGTAACAAGTAGTAGTCGAAATAATAAATTAAAAACATTATTAGGTAGTGAAAAAGACAAAAAATCTAAGGAGGAGAAATGTGGGATATATAAGATTACTTGTTCTAAATGTAAGAAAATTTATGTTGGTCAAACTAAAAGATTGATAATGTTGAGATGTGAAGAACATTTGAAAGAGGTAGAATCATGTAGAAGGGGTAAAAAAAACTATCATAAAATCATCTGTAGCTGAGGTTGTAATAAAAGAGGGTCACGAAATAACACTGAATAATGTGGAAGTGATTAAGCAGGTACAAAAGGTCAATAAGTTGGACATATATGAAAGCATAGAAATTAGGAGAGTACCCGAGTCTCTTAGGCTAAATGGAGATTTAGGCAATAATAACTCTAAACTTATAGACCTTTTGTTTTAGTAAGAAGTAGGTATAAGTAGTTGGGAAAATTTGATGTTAGCAGGAATAGTAATTAAGTCTGAATTGTATATAAAGGTTAGCCTGTCGTTTTAAGATCTTAGTGTACTGAAGAAGACCGTATGTTGCGTGTCGAAATACGTATTTACCATAGTAAATAAAAAAATATAGTCGTAACAGGAAGCGCGAGTTTTGTTTTTATATCTGGAAATCAGTCTAGAATAGGATGTAAATGGCTTGTATGGAAAAATATGAAGGTGAATAGAGAAATCACCTCTGCAGTAAATACTGGTGAAATAAGGTTGGAAAAAGGGGGGTTTCGAGTAAATGGCTTTAATGGTAAATGTTTGTGACGAATGTTTTCAGGTAGAACATTTCCTTGAAACTTTAAGGCAAAGAAATGAAGGCATAGGTAGAAAAATTGAGGCAATTAAACAGTTTGGTTATAAGTTCAAATATACTTGGGAGTGTGAGTTTAGGGAATTGCTAAGGGAACATAAGACATTAGATAAAATGCTGGATGAAAAAATTTCAAACATTTCCCTCCCACTTAATCCGCGTAATGCAATTTTCGGAGATCGAACTGAAGTATTCCGTCTGTATCATAAGGCTAATGAAGAAGAAACTGTTCGCTATTTAGATTTCACAAGTCTATATCCCTATATTAATAAATATTTCCCCTACCCGATCGGGCATCCTGAAATTTTTCGCAGTGATAACATACCCTCTCTGTCAGATATACTTTCCATGCATGGATTTATCAAATGTTCAGTTATTCCACCGTCCAGTTTGCACATTCCAATCTTACCTTTCAAAAGTATAAAGAAGCTGCTGTTCGCACTTTGTAAAAAGTGTGCTGATGCTAATAACATTGCGGGGTGTGGACATAACGAAGAAGAGAAAGTCTTTACCGGTACGTGGATTATTCCGGAAGTGACGCTAGCTGTTAAGAAAGGGTACAAAGTCAAACAGGTTTTCGAAGTTTGGAAAAATGATTACACTAAGTACGATCCGATTCCAAAAAATTGGAGATTGCTCACTGAATATGTCAATTCTTTCCTAAAAATTAAACAAGAGGCTAGCGGTTGGAGTAGTAAATTATTGTCAGAGGCTGACAAGGAAGTATTTCTGAAAACTTATCAGATGAAAGAAGATATTATTTTAGACAAAAACAATATTGAAAAAAATTCTGGTTGACGTAACACTGCAAAGATTTGCATAAATTCTACTTGGAGTAAATTTGGTCAATGGGAGGATCGAACATATATGAAGGTGCTTCACGAATAAAAGGAATTTTGCGAGTTTATTAACTCTCCTGGCATTGAGATATACTCTTTATACGCCGCTAACGAGAAGACAATGTGGGTTACGTAGAAGAATATTAGGGAAAATTCGAAAATGCTACCACATTTAAATCTACTCAAAGCCGCATACACAACAGCGTTTGCATGAATGAAACTTTTCGAGGCACTGGACGGTCGGGATCCAATTACTATGTCCGATGACTTTTCCAATCTTAGACTTTTTGGGAGACTTTACCAACGAAATTGAAGGCTATGGGCTTAATGAGGTTCATTGCCGAATTTGTAAGTACAGGCCCTAAAAGCTATAGCCTTAAAGTAGAGACTGGTATAAATCCCAATATATCACCAAATGTGAAGGAATTACTATTAACTTCAAGAACACCCAACTTATTAATTTTAATCAACTCAAATCAACGTCAATTGGCGATGACGGTTTTGAAACAATGCAGGTAGTGAATGATAAAAAAATTAAAAGAAAACGACCAGGAGTCATTATATCTGCACTGGAAAAAAATCCAATTTACGTATGATAAAAGGATTGTAAAAGATTTTTTATCTTACCCTTATGGTTTTAAACAAATTAAGCTAGGTTAAGCAAAAAATACATGTATATACCACTCTAGACTATATATACTTATTGTACTAAGATCGAAAAATATAAAAAGATTAAATTTGAATATAAATTTTTATTTTATGTTTTCTTCTCCATTCGGAAACATGCAGGAGTTTATTTTCGATATCCAGTTTGTAAGCGCGAACAATAAGCAATATTTTATAAAAGAACTGGATGTACTCGCCTTTGATTATGTTCAGCCTACCGTCCACCACTTTACACTTCCGTATCCATACTAGGAATTGACGGGTGCTGGGAGAAGACAAAACCTGTATGAAGTTAGCATCACAAATGGACTTAGCTGGAGTGACGGTGACACGAATTACAACACAGCCAGTAGTCTTGCAGGAATATAATACAGGCTGTAAAATTTATCTGCGAGGTGCCGTGAAGGAGAAATTTATTAGAAAAATAGTTACCGTTTGCCAATATCGTTCAGCTGGAAATACCAAAACTAAGAGAGCTTAAAAATTTCAAAACAACTTGCAGTGTTCATGGTGTTGCTCCTGAGAAAAGATGTGCAGCACAAAACTGCGTAAACATCTATTTGTATTATCTAATGTATGTATGTTTGAAATAAAAAAAAGATTTTCCATTTAAAATGTTTTTTTTATTATAATCAAGCAATCAACATTTTATATGACAGAATAATGACATTTCATAGAAAAGCCGAGAATAATCAATGTATACAAATGAAGCTCGTGCTAGGATGTAGAAGTCGTCAGTGGACAGCGTTGTTACTTTTTTCTCTTTGCAACGGTTCACGTAATTGCTGTAGAACTCTTTAACACTGCCTGAGGCGGTGTTGTTGTGAAACATTACCAGGTTGAAAAAGTCGATCATTTCAAACAGTTTAAGTAGATCTTCCACCTTTAATTTTAAGCTGACTTCGCCTACTGGTATCTGGTGTGTTTGCAATAATCCTAGTTGGTTGTCAGGGTACTCACCTTCACTGCGTAATTTTTTCAGATGCTTGTACAGCGAAACCCATCCTGCGTATGTTGTTGAGGCGGAACAACGGCAATTCGTATTGAAGCTGATTTTCACCTCGAACGTCGATACATCAAATCCAAGAGCTACTTTTCGTTTATGGCTGGAGTCCAGGTAGTAGGTATAGTTCAGAAGTATTTCTTTGCAAGGCTTTTTAGCACTGCGGGTTATGTTCCCGTTTTTAGAAAAAAAATCGGCTGTGTTGTCTTCAGCTTCAATAGCTATGTCAGTTATTCCGGGTATTTCACTGACTTTTGGCTTCTTTTGACCGAGTGAACTGCTGATCTCAGTGCCTCGAGAACGCTTGCTTGCTGCTGATACAGGTTTGGAGCTTGAACCCATCTTACTGTGGCTAGAGTTGAAACAAACACGAATTTTCAGCTCTTGATCACACAGCTTTTATACCGTCAACTCCCCGTCGACAAATCTGGCAATCCCCACCATTTCGAAAAGTGTCAACTAATTGTTTCGGAATAAATCAATTATTTCATCATCATTGAAACAAGCCGCGAAGTGCGACCCTTGAGGTCCACACTAGGGTTGTTATGGATATTCACATCCGCATCCGCAAATGCGGAATATTCGCTTCAATTCAGACATCTTCATCCGCATTCGCATCCGCATCAATAAATGCGGAGCTTTTACGGATGCGGATTCATATCTGCAACAAGACACACATTGGTGACAAGATCCTACAGTTTTGTTTAAGTTATCGACGTGATTCCCTTTTCGAATCAATTATAGTGTTTGTTTACTCTGTTTATGGCTCTGACAATCAACCGCATCTTACAATATTTCAGGACTGTGTGAAGCGCTGAAATAGCACATTTTACATGAGCGTTTTTCGAAGATAAAAGATGCGTTAAGTCTTCATGTCAAGGACAATAACATTGAATCAATTTTGCCAGAAGAGTAGAAAATAATCGAATGTTGTCTTGAACTATTGAAACCTTTTGAAGAAGCTACTCGTGAAATAAGTAGCTCTCAGGCAGATGATATGAGATCTGTGATTCCCATCATTCAAATGCTTATGAAAAAACTTGACGACTATTTAACAAAACCACTGAATATTGATGCTATTCGGCTGGCAGTCTCAAATCTGAAAACACTATTTTCAGCTAAATTTTCTTCTTAGGAGGATAACAATTTAAATGCAATTTCAACGTACTCAGACTCTCGCTATAAGCATAAATTGTTCAAACCAATCACCGAAGAAAAAATAAGAGATGAAATATTAATGATGGTAAATGATTCTGTCGTCACTGGTTCTCCTATGTTACCGCCAAGTTTGGAAAAAACAAAAAGAAGGAGAATGGAAGATTCGTTCGTCCCGGAGCCAGGAACGTTCGGTATGGGTAACAGGAGTTGCTTAAAAAGCGATCTTGCCATGATGTTAGATTCATCGAGTGAAGATGAAAATGAAGGAAAACTTGATAACAGTAACCCTGGCGCTCTTCTCCGAAAGGAGTTAGTTATTTATCGCAATAGAAAAGACTGGATTTGGATGAAAGTTCACTTAATTCGTGGAAAGTTAATCATGGTGAACTTAAAACTCTCTCCAGATTCGTACGCAGATATTTATCACCTCCATCAGCCAGTGTTCCAAGCGAACAACTATTTAGTGGAACTGGGTTAAAATATGATCCAGTAAGAAACAGGTTTACTATTTATTAAATAAAATTCACCAATTTTCAATTTTAACAACTAAGTTTTTCCTTATAAAACTCTAGACTTAAAATACTAATACATTCATTCGTTAAATTTCCACCGGCGCGTACGGACGTAATTCATTTGGCTCTGCGACGCGTTGTTTGGCATCAGTGATCAAGTTCTTCTGAACCTTTGACTAATTTTCGCGATAGTGTTATATTGGTGTTTCTCTAAAAAATCACAGCTGTGTCCAGGAAAAGATCCTTAGGGGATCTTTCCCCAACCGGCATGCTGCTACGAGACAAGCTGAAAATCCCACGACTTGCTACAGTTGAAATTCCAATTAATGGAAACCGGTTCCAATTGCTCGCTAACGTAGCGTCCGACAACGATGCATCGACATCAAAAGCAGCGGTTCAGCCTGCTAAAAAGGTAAAAATACCTCCAATTACCTTCCCCTTTATCTCTCGAGAGGCTATAATTGAGATACTTGACGAATTGCGGATATCTCAGTTCGATCTGAAAATCATGTCGATTGGAAGACGATTGTTTTTATCTTCACTGGAGGAATACGAAAAAGTCGTCAATTGCCTTGTATCCAAGAAGGTGGAATTTTTCAGCCACCGCAGAGCGGATTTGCGGCCAGTGAAAATAATATTGTCTGGCCTGCACGACATGGCTTGCACCGATCTTCAAAAATATCTAACGGATACTTTGCTGCTAAAATGTATGGAGGTGAAAAAATTCATAGTAGCCAATACAGGCAATAGCCGCTACTTGCTGAGTTTTGCACCGGGGACAAGATTGAATGACCTTCGCAACAACAAGAGCATCATGCACACCCTAGTGCGATGGGATTATCACTCTCGACGGAAAACTGGTCCCACGCAGTGCAGAAACTGCCAAATGTTTGGCCATGGTTCGGCACATTGTCACCTGCCTACAAAGTGCCTAATCTGCAGCGGAGAACACAGCCACTCAACATGCGCCCTTAAAGAAGGCGAGGCGCACAAAATCAAATGCGCTAATTGTGTCCCTAACCATCTAGCCAACGATCGAGACTGCAAAGGCCGAGAAAAATACTTAGAAATCCAAGGGAGGACGTCACTCCGCTCTGCCAGAGCTAAAAAGCCGATGATGACACCTCCGAATGGCTTTCAAACCAAGGCGGCAAACTTTCCACTTTTGTCTTCATCAATTTCAGCATCTAATGCGCCTGTTCCAAGGCAACCACTTTTCAGCGAGGTTGAAGTCTGACAGCACGGCCAACTCATGCAGTGGTGATCAATGCTTATTCTCTGCCGAAGATCTGCTGCAAATATCTGCGGAACTAATCACTAGTCTTGCAAGTTGCAAAACTAAGCAGGATCAATACAACGTTATCGTTAAACTTGCTTTAAAATTTTTATATGGTTAATAAGTCCCTCAACTTAATCTTATGGAATGCTCAGAGTATCAAAAATAAAAATATTGAATTATTTGATCTTGCACATAGTAATAATGTAGATATAATCGCACTTACAGAAACCTGGCTGAAAAATAGCGATAAGCTTTTCGATGTTAATTATAATATCTTTAGAAATGACAGAGAAGGCTCTCGTGGAGGAGGAGTAGGACTTTGTATTGACAAAACAATCAAATGCTCACTGCAGCCTCTTCTAAGCACCAAAATTATCGAAACGATCGCCATCAAACTAACAGATTCTAATATCACAATAATAGCTGCCTACTTTCCGGGTACTAAATTAGATGCAGCTAGGCTTAATATGTTCTCTGAGGATTTGAAACTCATTACTAGGACCTACAAAAAATATATTCTTTGCGGTGACCTCAATGCCAGACACAGGCTTTGGAACTGTGCCAAAGCAAACAAAACTGGGAGAATCCTACTTGACATGGCTTCCCAAAGGCAACTAAATATCCTGGCACCTGACAAGCCAACCTTCTACTCACCCAACGGCAGGAGTTCCACCCTAGACTTATTAATTACTGACAATGAGGTTGACGTGTCGAAACCTACAGTATTGCAGGCTCTATCATCTCCTCATTTACCGGTTTTTAGTCAAATCAACAATATTCCCTTGTCCCCAAATCAAAACACGGAGTCCTTCTGTTTCAGAGAAACCAACTGGCGAATGTTTCGTAAAACACTAAATGAAAACATCTCTCTTAGCAAGCTTGACTTGAGATCTGTCATCAACGTTTCACAAATAGACGAAATGATTTGCCAGCTAAACGATGACCTATGGCACGCAATCGAGCTATGGACTCCCAAGAAAATAAAAGCGCAATTTGTACAAGCACCAGTAATAGATATAGAGACAATGACTTTAATTCAAAAAAAGAATACCCTGCGATGACAGTGGCAACGAACCAGAGACCATCGTCTCAAACTACAAGTTAACCTGCTTGTCAAGATGATCAGCCTTAGAATTACGGCCATCAGAAATCAGACATGGAACTCCTTGCTAGCAAGTTTCGACCGAGGTTCATCCTCCATGTGGAACCTTAAAAAAACCCTCAAACGAAGACACACTCCTTACTTTTCCCACCTCATTAAGAACGATGGTACCTTAGCCCATTCCGATCTTGAAAAAGCCGAGCTTTTAGCTGACGTCTTTCAAAGTTCGCATACGCTTACCCAAGACATGAGCAGTAAGACAACTGAGGATATCGTCGATAGTTCAATTAGGTCACTCCCCTCTTGGTTCGATGTGCCTATCAATTGTTTCTGCAAACCCAAGGAAGTCTTTAAATTTATTAAGCGGCTTAAAAACCGTAAATCTCCAGGAGCAGACCGAATTCCAAACATACTTCTGAAAAACCTCCCCAATAAGCCAATTGTTCTAATCACCTTTATATTTAACTCCTGCTTCAAGTTGGGGTACTTTCCAGCAATCTGGAAAAAAGCGACCGTCATCCCAATACTCAAGCCTGGAAAAGACTCTAGATCTAACAGCAATTTTCGTCCCATAAGCTTGCTTCCTGCGCTCAGCAAAGTCTTCGAAAAAATAATTCTTGCTAGAATCGAATCAATCATCGCTGAAAATAGGCTGATCCCAAACGAACAATTCGGTTTTCGACAGGGCCACTCTACTATCCATCAACTGAACCGGGTAGCCCATTGCATCACCAATGCATTTAATGAGAAAAAGTCCGTAGGGATGGTCACCCTTGATGTCGAAAAAGCCTTCGACTCTGTTTGGCATGACGGACTGGTGTTCAAACTTACACAATTTGCATTCCCAGTTTACTTGGTAAAGCTTATACAATCCTTTTTATCGGAGCGATCATTTGCTGTGAAAATTAATAAAACCCACTCAACTTCTCGGCGCGTCCCAGCAGGAGTACCCCAGGGAGCAAGCCTGAGTCCAGCTCTGTTCAATATTTACACTGCCGATATCCGCTCGAACTCCAGGTGTGACCTTGCAATCTTTGCAGACGACGTGTGCATTTTCTCCAAAAGCAAGTGATCCTGACTCAATAATTCAGTCCTTGGAAAGTGAACTAGATTTGCTCTACCAGTTTTATTTTCGTTGGAAAATAAAAGTAACTCCCGCGAAAACTGCATCTATTTACTTCACCCGGAAACGAAGTCCCTTAAATCTTCCAACGTGATGCGTTAACTTCGTTGGGAAGGCCATTCCTTGGAGCGAAACTGTTAAGTATCTAGGAATGATTCTGGATAAGTCTACCACATTCAAAAATCACGTAGAAACAGTTTGTACCAAAATTCAAATGGCCATAAAACTCCTGTACCCCCTCATTAACAGAAAGTCAAAGCTTTCCCTACATAATAAGCTGCTTATCTACAAAGTTGCATTTCAGCCAATTATTTCATATGCAGCACCCGTTTGGGGACAATGTGCAAATCACCATAAAGGTAAGCTTCAAGTTCTCCAAAACAAATGCCTAAAGATCATCCTAGATAAACCCTGGTACTTCTCGACCATACGGCTGCATCAACTGGCTCAAGTCCCGACGATAAAAGATCTCGTCACAAAGAGGCATAATGCATTCCTCAAAACAACAGCAACGATTGATAATCCTCTGCTACTGCCTTCTAGGTCATCGCTACATTAAGTAAATATCTAGATGTTTAAGCCTATTCTTAAGTTAGTTCTAGATTAGGCTAGTTTCTTAGGTGTAAGTATTCGCAAGCCAGGTTTTTTATACGTTTTTCCTAGTAAACTTGATAATAATCTTAAGCAAAACTTATCTGCAAGTCTAATTGTAAGGAACTATAGATGTAAAGGCGGCACCATAGTCTGAATCTCTAGCATAAGTCTCTGTAATACTACAAAATTGTATCTCGACAATAATAAACATTTTATCTATCTATCTATCTAAAATACTAATAAGTAAGTCTAAAAGCTTTGTTAGTTTTGTTCTTAAAATATGACCAAATAAAACATATTAAAATAAAATCGATTTTCATTTATTTATGTACTTAAAATTGAAATGTCTTGAAAGAAATGCTTAAATCCGCATCCGCGGATGTGAACCTCTAATAATTCGCATCTGCATCCGCATCCGCGGATGTCAAAATTTTTGCATCCGTAACAACACGGTCAACTTCCCAGTAATATCTAGATAAACATTAAAAATATTAAACACAATAATAATTTTGAAAATAGTACTATTTTAAATAATAATAATGAGAGGAATTCATAGCGATAACAGGAAAGGAATGATAGGAATGTATAAATTTTATAAACATTTATTACTGTGTTGTGCAAATCTGGTTAAAAAAATATTTTTTATGAAAAAACCCTAAGTTTTTGCATTTTCTTCTATTAAATTAAAAAAACCGCTGAAACGGATTTTTAAAATGTTGAAATAATCAAAAATGTGTTGAAACACGTCGATTGACACCTTAATGATGCAAATATTATATCTGGTTCGTGAGATATAGCGAATGGCAGAAATGACCTTGAAGATCAAGCTGACTGTTAATGATTTTTAATTTTTAATTTTATGTTTCTTGTTATCACGAGAAAAAGTTTTGATGAAGTTTGTTCAAGCATTGCTTGAAGTATATAAATTTTATAAAAATTGAATACTGTCTTCCGTAAATCAGGTTAAAAATTTATTGTTTATTAAAAAAACCTAATTTTTTGCCCTTTTTTCTCAAATTAAAAAAAAAGCCTCAAACAATTTTTTTCAAAATTCGAGAAATTCACGCAAATGTCAACACGCGTCGATTGACACCATAAACATGCGAATCGTATGTTTTGTTCGCGAGATATGTATAACGCATGACAGAAATGACCTTGAAAATCATGATGCCTGTTAATATTTTTTTATTTTTTATTCAATTTTTTACGTAATCACGAGAAAAAGTTTTGATGTTGTTTTTACAAGCACTGCTTAAGGTATATAAATTTTATAAAAATTGAATACTGTATTCCGTAAATCAGCTTAAAAATTTATTGTTTATTAAAAAAACCTAATTTTTGCACTTTTTTCTTAAATTAAAAAACGGCTCCAAAATTTGATAGATTCACAAAAGTGTTAATACGCGTCGATTGACACCATAACCATGCAAATCATATGTTTGGTTCGCGAGATATAACGCATGACAGAAATGAGCTTCAAAGGGGCAAAACAACAAACCCCACCGACCGAAGTATCCCAAAAACTAATCAGCTCTTAAGATTGCAAAGACGCTTCGATTGACACCTCAACAAAGTCGATACGACGTTATTTACGTGAGTTATGCTCGTAGAAAAAAGTGTCCACGAAACTACCAACGTACACACACACACTCTCACTCGCACATACGTCTCCCTTTCTAAAAAGACTTTATATATACTCTATAGACCTCAAAACGTAAAGAAATGTTGAAAATTTCAATTTCGATTTTCGAGGCGATTACAAGAGCTTCCCATTTACTGGGAAGTTAATTATAATCTGTAAGGGAAAACTTTTTAGGAAATCTTTTGAAACTTCTACCACTACAGCGAAAATAAAGGAAAACGCTGCAATACTGCCCACATGTTGTCGAAAAGTCACCTTGTAACCGCATTTTATTATTCACAAACGCTTTTCCATATGTCGAAGTGTTAAAGCATAATCCACGACATGCTAATCGGCGCAGGCTTATTCTAGAAACTATTATGCTTCGGTCAAATTAAGCTGAAGAAAGGTCAACCTGTATTCCAAAAGACTGTATTCGGATGGATTTTTACCGACTCAGGAGAGACCCAATCGCTTAAAATGTAATTTGATCCGTAACACTGAATTACATATTCAACTTGAACGTTTTTGGAAAATTGAAAACGGCTTTACGGATTCTCGAGAACATTGCTCAAATTCGGACTACTGAACGCGATATAACTGGTCGCTTTATCGTAAGCATAGCGTTCAAATCAGACGATATTAGCAGTCTAGGTAGTTCAAAACAGATGGCTCATGAGCGACTTCTTTCCATGGAAAAACAATTACCAAAAAATTTCGATCTAGAAAAACAATATACGGATTTTATGACAGATTACGAGAATCAAGGGCGCGAATTAACATTACCCGAAGTCGATGATTCTGACCACCATTTCTATTTGCCACATCATGCCGTATTTAAGGAAGAAAGTACTACTACTAAATTACGCGTCGTATTTGATGGTTCCGCAAAAACATCAACCGTAATGTCACTGGATGATATACAATACATTGGGTACCCCGTACAGGACGATGTTTTCTCTATAATATTGAGATTTCAACATCACAATGTGATTATTTCGGGTGACTTAGCTAAAATGTATCAACAAATCTTAGTTAAATCCGAGGATAGACGAATGCAACGTATTCTATGGCGATACGATTGATCGCAGCCTGTGAAGGTATATGAACTAAATACAGTAACGTACGGCACTGCGTCAGCACCTTTTCTTGCTACTCGTTGTTTGCGTGAACTATCGGATATTGCTAAAACGGACTTTCCAGCCGCGAGTCATGCGATTTTACGAGACTTTTACGTGGACGACCTGCTGACAGGTACTGGTACAATTGACGCGGCGGGGAAATTAAAGGATGAAATATCAAATATTCTGTCACCCGCGGGTCTTCACTTACGCAAATGGGCGTCAAATAAAGAGCAAATTTTGAATCATAAGGACGGTGAGGAAATTGACAAAATCGCGCTTCATGGAGACAAAGACCCTAAGACATTAGGTATCATATGGGATCCGTCGGGTGGTACAATCAAATATGACGTTAATCTAATTGAATCTCGCAAGGTATCTAAGCGCATTGTATTATCAACCATAGCACAAGTTTACGACCCGCTTGGTCTTGTTGGTCCTGTCATTATACCTGCAAAGCTTATCATGCAAAAACTCTGGAGTTTAGATCTTGATTGGGATGAGTCTTTGCCATTAGACTTGCATACTTCATGGACAATGAAATACAAGGTATTAATAATTTCGTAATTGACCGACAAGTGATGTCACCTATGGAGCCCATGAAACTCGAATACCATGGATTTTGTGATGCGTCGGAAAGGGCATACGGTGCGTGCATCTATGTAACATCAGTAAATTCTCATGGACTACGTACTTCTCGTTTATTATGTGCTAAATCGCAAGTGGCACCCCTGAAGGTATTATCGATTCCGAGACTCGAATTATTAGGTGCTTTACTTCTTGCCCAGCTCTCGCCAAAAATATCAACGGCATGTAATATACGACGCGAAGAGTGGTATTTCTGGACAGACTCTATGGTAGCACTATCATGGATTAAGGCACCGCCTACTCGTTGGAAAACATTCGTCGCGAATAGAACTGCAGAGATTCAACATCTTACAAATAATATTTGGAATCATATCGCAACAGATCAGAATCCAGCCGATCTCATATCGCGAGGGACTACTGCGATTAACCTCCGAAGTTGCTCTCTGTGGTAGCACGGACCTACGTGGTTGTTGAAATCGAAAGAGAATTCGCCTTTGACCAATGAATCAAGTATTATCACTGCACCCGAAGAGCGCGGGCGCAGCTGCCTTACTAAGGAAAGTGAATCAGAAAGGAAATCGACAATACTAGAAACGATTTTGCGCACTCTTTATTTTCGCGTTTTTCATCTTTTACACGGTTAGTTCGTTCAATGGAACATGTTTTTAGATTTATCACTAAGTGTCGATCTTGCGCTGAGAGTGGCAAAGGAAAAAAGAGATATGAACCATTCACCACTACCGAGTTACAGTCTACAACCAAATAATTATTTAAGATCACACAATCAGAGACTTTTGAAAAGGAGTTAAAACTTTTATCAGCGAGTAAGGAATTATGTAACGATAGTGTCTTTAATCAATTACACGCCTTTCTTGATAAGTCCGGATTAATCAGAGTAGGCGGTAGATTGCAAAATGCGGCAATACCGTACGATCAAAAACAACCAATTGTTCTTGCAGCGAACCATCCATTAACACACTTGTTAATTAAATATGAACATTTACGTTTAATGCATGCCGGGTGCCAATCAGTTCTCGCATCATTGTGGGAGTGGATTTGATTGATAAAGGGTAAATCCAACGTGCGAAAAAAATTTGCGACAATGCGTAACGTGTTTTAAGGTTCAACCGAGTCAGTCTGCACACATTATGGGTAATTTACCGTTAGAACGAGTATCTCAAACGAGAGCTTTCCATAACGTCGGTGTAGATTATGCAGGTCCTTATTTCATAAAGGAACATAGCCGTGCGTAACGTGTTTTAAGGTTCAACCGAGTCAGTCTGCACACATTATGGGTAATTTACCGTTAGAACGAGTATCTCAAACGAGAGCTTTCCATAACGTCGGTGTAGATTATGCAGGTCCTTATTTCATAAAGGAACATAGCCGTGCACTTACATCAATCTAGGCATATTTGTGTTTATTCTTGTGCATGTCAACAACGGCAGTGCATCTTGAACTGGCCGTAGATTGAACAACCGAAGCGTTCATGAACTGCTTACGTCGCTTTATTTCTCGAAGAGGTCTTTGCAGAAATATATTTTCAGATAATGGTAAAAATTTTGTTGGATCGAATAATGAGTGGAAAGAACAAAGAAGTTTACTTGATGACGATGGCTCTAAGAACGAGATTGTTGGATTTTGCGTATCAATGAATATTAAGTGTCATTTTATTCCACCTCATGGACCACACTGGGGAGGTCTCTGGGAATCAGCGGTAAAATCAAGTAAATACCATTTGGAACGGGTTATCGGACAAACTCGACTAACTTTCGAAGTGTTTTATACAATATTGGTACAAATAGAAGCTTGTATGAACTCCCGTCCCCTAAATCCTTTATCAAGCGATCCAAACGACCTTTGTCCCCTCACTCCTGCCCACATCCTAGTTGGAGTTGTCTATCAAGATACCAACTTTTACAACAAATAGTTAAACACTACTGGCAGAGATGGCATAAGGAATATTTGCCTCAACTACAAAACCGATTGAAATGGAAAAAATGTGGTACGACACTCATTAACCCAATGCAATGGCCCCTAGGTCGCATCACTAAGGTACACCCTGGTAAGGATTCAATCATTAATGAATAATTAATTCAAGTAATTTAAGTACATTGAAAGATTCTTTTCAAGGCGGACAGAAAGGTAAGAGCTTAATCCACAACTAACTTGTTATAGGGCAGAACTAGTTTGCTCCTGGTTGAAGCAACATTTCCGCACTTTCGATATATGTATTTACGAGTTTGAAATATTTTAATAAATTAAAGAAAAGAACTAAACACGGAATCAATTATTTCAATATAAAAGATTCAAATTGTTTAAAGTGCTTGCTATCAGGATATTTCCCAAACGAGTCAAAATATTGTGCCGGACCTTTTTGGGGTAATAAAATGCAACCCAATGACTCCCTTTTTTCACTGGCCAGATCGGTGTCGGCGATGACGCATGCAGGTTTTCTTATTTTTCGAGGCAAACGAATGCAGGGGTATACACATTGAAAAAACCTGTTTGTTATAACATTACTTCTTAACGTGTTGATAATCTCTATCGTGCTAATTCCTGGTCTTCCAGGGATATGTTTTCAAAGTTGACAACCTTTATATGTGATGTCACATAGCTCTGTAGGAATTCCTTTGTTGAATCTGCTTTCACAAAAACTGTTGAAAGATTTGATAAAGATCTGATCTTTCCAAATACACCTGTCTGGTCTGTAGTTATAGCCGCGGAGGTAGGATATTTATACGTAATTTCTTTCGAATGAGGTTTGTTCAGAGAAGTAAATCCTACCATTAGCACTTCCTTCAAGAAGATTAAGTGACCTTCTGAGAAGTATTCAACATGTACAAGGCAATGTGTCATGGCTTCTGCTGCGTACTATAGTGAATACTATCGAAATCTGATTGTTATTGTGTATATATATAGCTTTTTAAAAACTTGTAAATACATTCCGATTTTTGTCAATTTCAAGCCTTCCGTTATCTGCTTAAATGATACAAGTGACGCTTTTCTTTAAAGCTTCTCTGAATCTTCCCTCGATCCTTACCACACCTTGGTTTAATAAACTAGCGCATCCCGAATCGTATGAGATTTCTGCTGTTAAGTCAAATGCTAACAGAAAACAGTCATCATCAAAGAATTTCTTAGAAATCTGAAGACCTTTATCAAAATAATTGATTCTAGTCCCCTTGAACAGAGAAAGATATCCTCTAGTGCTAACTGTTTTTTTTTGCGAGAATAATCAAACTCTAGAGGAAGGTTTGGTACTTGAACATCATTTACTGATAGATTGAAGTTGGTAATATTGCTATGCTTGAAGTTGATTGGATTCTTTGTGCGTTTTCCGGTGTAGGATTAATTATCCACCATACCATAAACAAGTAGATTCGGTAATTGCCCGATGACTACGTTATCAAGAGATAGAGTATAGATGTTGGTGGGTAGTGTACAGGTTTTCACCTCCACCTGCTTGTATGGGTATACTGCATTCGGGCGCTGTAGTACAGCTTCATGTTCTAATAATATACTGGGATTGACCGTAACATGATTCATGAACAATGTCGCTTCTAGAATTTTTACGAGTGTATTAAAGTCATCTTCTTTCGAGTACAAATAAAATTTCGGTTTTTCCAATGAAAGTGTTAAACGGAAGTCCACTCCATTTATTAAGAATTTATCTTGATTTAACAGATCGCTGCAAATTGTGCCCATCAACGACGTTACTCTTTTCCACCATTGCAGACCTTTTACGATAGCGCTCATTTAACTCAGTAGGACCACCGCGAGGTATTGAGTCTTCAATCATGTCTATCTTATTCTGATCTAGATACCAACCGGCTGATTCCAGATGAGTTGATGCAGCGTCTTAACCATACTTCAGTAAATTTTCAATATTGGCGCGATAGTGGTAATTGTTGTCCGTCCGAGCTATATTCTTACATTTCAAATGAACAGTGCATTATCTAAAAAGTGAATGAGGTTGTTAGCTACGCCAACGGAATCAGCTGAACCATCAGCTCCATCATCTTTCTTTAGTTTCTCTCTTCTTGTGAAAAGTTCTTCTTTACCATTCTTTATCAGTTGCACCTTGAGTCGTTAATAAATGCTGGATACGTCACGATATGTATCTCCATGGCCAAGTGAGACAAATTCCAACACCGAAGAATTGTCCAGTGATGCAATGGGTTTGTAAGCAACCTCTTCGGTCTTCAGAGTACTGTTTTGAATCGGTGGTGAGGCAAAAACATCTAACTCAGACTCCATACATTCTTTCTGCATCGGGATGGTATTATCTACTTGTCAAATATATCCAATGTATGCCTCCTTATTTGTCGTCGTCTTTTTATAATTTTCTTAATCTTGCTCTCACTTTTTGCCCTTTTTTACAGTTAGGCACTGATTTCAGCTGCTTACTTGTGTAAGGTTTAGCTCGTTTTATAGCTAATCTCCTACCTCTACCTTCCATTTTATCGAAGATTTTATTTATATCTTTTTGGGCTTCTTGCACTGCAAATTTTCCCTGTTCTTTTAGTACCTGTTTCTGTGGTCTGCTTCCTGCCTCTTTAAAAATGGACTTTCCTGTTTCCACGACTTGTTTGCCTATAGCTTTTGCTTCATATTTATAGATTCTTACTTTCGTTTCAAATGAAGCATGATTAAGGTTGGAGTAAAGCAATGTTCAAAGTTGACTAGCTCGCCGTGATGGCCAGTATTTTTGATTGAGATACTTTCAATGAAGGTTTTCTCAAGTGGACAGTACTCCACATGATCGAATCTAAACACACTATCACAACCTCCCAACGGGAGTGCTCGTAGATTTCTTACCAGTTTACTTCCTGTCATTCTAGGTTTAATGATATCCGTATAAACATATATTAAATTGTTTCCTTCACAATCACCAATAGCTTTGGAGGATGTGTCACGATGTGTTGTTTTTTTAAGTACAGACAATAATTTTTCCAGCTGACTTACACTGTTCAGCATTATTGATTTATCAAACGACTCTTTTATTATTGCATCAATTGGTTCGCGGTCACGTTTTCAACGGGTGTTTCTAGGAAAGCTTCGATGAATAATCCAGCAATATTATCGGTTTTATCCACTTCTATTGGAAGAGGAGTTGTACCGTTTGATCCATTGGCTCTTCTGTATGGTATGTTAATAATGGTGTGAAAATCAGTTTTAATCCACTCATTGGATAGTATTTCAGTGCCGGACTCTTTAGCGGTGCGGGATATAGATGCTCGGACTGCTGACGCAATTGTTAATCGGTGATGCAATAGGCAGCTCTACATTAAGTTTCACACCATCATATTTCAGCTGAAATGTTTGGGTGGACGATTGAATACCCGCTTTTTATCCCACTTCTTCCTTAAACTATTTGACGGATAAATATATTGATCAACCATCTGTAATAATTCATTGTAGTTTCGTTTGTTTCTTGGTATCTGTCCAATTATGTAGTCTATAAGCGCTCGGAATGATTCAAATTTTGCATCTGACTTTAAATAAACTTTCTCAGCAATCCTTCCGGACTGATAAATATGTATGCAAAAACCTCTTTCTTCTATAATACTTCTTATGTCGGAGATTATCTTTCCATCTCTATCTTCTTCGATACGATCGTACATTATTTGTTTAATTTCAGTCAGATAATAATTATAATAGTCAGGTCTAATTGCTAAAAACAATGACGAAGGAAATGATGAAACAATCATATTGTTTGCCTTATAACATAACTTTTGCAAATCATTAGCATCCCATCTTAAACGAACATGATACTTTCCCAATTCCAAAACTTTCGCGATTATTGCTTTTGGATATTTTTGAACTGATAAAGATTGTGGTACTTCGGTAATGCCAACACCTTCAGAAGGTATAAACCGTTTTGAAATTCCGCTGCAGATTTGCTTGTCTACTTTTTACGTTTTGGTAGAGTGATCTTCGTTGTTTTAACATACCGATTGCCGGTAAACTTACACACACTCGGTATTATATTTTCGAAAGATGAAAGTGTATTTTCAGGGTAAATGTCTAAGGAAATGTTGCTCAAGAGACACACGTAGAACTCGTCATCTATTATGGTTATAGGCATTATTTAAATTCTGTCCCAATTCAGGTTTTTTACTCTGGAACGAGGCTCGGTCTTCAATCTTAACCGTTCACTTTGCTGAATTGATCATGTTTTAAACGAGTGGGTCTTAATATAGATTGCTTACCGGACTTTCGACCTACTTCATCGAAATCTGATGCCACAGCACCTATATCATCTATTACATCTAAATCGGTAAAAACGTCATCCAGTTCATCCACAGTCATATCCGCTGAAATCGTATAGTGCGTTATACTATCATCGCTGGTTATTGTTTTATAGTCCTTGGTTGTTCACACAAATGAATCAGCTACACTATTCCTTATTTGGGAACCAGGTTTAAGACTTTTTGCAAACCCACTTGCTGATAATCGTCGCTTAAAAGCAGCAGGCAATTCTTGCTTTGGTGGTGCTATTTCGTTTACCGACTCAAATATTTCCTCCGGTCGTGGAGGTGAAGCTTGTGCGGGTATTTCGTTTCTAAATAGAAACCTCGTCTGTGTGCTGTTTTCACGTAAGTTCTTATATTTCTGACTATCCATGCGGTCTTTCGATGAAAGATTTTCAGCTTTCGTCTCCATAAAAGTATTTTTTCTTCGTCTTGCATTTAAAAATTGTATTAGCACATTCCGGTACAGATACCATTTTGCTTCATCATTTTGGTGCTTTTTGTTCAGTATCTTATTCATGGTTTTGTCAAACATAGTCTGTGTACTAGCGCTATCAACTGGTTCCTCTAAGCGTTGATACACTTCCGGGGATAATAATACCAATTTATCAAGACTGTTATTTCTATGCATATTTTTCAATCAAAGACCCTATCACACCTGAAACAACACTTTCTAAAAATACAGGTAAAAATCCTCCTTGCTGCACTAACACTTTACGTTGTCGCTGAACAGATTTTCTTGCCCCTGAAAGCTTACGCAGGCTCTTTTTATATTTGCGCAGTTGTGTGACTACTTTCCTTGATGGTGTATGATTGCCCTTCAATGATTTGTGTGTGATTTCGCATAAAGTTTTAATTAATTCTGGATTTGCGGTTTTTAGTATAGCCTTTCTTAAACACGGACTAGCTTTTTTAAGAACATATAGCATATGCTTGTTGTCCTTCAGTCGTTTCATTCTTGACACCATTACACTCCTTCAAACTTTGTGGCGAGCAATAACACGGTAAGAATTTTCTATTAAATATATCCGTATATTCGTAATGCTTCATTTATATTTCCCGTAAGGTCAATTAACAAATTGCTGTGCGGCTGCTGTGTTATTTGCTCATATATTCTCATTAGCTCCAAGCTGTTTTCGGGGTATACCTGTTTAGCCAGATGGTGAAATTGGCTCTTGTCTCGGGGGTTCTTGAAACAAAACAGGTATTTACAGTTGAATGATATGTGACAACATAATTTTCCTTGATGAAATACATTTTGAGTCACAAGAATAACGGAAAGGTTACGATAATGAAATCCTTTTGTAAACAGCTCACATACTTGTCTTGAAAATGCATTTAGCATGATATCGTGCAAGACAATTAGTATCGGTTGCTTCGTACTGTTCGGAAATTCCACAGGAATAGCACTAACATTTTCTATATCTTTAAATGGCATATGCTTAGGTATAGCAAGTTGTTCAGTGTTACACCAAATAATTTTTTTCACGGACGGCTGTATTATCGAGCTGGTTTTAAGAAGATTTTCTATAAGTGTCGTCTTCCCACAACCAGAAGGTCCTGCGACCATCATTGTGAAAGGGTGTCTAAAGTGAGTCATCTTTTCTGTTAAATCACACGTAAATATAATCGTGCAAGTAATATTTATATCTTTTACCACGATGAGTAGACGAAAAATTGTTGACGAGATACATAGACCAGCACGTAAAAGATTCAATCGGCGTCGAGTCACTGTAAGAGGTATAGACGATTTTTGGCAGGCAGATTTGGTTGATATGAATCTTCTAACAGTAATAGAGTTTTTCCGAATTTGCCTGAGGTGTACCAGTCAGAAGTAAAAGCGCTAATGATGATGAGGCTATAGAATCTATTCTCAAACAACGGCGTATACCCAGGAATCTGCACACCGACGATAGAAAATAATTTTCAACTTCCCAGTATATGGGAAGTTCTTGTAATCGCCTCGAAAATCGAAATTGAAATTTTCAACATTTTTTTACGTTTTGAAGTCTATAGAGTATATATAAAGTGTTTTTAGAAAGGGAGATGTATGTGTGAGTGTGAGTGTGTGAACGTACGTACGTACGTACGTTCGTGGACACTTTTTTCTACAAGCATAACTCACGTAAATAAAGTCGTATCGACTTTGTTGAGGTGTCAATCGAAGCGTCTTTGCAATTTTAAGAGCTAATTAGTTTATAGGATACTTCGGTCGGTGGGGTTTGTTGTTTTGCCCCTTTGAAGTTCATTTCTGTCATGCGTTATATCTCGCGAACCAAACATACGATTTGCATGGTTATGGTGTCAATCGACGAGTATTGACAGTTTTGTGAACCTATCAAATTTTGAAAAAAATCGGTGGAGCCGTTTTTTAATTTAAGAAAAAAAGTGCCAAAAATTAGTTTTTTTTATAAACAATAAATTTTTAAGCTGATTTACGGAATACAGTATTCAATTTTTATAAAATTTATATACTTCAAGCAGTGCTTGTAAAATCAAGATCAAAACTTTTTCTCGAGATGATGTAAAAAATTAAATCAAAAATAAAAAAATCATTAACAGGTATCTTGATCTTCAAGGTCATTTCTGTCATGCGTTATACATATCTCGCGAGCCAAACATACGATTTGCATGGTTATGGTGTCAACAATCAAAGTGCAAAAAAGTAGGTTTTTTAATAAACAATAAATTTTTAACCTTATTTACAGACGACAGTATTCAATTTTTATAAAATTTATATACTTCAAGCAATGCTTGAACAAACGTCATCAAAACTTTTTCTCATGATGACAAGAAACATAAAATTAAAAATTAAAATTCATTAACAGTCAGCATCATCTTCAAGGTCATTTCTGCCATTCGCTATATCTCACGTACCAGATATAATATTTGCATCATTAAGGTGTCGATCAACGTGTTTTAACTCATTTTTGATTATTTTAACATTATAAAAATCCGTTTCAGCGGTTTTTTAAATTAAATAGAAGAAAATGAAAAAACTTAGGGTTTTTTTCATAAAAAAATATTTTTTTAACAACGGAATCAGCTAAACCGTCAGCTCCATCAGCTTTCTTTAGTTTCTCTCTTCTTGTGAAAAGTTCTTCTTTACCATTCTTTATCAGTTGCACCTTGAGTCGTTAATAAATGCTGGATACGTCACGATATGTATCTCCATGGCCAAGTGAGACAAATTCCAACACCGAAGAATTGTCCAGTGATGCAATGGGTTTGTAAGCAACCTCTTCGGTCTTCAGAGTACTGTTTTGAATCGGTGGTGAGGCAAAAACATCTAACTCAGACTCCATACATTCTTTCTGCATCGGGATGGTATTATCTACTTGTCAAATGTATCCAATGTATGCCTCCTTATTTGTCGTCGTCTTTTTATAATTTTCTTAATCTTGCTCTCACTTTTTGCCCTTTTTTACAGTTAGGCACTGATTTCAGCTGCTTACTTGTGTAAGGTTTAGCTCGTTTTATAGCTAATCTCCTACCTCTACCTTCCATTTTATCAAAGATTTTATTTATATCTTTTTGGGCTTCTTGCACTGCAAATTTTCCCTGTTCTTTTAGTACCTGTTTCTGTGGTCTGCTTCCTGCCTCTTTAAAAATGGACTTTCCTGTTTCCACGACTTGTTTGCCTATAGCTTTTGCTTCATATTTATAGATTCTTACTTTCGTTTCAAATGAAGCATGATTAAGGTTGGAGTAAAGCAATGTTCAAAGTTGACTAGCTCGCCGTGATGGTCAGTATTTTTGATTGAGATACTTTCAATGAAGGTTTTCTCAAGTGGACAGTACTCCACATGATCGAATCTAAACACACTATCACAACCTCCCAACGGGAGTGCTCGTAGATTTCTTACCAGTTTACTTCCTGTCATTCTAGGTTTAATGATATCCGTATAAACATATATTAAATTGTTTCCTTCACAATCACCAATAGCTTTGGAGGATGTGTCACGATGTGTTGTTTTTTTAAGTACAGACAATAATTTTTCCAGCTGACTTACACTGTTCAGCATTATTGATTTATCAAACGACTCTTTTATTATTGCATCAATTGGTTCGCGGTCACGTTTTCAACGGGTGTTTCTAGGAAAGCTTCGATGAATAATCCAGCAATATTATCGGTTTTATCCACTTCTATTGGAAGAGGAGTTGTACCGTTTGATCCATTGGCTCTTCTGTATGGTATGTTAATAATGGTGTGAAAATCAGTTTTAATCCACTCATTGGATAGTATTTCAGTGCCGGACTCTTTAGCGGTGCGGGATATAGATGCTCGGACTGCTGACGCAATTGGTAATCGGTGATGCAATAGGCAGCTCTACATTAAGTTTCACACCATCATATTTCAGCTGAAATGTTTGGGTGGACGATTGAATACCCGCTTTTTTATCCCGCTTCTTCCTTAAACTATTTGACGGATAAATATATTGATCAACCATCTGTAATAATTCATTGTAGTTTCGTTTGTTTCTTGGTATCTGTCCAATTATGTAGTCTATAAGCGCTCGGAATGATTCAAATTTTGCATCTGACTTTAAATAAACTTTCTCAGCAATCCTTCCGGACTGATAAATATGTATGCCAAAACCTCTTTCTTCTATAATACTTCTTATGTCGGAGATTATCTTTCCATCTCTATCTTCTTCGATACGATCGTACATTATTTGTTTAATTTCAGTCAGATAATAATTATAATAGTCAGGTCTAATTGCTAAAAACAATGACGAAGGAAATGATGAAACAATCATATTGTTTGCCTTATAACATAACTTTTGCAAATCATTAGCATCCCATC
The DNA here is from genome assembly GCA_963942545.1 of Oxycera nigricornis. Taxonomy (NCBI): domain Eukaryota; kingdom Metazoa; phylum Arthropoda; class Insecta; order Diptera; family Stratiomyidae; genus Oxycera; species Oxycera nigricornis. The sequence goes on from OZ012663.1 coordinate 54,492,351, forward strand.
TTAAACGAACATGATACTTTCCCAATTCCAAAACTTTCGCGATTATTGCTTTTGGATATTTTTGAACTGATAAAGATTGTGGTACTTCGGTAATGCCAACACCTTCAGAAGGTATAAACCGTTTTGAAATTCCGCTGCAGATTTGCTTGTCTACTTTTTACGTTTTGGTAGAGTGATCTTCGTTGTTTTAACATACCGATTGCCGGTAAACTTACACACACTCGGTATTATATTTTCGAAAGATGAAAGTGTATTTTCAGGGTAAATGTCTAAGGAAATGTTGCTCAAGAGACACACGTAGAACTCGTCATCTATTATGGTTATAGGCATTATTTAAATTCTGTCCCAATTCAGGTTTTTTACTCTGGAACGAGGCTCGGTCTTCAATCTTAACCGTTCACTTTGCTGAATTGATCATGTTTTAAACGAGTGGGTCTTAATATAGATTGCTTACCGGACTTTCGACCTACTTCATCGAAATCTGATGCCACAGCACCTATATCATCTATTACATCTAAATCGGTAAAAACGTCATCCAGTTCATCCACAGTCATATCCGCTGAAATAGTATAGTGCGTTATACTATCATCGCTGGTTATTGTTTTATAGTCCTTGGTTGTTCACACAAATGAATCAGCTACACTATTCCTTATTTGGGAACCAGGTTTAAGACTTTTTGCAAACCCACTTGCTGATAATCGTCGCTTAAAAGCAGCAGGCAATTCTTGCTTTGGTGGTGCTATTTCGTTTACCGACTCAAATATCTCCTCCGGTCGTGGAGGTGAAGCTTGTGCGGGTATTTCGTTTCTAAATAGAAACCTCGTCTGTGTGCTGTTTTCACGTAAGTTCTTATATTTCTGACTATCCATGCGGTCTTTCGATGAAAGATTTTCAGCTTTCGTCTCCATAAAAGTATTTTTTCTTCGTCTTGCATTTAAAAATTGTATTAGCACATTCCGGTACAGATACCATTTTGCTTCATCATTTTGGTGCTTTTTGTTCAGTATCTTATTCATGGTTTTGTCAAACATAGTCTGTGTACTAGCGCTATCAACTGGTTCCTCTAAGCGTTGATACACTTCCGGGGATAATAATACCAATTTATCAAGACTGTTATTTCTATGCATATTTTTCAATCAAAGACCCTATCACACCTGAAACAACACTTTCTAAAAATACAGGTAAAAATCCTCCTTGCTGCACTAACACTTTACGTTGTCGCTGAACAGATTTTCTTGCCCCTGAAAGCTTACGCAGGCTCTTTTTATATTTGCGCAGTTGTGTGACTACTTTCCTTGATGGTGTATGATTGCCCTTCAATGATTTGTGTGTGATTTCGCATAAAGTTTTAATTAATTCTGGATTTGCGGTTTTTAGTATAGCCTTTCTTAAACACGGACTAGCTTTTTTAAGAACATATAGCATATGCTTGTTGTCCTTCAGTCGTTTCATTCTTGACACCATTACACTCCTTCAAACTTTGTGGCGAGCAATAACACGGTAAGAATTTTCTATTAAATATATCCGTATATTCGTAATGCTTCATTTATATTTCCCGTAAGGTCAATTAACAAATTGCTGTGCGGCTGCTGTGTTATTTGCTCATATATTCTCATTAGCTCCAAGCTGTTTTCGGGGTATACCTGTTTAGCCAGATGGTGAAATTGGCTCTTGTCTCGGGGGTTCTTGAAACAAAACAGGTATTTACAGTTGAATGATATGTGACAACATAATTTTCCTTGATGAAATACATTTTGAGTCACAAGAATAACGGAAAGGTTACGATAATGAAATCCTTTTGTAAACAGCTCACATACTTGTCTTGAAAATGCATTTAGCATGATATCGTGCAAGACAATTAGTATCGGTTGCTTCGTACTGTTCGGAAATTCCACAGGAATAGCACTAACATTTTCTATATCTTTAAATGGCATATGCTTAGGTATAGCAAGTTGTTCAGCGTTACACCAAATAATTTTTTTCACGGACGGCTGTATTATCGAGCTGGTTTTAAGAAGATTTTCTATAAGTGTCGTCTTCCCACAACCAGAAGGTCCTGCGGCCATCATTGTGAAAGGGTGTCTAAAGTGAGTCATCTTTTCTGTTAAATCACACGTAAATATAATCGTGCAAGTAATATTTATATCTTTTACCACGATGAGTAGACGAAAAATTGTTGACGAGATACATAGACCAGCACGTAAAAGATTCAATCGGCGTCGAGTCACTGTCAGAGGTATAGACGATTTTTGGCAGGCAGATTTGGTTGATATGAATCTTCTAACAGTAATAGAGTTTTTCCGAATTTGCCTGAGGTGTACCAGTCAGAAGTAAAAGCGCTAATGATGTTGATGAGGCTATAGAATCTATTCTCAAACAACGGCGTATACCCAGGAATCTGCACACCGACGATAGAAAATAATTTTCAACTTCCCAGTATATGGGAAGTTCTTGTAATCGCCTCGAAAATCGAAATTGAAATTTTCAACATTTTTTTACGTTTTGAAGTCTATAGAGTATATATAAAGTGTTTTTAGAAAGGGAGATGTATGTGTGAGTGTGAGTGTGTGAACGTACGTACGTACGTACGTTCGTGGACACTTTTTTCTACAAGCATAACTCACGTAAATAAAGTCGTATCGACTTTGTTGAGGTGTCAATCGAAGCGTCTTTGCAATTTTAAGAGCTAATTAGTTTATAGGATACTTCGGTCGGTGGGGTTTGTTGTTTTGCCCCTTTGAAGTTCATTTCTGTCATGCGTTATATCTCGCGAACCAAACATACGATTTGCATGGTTATGGTGTCAATCGACGAGTATTGACATTTTTGTGAACCTATCAAATTTTAAAAAAAATCGGTGGAGCCGTTTTTTAATTTAAGAAAAAAAGTGCCAAAAATTAGTTTTTTTTATAAACAATAAATTTTTAAGCTGATTTACGGAATACAGTATTCAATTTTTATAAAATTTATATACTTCAAGCAGTGCTTGTAAAATCAAGATCAAAACTTTTTCTCGAGATGATGTAAAAAATCAAATCAAAAATAAAAAAATCATTAACAGGTATCTTGATCTTCAAGGTCATTTCTGTCATGCGTTATACATATCTCGCGAGCCAAACATACGATTTGCATGGTTATGGTGTCAACAATCAAAGTGCAAAAAAGTAGGTTTTTTAATAAACAATAAATTTTTAACCTTATTTACAGACGACAGTATTCAATTTTTATAAAATTTATATACTTCAAGCAATGCTTGAACAAACGTCATCAAAACTTTTTCTCATGATGACAAGAAACATAAAATTAAAAATTAAAATTCATTAACAGTCAGCATCATCTTCAAGGTCATTTCTGCCATTCGCTATATCTCACGTACCAGATATAATATTTGCATCATTAAGGTGTCGATCAACGTGTTTTAACTCATTTTTGATTATTTTAACATTATAAAAATCCGTTTCAGCGGTTTTTTAAATTAAATAGAAGAAAATGAAAAAACTTAGGGTTTTTTTCATAAAAAAATATTTTTTTAACAACGGAATCAGCTAAACCGTCAGCTCCATCAGCTTTCTTTAGTTTCTCTCTTCTTGTGAAAAGTTCTTCTTTACCATTCTTTATCAGTTGCACCTTGAGTCGTTAATAAATGCTGGATACGTCACGATATGTATCTCCATGGCCAAGTGAGACAAATTCCAACACCGAAGAATTGTCCAGTGATGCAATGGGTTTGTAAGCAACCTCTTCGGTCTTCAGAGTACTGTTTTGAATCGGTGGTGAGGCAAAAACATCTAACTCAGACTCCATACATTCTTTCTGCATCGGGATGGTATTATCTACTTGTCAAATATATCCAATGTATGCCTCCTTATTTGTCGTCGTCTTTTTATAATTTTCTTAATCTTGCTCTCACTTTTTGCCCTTTTTTACAGTTAGGCACTGATTTCAGCTGCTTACTTGTGTAAGGTTTAGCTCGTTTTATAGCTAATCTCCTACCTCTACCTTCCATTTTATCAAAGATTTTATTTATATCTTTTTGGGCTTCTTGCACTGCAAATTTTCCCTGTTCTTTTAGTACCTGTTTCTGTGGTCTGCTTCCTGCCTCTTTAAAAATGGACTTTCCTGTTTCCACGACTTGTTTGCCTATAGCTTTTGCTTCATATTTATAGATTCTTACTTTCGTTTCAAATGAAGCATGATTAAGGTTGGAGTAAAGCAATGTTCAAAGTTGACTAGCTCGCCGTGATGGTCAGTATTTTTGATTGAGATACTTTCAATGAAGGTTTTCTCAAGTGGACAGTACTCCACATGATCGAATCTAAACACACTATCACAACCTCCCAACGGGAGTGCTCGTAGATTTCTTACCAGTTTACTTCCTGTCATTCTAGGTTTAATGATATCCGTATAAACATATATTAAATTGTTTCCTTCACAATCACCAATAGCTTTGGAGGATGTGTCACGATGTGTTGTTTTTTTAAGTACAGACAATAATTTTTCCAGCTGACTTACACTGTTCAGCATTATTGATTTATCAAACGACTCTTTTATTATTGCATCAATTGGTTCGCGGTCACGTTTTCAACGGGTGTTTCTAGGAAAGCTTCGATGAATAATCCAGCAATATTATCGGTTTTATCCACTTCTATTGGAAGAGGAGTTGTACCGTTTGATCCATTGGCTCTTCTGTATGGTATGTTAATAATGGTGTGAAAATTAGTTTTAATCCACTCATTGGATAGTATTTCAGTGCCGGACTCTTTAGCGGTGCGGGATATAGATGCTCGGACTGCTGACGCAATTGGTAATCGGTGATGCAATAGGCAGCTCTATATTAAGTTTCACACTATCATATTGAAATTGGCTCTTGTCTCGGGGGTTCTTGAAACAAAACAGGTATTTACAGTTGAATGATATGTGACAACATAATTTTCCTTGATGAAATACATTTTGAGTCACAAGAATAACGGAAAGGTTACGATAATGAAATCCTTTTGTAAACAGCTCACATACTTGTCTTGAAAATGCATTTAGCATGATATCGTGCAAGACAATTAGTATCGGTTGCTTCGTACTGTTCGGAAATTCCACAGGAATAGCACTAACATTTTCTATATCTTTAAATGGCATATGCTTAGGTATAGCAAGTTGTTCAGCGTTACACCAAATAATTTTTTTCACGGACGGCTGTATTATCGAGCTGGTTTTAAGAAGATTTTCTATAAGTGTCGTCTTCCCACAACCAGAAGGTCCTGCGGCCATCATTGTGAAAGGGTGTCTAAAGTGAGTCATCTTTTCTGTTAAATCACACGTAAATATAATCGTGCAAGTAATATTTATATCTTTTACCACGATGAGTAGACGAAAAATTGTTGACGAGATACATAGACCAGCACGTAAAAGATTCAATCGGCGTCGAGTCACTGTCAGAGGTATAGACGATTTTTGGCAGGCAGATTTGGTTGATATGAATCTTCTAACAGTAATAGAGTTTTTCCGAATTTGCCTGAGGTGTACCAGTCAGAAGTAAAAGCGCTAATGATGTTGATGAGGCTATAGAATCTATTCTCAAACAACGGCGTATACCCAGGAATCTGCACACCGACGATAGAAAATAATTTTCAACTTCCCAGTATATGGGAAGTTCTTGTAATCGCCTCGAAAATCGAAATTGAAATTTTCAACATTTTTTTACGTTTTGAAGTCTATAGAGTATATATAAAGTGTTTTTAGAAAGGGAGATGTATGTGTGAGTGTGAGTGTGTGAGCGTACGTACGTACGTACGTTCGTGGACACTTTTTTCTACAAGCATAACTCACGTAAATAAAGTCGTATCGACTTTGTTGAGGTGTCAATCGAAGCGTCTTTGCAATTTTAAGAGCTAATTAGTTTATAGGATACTTCGGTCGGTGGGGTTTGTTGTTTTGCCCCTTTGAAGTTCATTTCTGTCATGCGTTATATCTCGCGAACCAAACATACGATTTGCATGGTTATGGTGTCAATCGACGAGTATTGACATTTTTGTGAACCTATCAAATTTTAAAAAAAATCGGTGGAGCCGTTTTTTAATTTAAGAAAAAAAGTGCCAAAAATTAGTTTTTTTTATAAACAATCAATTTTTAAGCTGATTTACGGAATACAGTATTCAATTTTTATAAAATTTATATACTTCAAGCAGTGCTTGTAAAATCAAGATCAAAACTTTTTCTCGAGATGATGTAAAAAATCAAATCAAAAATAAAAAAATCATTAACAGGTATCTTGATCTTCAAGGTCATTTCTGTCATGCGTTATACATATCTCGCGAGCCAAACATACGATTTGCATGGTTATGGTGTCAACAATCAAAGTGCAAAAAAGTAGGTTTTTTAATAAACAATAAATTTTTAACCTTATTTACAGACGACAGTATTCAATTTTTATAAAATTTATATACTTCAAGCAATGCTTGAACAAACGTCATCAAAACTTTTTCTCATGATGACAAGAAACATAAAATTAAAAATTAAAATTCATTAACAGTCAGCATCATCTTCAAGGTCATTTCTGCCATTCGCTATATCTCACGTACCAGATATAATATTTGCATCATTAAGGTGTCGATCAACGTGTTTTAACTCATTTTTGATTATTTTAACATTATAAAAATCCGTTTCAGCGGTTTTTTAAATTAAATAGAAGAAAATGAAAAAACTTAGGGTTTTTTTCATAAAAAAATATTTTTTTAACAACGGAATCAGCTAAACCGTCAGCTCCATCAGCTTTCTTTAGTTTCTCTCTTCTTGTGAAAAGTTCTTCTTTACCATTCTTTATCAGTTGCACCTTGAGTCGTTAATAAATGCTGGATACGTCACGATATGTATCTCCATGGCCAAGTGAGACAAATTCCAACACCGAAGAATTGTCCAGTGATGCAATGGGTTTGTAAGCAACCTCTTCGGTCTTCAGAGTACTGTTTTGAATCGGTGGTGAGGCAAAAACATCTAACTCAGACTCCATACATTCTTTCTGCATCGGGATGGTATTATCTACTTGTCAAATATATCCAATGTATGCCTCCTTATTTGTCGTCGTCTTTTTATAATTTTCTTAATCTTGCTCTCACTTTTTGCCCTTTTTTACAGTTAGGCACTGATTTCAGCTGCTTACTTGTGTAAGGTTTAGCTCGTTTTATAGCTAATCTCCTACCTCTACCTTCCATTTTATCAAAGATTTTATTTATATCTTTTTGGGCTTCTTGCACTGCAAATTTTCCCTGTTCTTTTAGTACCTGTTTCTGTGGTCTGCTTCCTGCCTCTTTAAAAATGGACTTTCCTGTTTCCACGACTTGTTTGCCTATAGCTTTTGCTTCATATTTATAGATTCTTACTTTCGTTTCAAATGAAGCATGATTAAGGTTGGAGTAAAGCAATGTTCAAAGTTGACTAGCTCGCCGTGATGGTCAGTATTTTTGATTGAGATACTTTCAATGAAGGTTTTCTCAAGTGGACAGTACTCCACATGATCGAATCTAAACACACTATCACAACCTCCCAACGGGAGTGCTCGTAGATTTCTTACCAGTTTACTTCCTGTCATTCTAGGTTTAATGATATCCGTATAAACATATATTAAATTGTTTCCTTCACAATCACCAATAGCTTTGGAGGATGTGTCACGATGTGTTGTTTTTTTAAGTACAGACAATAATTTTTCCAGCTGACTTACACTGTTCAGCATTATTGATTTATCAAACGACTCTTTTATTATTGCATCAATTGGTTCGCGGTCACGTTTTCAACGGGTGTTTCTAGGAAAGCTTCGATGAATAATCCAGCAATATTATCGGTTTTATCCACTTCTATTGGAAGAGGAGTTGTACCGTTTGATCCATTGGCTCTTCTGTATGGTATGTTAATAATGGTGTGAAAATTAGTTTTAATCCACTCATTGGATAGTATTTCAGTGCCGGACTCTTTAGCGGTGCGGGATATAGATGCTCGGACTGCTGACGCAATTGGTAATCGGTGATGCAATAGGCAGCTCTATATTAAGTTTCACACTATCATATTTCAGCTGAAATGTTTGGGTGGACGATTGAATACCCGCTTTTTTATCCCTCTTCTTCCTTAAACTATTTGACGGATAAATATATTGATCAACCATCTGTAATAATTCATTGTAGTTTCGTTTGTTTCTTGGTATCTGTCCAATTATGTAGTCTATAAGCGCTCGGAATGATTCAAATTTTGCATCTGACTTTAAATAAACTTTCTCAGCAATCCTTCCGGACTGATAAATATGTATGCAAAAACCTCTTTCTTCTATAATACTTCTTATGTCGGAGATTATCTTTCCATCTCTATCTTCTTCGATACAATCGTACATTATTTGTTTAATTTCAGTCAGATAATAATTATAATAGTCAGGTCTAATTGCTTAAAAACAATGACGAAGGAAATGATGAAACAATCATATTGTTTGCCTTATAACATAACTTTTGCAAATCATTAGCATCCCATCTTAAACGAACATGATACTTTCCCAATTCCAAAACTTTCGCGATTATTGCTTTTGGATATTTTTGAACTGATAAAGATTGTGGTACTTCGGTAATGCCAACACCTTCAGAAGGTATAAACCGTTTTGAAATTCCGCTGCAGATTTGCTTGTCTACTTTTTACGTTTTGGTAGAGTGATCTTCGTTATTTTAACATACCGATTGCCGGTAAACTTACACACACTCGGTATTATATTTTCGAAAGATGAAAGTGTATTTTCAGGGTAAATGTCTAAGGAAATGTTGCTCAAGAGACACACGTAGAACTCGTCATCTATTATGGTTATAGGCATTATTTAAATTCTGTCCCAATTCAGGTTTTTTACTCTGGAACGAGGCTCGGTCTTCAATCTTAACCGTTCACTTTGCTGAATTGATCATGTTTTAAACGAGTGGGTCTTAATATAGATTGCTTACCGGACTTTCGACCTACTTCATCGAAATCTGATGCCACAGCACCTATATCATCTATTACATCTAAATCGGTAAAAACGTCATCCAGTTCATCCACAGTCATATCCGCTGAAATCGTATAGTGCGTTATACTATCATCGCTGGTTATTGTTTTATAGTCCTTGGTTGTTCACACAAATGAATCAGCTACACTATTCCTTATTTGGGAACCAGGTTTAAGACTTTTTGCAAACCCACTTGCTGATAATCGTCGCTTAAAAGCAGCAGGCAATTCTTGCTTTGGTGGTGCTATTTCGTTTACCGACTCAAATATCTCCTCCGGTCGTGGAGGTGAAGCTTGTGCGGGTATTTCGTTTCTAAATAGAAACCTCGTGTGTGTGCTGTTTTCACGTAAGTTCTTATATTTCTGACTATCCATGCGGTCTTTCGATGAAAGATTTTCAGCTTTCGTCTCCATAAAAGTATTTTTTCTTCGTCTTGCATTTAAAAATTGTATTAGCACATTCCGGTACAGATACCATTTTGCTTCATCATTTTGGTGCTTTTTGTTCAGTATCTTATTCATGGTTTTGTCAAACATAGCCTGTGTACTAGCGCTATCAACTGGTTCCTCTAAGCGTTGATACACTTCCGGGGATAATAATACCAATTTATCAAGACTGTTATTTCTATGCATATTTTTCAATCAAAGACCCTATCACACCTGAAACAACACTTTCTAAAAATACAGGTAAAAATCCTCCTTGCTGCACTAACACTTTACGTTGTCGCTGAACAGATTTTCTTGCCCCTGAAAGCTTACGCAGGCTCTTTTTATATTTGCGCAGTTGTGTGACTACTTTCCTTGATGGTGTATGATTGCCCTTCAATGATTTGTGTGTGATTTCGCATAAAGTTTTAATTAATTCTGGATTTGCGGTTTTTAGTATAGCCTTTCTTAAACACGGACTAGCTTTTTTAAGAACATATAGCATATGCTTGTTGTCCTTCAGTCGTTTCATTCTTGACACCATTACACTCCTTCAAACTTTGTGGCGAGCAATAACACGGTAAGAATTTTCTATTAAATATATCCGTATATTCGTAATGCTTCATTTATATTTCCCGTAAGGTCAATTAACAAATTGCTGTGCGGCTGCTGTGTTATTTGCTCATATATTCTCATTAGCTCCAAGCTGTTTTCGGGGTATACCTGTTTAGCCAGATGGTGAAATTGGCTCTTGTCTCGGGGGTTCTTGAAACAAAACAGGTATTTACAGTTGAATGATATGTGACAACATAATTTTCCTTGATGAAATACATTTTGAGTCACAAGAATAACGGAAAGGTTACGATAATGAAATCCTTTTGTAAACAGCTCACATACTTGTCTTGAAAATGCATTTAGCATGATATCGTGCAAGACAATTAGTATCGGTTGCTTCGTACTGTTCGGAAATTCCACAGGAATAGCACTAACGTTTTCTATATCTTTAAATGGCATATGCTTAGGTATAGCAAGTTGTTCAGCGTTACACCAAATAATTTTTTTCACGGACGGCTGTATTATCGAGCTGGTTTTAAGAAGATTTTCTATAAGTGTCGTCTTCCCACAACCAGAAGGTCCTGCGACCATCATTGTGAAAGGGTGTCTAAAGTGAGTCATCTTTTCTGTTAAATCACACGTAAATATAATCGTGCAAGTAATATTTATATCTTTTACCACGATGAGTAGACGAAAAATTGTTGACGAGATACATAGACCAGCACGTAAAAGATTCAATCGGCGTCGAGTCACTGTCAGAGGTATAGACGATTTTTGGCAGGCAGATTTGGTTGATATGAATCTTCTAACAGTAATAGAGTTTTTCCGAATTTGCCTGAGGTGTACCAGTCAGAAGTAAAAGCGCTAATGATGTTGATGAGGCTATAGAATCTATTCTCAAACAACGGCGTATACCCAGGAATCTGCACACCGACGATAGAAAATAATTTTCAACTTCCCAGTATATGGGAAGTTCTTGTAATCGCCTCGAAAATCGAAATTGAAATTTTCAACATTTTTTTACGTTTTGAAGTCTATAGAGTATATATAAAGTGTTTTTAGAAAGGGAGATGTATGTGTGAGTGTGAGTGTGTGAGCGTACGTACGTACGTACGTTCGTGGACACTTTTTTCTACAAGCATAACTCACGTAAATAAAGTCGTATCGACTTTGTTGAGGTGTCAATCGAAGCGTCTTTGCAATTTTAAGAGCTAATTAGTTTATAGGATACTTCGGTCGGTGGGGTTTGTTGTTTTGCCCCTTTGAAGTTCATTTCTGTCATGCGTTATATCTCGCGAACCAAACATACGATTTGCATGGTTATGGTGTCAATCGACGAGTATTGACATTTTTGTGAACCTATCAAATTTTGAAAAAAATCGGTGGAGCCGTTTTTTAATTTAAGAAAAAAAGTGCCAAAAATTAGTTTTTTTTATAAACAATAAATTTTTAAGCTGATTTACGGAATACAGTATTCAATTTTTATAAAATTTATATACTTCAAGCAGTGCTTGTAAAATCAAGATCAAAACTTTTTCTCGAGATGATGTAAAAAATCAAATCAAAAATAAAAAAATCATTAACAGGTATCTTGATCTTCAAGGTCATTTCTGTCATGCGTTATACATATCTCGCGAGCCAAACATACGATTTGCATGGTTATGGTGTCAACAATCAAAGTGCAAAAAAGTAGGTTTTTTAATAAACAATAAATTTTTAACCTTATTTACAGACGACAGTATTCAATTTTTATAAAATTTATATACTTCAAGCAATGCTTGAACAAACGTCATCAAAACTTTTTCTCATGATGACAAGAAACATAAAATTAAAAATTAAAATTCATTAACAGTCAGCATCATCTTCAAGGTCATTTCTGCCATTCGCTATATCTCACGTACCAGATATAATATTTGCATCATTAAGGTGTCGATCAACGTGTTTTAACTCATTTTTGATTATTTTAACATTATAAAAATCCGTTTCAGCGGTTTTTTAAATTAAATAGAAGAAAATGAAAAAACTTAGGGTTTTTTTCATAAAAAAATATTTTTTTAACAACGGAATCAGCTAAACCGTCAGCTCCATCAGCTTTCTTTAGTTTCTCTCTTCTTGTGAAAAGTTCTTCTTTACCATTCTTTATCAGTTGCACCTTGAGTCGTTAATAAATACTGGATACGTCACGATATGTATCTCCATGGCCAAGTGAGACAAATTCCAACACCGAAGAATTGTCCAGTGATGCAATGGGTTTGTAAGCAACCTCTTCGGTCTTCAGAGTACTGTTTTGAATCGGTGGTGAGGCAAAAACATCTAACTCAGACTCCATACATTCTTTCTGCATCGGGATGGTATTATCTACTTGTCAAATATATCCAATGTATGCCTCCTTATTTGTCGTCGTCTTTTTATAATTTTCTTAATCTTGCTCTCACTTTTTGCCCTTTTTTACAGTTAGGCACTGATTTCAGCTGCTTACTTGTGTAAGGTTTAGCTCGTTTTATAGCTAATCTCCTACCTCTACCTTCCATTTTATCAAAGATTTTATTTATATCTTTTTGGGCTTCTTGCACTGCAAATTTTCCCTGTTCTTTTAGTACCTGTTTCTGTGGTCTGCTTCCTGCCTCTTTAAAAATGGACTTTCCTGTTTCCACGACTTGTTTGCCTATAGCTTTTGCTTCATATTTATAGATTCTTACTTTCGTTTCAAATGAAGCATGATTAAGGTTGGAGTAAAGCAATGTTCGAAGTTGACTAGCTCGCCGTGATGGTCAGTATTTTTGATTGAGATACTTTCAATGAAGGTTTTCTCAAGTGGACAGTACTCCACATGATCGAATCTAAACACACTATCACAACCTCCCAACGGGAGTGCTCGTAGATTTCTTACCAGTTTACTTCCTGTCATTCTAGGTTTAATGATATCCGTATAAACATATATTAAATTGTTTCCTTCACAATCACCAATAGCTTTGGAGGATGTGTCACGATGTGTTGTTTTTTTAAGTACAGACAATAATTTTTCCAGCTGACTTACACTGTTCAGCATTATTGATTTATCAAACGACTCTTTTATTATTGCATCAATTGGTTCGCGGTCACGTTTTCAACGGGTGTTTCTAGGAAAGCTTCGATGAATAATCCAGCAATATTATCGGTTTTATCCACTTCTATTGGAAGAGGAGTTGTACCGTTTGATCCATTGGCTCTTCTGTATGGTATGTTAATAATGGTGTGAAAATCAGTTTTAATCCACTCATTGGATAGTATTTCAGTGCCGGACTCTTTAGCGGTGCGGGATATAGATGCTCGGACTGCTGACGCAATTGTTAATCGGTGATGCAATAGGCAGCTCTACATTAAGTTTCACACTATCATATTTCAGCTGAAATGTTTGGGTGGACGATTGAATACCCGCTTTTTTATCCCTCTTCTTCCTTAAACTATTTGACGGATAAATATATTGATCAACCATCTGTAATAATTCATTGTAGTTTCGTTTGTTTCTTGGTATCTGTCCAATTATGTAGTCTATAAGCGCTCGGAATGATTCAAATTTTGCATCTGACTTTAAATAAACTTTCTCAGCAATCCTTCCGGACTGATAAATATGTATGCAAAAACCTCTTTCTTCTATAATACTTCTTATGTCGGAGATTATCTTTCCATCTCTATCTTCTTCGATACGATCGTACATTATTTGTTTAATTTCAGTCAGATAATAATTATAATAGTCAGGTCTAATTGCTTAAAAACAATGACGAAGGAAATGATGAAACAATCATATTGTTTGCCTTATAACATAACTTTTGCAAATCATTAGCATCCCATCTTAAACGAACATGATACTTTCCCAATTCCAAAACTTTCGCGATTATTGCTTTTGGATATTTTTGAACTGATAAAGATTGTGGTACTTCGGTAATGCCAACACCTTCAGAAGGTATAAACCGTTTTGAAATTCCGCTGCAGATTTGCTTGTCTACTTTTTACGTTTTGGTAGAGTGATCTTCGTTATTTTAACATACCGATTGCCGGTAAACTTACACACACTCGGTATTATATTTTCGAAAGATGAAAGTGTATTTTCAGGGTAAATGTCTAAGGAAATGTTGCTCAAGAGACACACGTAGAACTCGTCATCTATTATGGTTATAGGCATTATTTAAATTCTGTCCCAATTCAGGTTTTTTACTCTGGAACGAGGCTCGGTCTTCAATCTTAACCGTTCACTTTGCTGAATTGATCATGTTTTAAACGAGTGGGTCTTAATATAGATTGCTTACCGGACTTTCGACCTACTTCATCGAAATCTGATGCCACAGCACCTATATCATCTATTACATCTAAATCGGTAAAAACGTCATCCAGTTCATCCACAGTCATATCCGCTGAAATCGTATAGTGCGTTATACTATCATCGCTGGTTATTGTTTTATAGTCCTTGGTTGTTCACACAAATGAATCAGCTACACTATTCCTTATTTGGGAACCAGGTTTAAGACTTTTTGCAAACCCACTTGCTGATAATCGTCGCTTAAAAGTAGCAGGCAATTCTTGCTTTGGTGGTGCTATTTCGTTTACCGACTCAAATATCTCCTCCGGTCGTGGAGGTGAAGCTTGTGCGGGTATTTCGTTTCTAAATAGAAACCTCGTCTGTGTGCTGTTTTCACGTAAGTTCTTATATTTCTGACTATCCATGCGGTCTTTCGATGAAAGATTTTCAGCTTTCGTCTCCATAAAAGTATTTTTTCTTCGTCTTGCATTTAAAAATTGTATTAGCACATTCCGGTACAGATACCATTTTGCTTCATCATTTTGGTGCTTTTTGTTCAGTATCTTATTCATGGTTTTGTCAAACATAGCCTGTGTACTAGCGCTATCAACTGGTTCCTCTAAGCGTTGATACACTTCCGGGGATAATAATACCAATTTATCAAGACTGTTATTTCTATGCATATTTTTCAATCAAAGACCCTATCACACCTGAAACAACACTTTCTAAAAATACAGGTAAAAATCCTCCTTGCTGCACTAACACTTTACGTTGTCGCTGAACAGATTTTCTTGCCCCTGAAAGCTTACGCAGGCTCTTTTTATATTTGCGCAGTTGTGTGACTACTTTCCTTGATGGTGTATGATTGCCCTTCAATGATTTGTGTGTGATTTCGCATAAAGTTTTAATTAATTCTGGATTTGCGGTTTTTAGTATAGCCTTTCTTAAACACGGACTAGCTTTTTTAAGAACATATAGCATATGCTTGTTGTCCTTCAGTCGTTTTATTCTTGACACCATTACACTCCTTCAAACTTTGTGGCGAGCAATAACACGGTAAGAATTTTCTATTAAATATATCCGTATATTCGTAATGCTTCATTTATATTTCCCGTAAGGTCAATTAACAAATTGCTGTGCGGCTGCTGTGTTATTTGCTCATATATTCTCATTAGCTCCAAGCTGTTTTCGGGGTATACCTGTTTAGCCAGATGGTGAAATTGGCTCTTGTCTCGGGGGTTCTTGAAACAAAACAGGTATTTACAGTTGAATGATATGTGACAACATAATTTTCCTTGATGAAATACATTTTGAGTCACAAGAATAACGGAAAGGTTACGATAATGAAATCCTTTTGTAAACAGCTCACATACTTGTCTTGAAAATGCATTTAGCATGATATCGTGCAAGACAATTAGTATCGGTTGCTTCGTACTGTTCGGAAATTCCACAGGAATAGCACTAACGTTTTCTATATCTTTAAATGGCATATGCTTAGGTATAGCAAGTTGTTCAGCGTTACACCAAATAATTTTTTTCACGGACGGCTGTATTATCGAGCTGGTTTTAAGAAGATTTTCTATAAGTGTCGTCTTCCCACAACCAGAAGGTCCTGCGACCATCATTGTGAAAGGGTGTCTAAAGTGAGTCATCTTTTCTGTTAAATCACACGTAAATATAATCGTGCAAGTAATATTTATATCTTTTACCACGATGAGTAGACGAAAAATTGTTGACGAGATACATAGACCAGCACGTAAAAGATTCAATCGGCGTCGAGTCACTGTCAGAGGTATAGACGATTTTTGGCAGGCAGATTTGGTTGATATGAATCTTCTAACAGTAATAGAGTTTTTCCGAATTTGCCTGAGGTGTACCAGTCAGAAGTAAAAGCGCTAATGATGTTGATGAGGCTATAGAATCTATTCTCAAACAACGGCGTATACCCAGGAATCTGCACACCGACGATAGAAAATAATTTTCAACTTCCCAGTATATGGGAAGTTCTTGTAATCGCCTCGAAAATCGAAATTGAAATTTTCAACATTTTTTTACGTTTTGAAGTCTATAGAGTATATATAAAGTGTTTTTAGAAAGGGAGATGTATGTGTGAGTGTGAGTGTGTGAACGTACGTACGTACGTACGTTCGTGGACACTTTTTTCTACAAGCATAACTCACGTAAATAAAGTCGTATCGACTTTGTTGAGGTGTCAATCGAAGCGTCTTTGCAATTTTAAGAGCTAATTAGTTTATAGGATACTTCGGTCGGTGGGGTTTGTTGTTTTGCCCCTTTGAAGTTCATTTCTGTCATGCGTTATATCTCGCGAACCAAACATACGATTTGCATGGTTATGGTGTCAATCGACGAGTATTGACATTTTTGTGAACCTATCAAATTTTGAAAAAAATCGGTGGAGCCGTTTTTTAATTTAAGAAAAAAAGTGCCAAAAATTAGTTTTTTTTATAAACAATAAATTTTTAAGCTGATTTACGGAATACAGTATTCAATTTTTATAAAATTTATATACTTCAAGCAGTGCTTGTAAAATCAAGATCAAAACTTTTTCTCGAGATGATGTAAAAAATCAAATCAAAAATAAAAAAATCATTAACAGGTATCTTGATCTTCAAGGTCATTTCTGTCATGCGTTATACATATCTCGCGAGCCAAACATACGATTTGCATGGTTATGGTGTCAACAATCAAAGTGCAAAAAAGTAGGTTTTTTAATAAACAATAAATTTTTAACCTTATTTACAGACGACAGTATTCAATTTTTATAAAATTTATATACTTCAAGCAATGCTTGAACAAACGTCATCAAAACTTTTTCTCATGATGACAAGAAACATAAAATTAAAAATTAAAATTCATTAACAGTCAGCATCATCTTCAAGGTCATTTCTGCCATTCGCTATATCTCACGTACCAGATATAATATTTGCATCATTAAGGTGTCGATCAACGTGTTTTAACTCATTTTTGATTATTTTAACATTATAAAAATCCGTTTCAGCGGTTTTTTAAATTAAATAGAAGAAAATGAAAAAACTTAGGGTTTTTTTCATAAAAAAATATTTTTTTAACCAGATTGGCACAATACAGTAATAAATGTTTATAAAATTTATTCCCTCCTATCATTCCATTCCTGTTACCGCTATGAATACCTCTCCTTATTATTATTTGAAATAGTGCTATTTTCAAAATTATTATTGTGTTTAATATTTTTAATGTTTATCTAGATATTACTGAGAAGTTGACCGTGTAGGCCTCAAGGGTCGCACTTCGCGGCTTGTTCAATAAAACATTTCATCGGATAATGAAAAACTATGAAATAAACCATTATTTCACATTCAGCCCGTTGAAAGCTTCAATTGTCAAGAAATTCAATAGAACTCTTAAGGGTATCATGTGGAAAGGATTCAGTATGAATGGGAACTATAATTGGATGCATATATTACCAAAGATTGTTAAAAAGTACAATAGAACAAAGCATCGTACCATTAAAATGAGGCCTATAGATGTTAATACATTTAACGAGGTTCATTTACTGGCCTCGTTCTATGGGAAGGTTAAGGTTGTTTCAAAGCCGAAATATAAAATCGGTAATCATGTTTGCATAAGCAAGTACAAGCATGTCTTTGAAAAAGGCTACACGCAGAATTGGTCAACAGAGATATTCAAGATAAAAAAAGTAAGAAAGACCCAACCGCGAACATAAATCCTTGAGGATTATCAAGGTTATACTATTCAAGGCGGGTTTTATGAGGCAGAATTAACAACGGTCAAACACCTTGATATTTATCTAGTTGAAAAAATTTTGAAAAGCAGGGGGAAACAAGCCTTTGTCAAGTGGCTTGGCTTTCCTGCTACTCACAATTCATGGATCTCTATAAAAGATATTGTGTGAAGAGAACCGAATAGTAGTAGTAGCAATGTTGACTTTAAGGCTCGAGTTTGACCGTATTAAAACCTTCACCAACCTAGCGGTCAACCAAAGAAAAGCGCTTAAGCTAGCACGAAGTGAATTTTTCTACACCAACGTAAAGAATTACGTGAAACGTTACTTTTGCTCGTTGGTGATGGCTGCATTCACCAGGCCTTCTGATGTGGAGGCCGAACATTTGCGCAATTCACCAAACTTTTGCCACGCTACCGGAAAGGATGTCTGTGGCATATACGAGAACCTCCCCGCAAAAGAAAATGTTATTACCACGATTGTCTGTCTTTTATTTCAAAATCATTCACTTCACCTTTACCGAGTAAAGAAGAAAAATAATAAAAATCTCAATTTCCATTAGCTAACATATTCTTCTTCTTTGAATAGATGCATGGAAATATGTCTGTTGATTGAGCGGGCACTGTGCCGGCGAAAACACAATTACGCAAAGCTGATGTGATAACATAATTGACCAAACAACCCTGAAGGCCGTTTGCCGGCATCCACAATATCGGCGAAATATCTTCACGCAAAACAAACAAACAAACGCTTCTCGAATGCAACGCAAAACGCAAAAAAAAGTGAAAGTAAACATTGCATCTAGATAATGCAGCCGACTGACTCTCAATTTACGCGAAACGGTCTCAACAGACGCCGCCAAAATACACGTGCTTGACGTAAACACGTGCATGATCCTTACAGTCAACTCACTCGCACTCATCGCGACGGTGCCGACTTCAACACCGGAGTGGTAACAGGCTCCGCCCGAAAATTCCACCGTTGGAGCAATTAGCGCTCACAAAATCTGACGTCAATGTAATTAGCGCTCACGAAATCTGACGTCAAAGCAGGTATTCTCGCTCGAAACATATAATCTGATCTCTTCCCACCGTGCCAAGCCGCTGTTTTTGACGGCACCAGAAATCAGTTTTCCATTCAAAACAGCATACGGCATCTGAAGGCACTAGAGTATACCTGTTGTTTACTCGCGTCATGCTATGTTAAAAGCCAGTTCCCTACCGTACTGCTGATTATTTTTTTTATATTATTTAGATAGTTATTAAAAATAGAAAAAAACTTGGCGAGCACCTTTACAAGAGGCATATTAAATGCCCTGGAATGGCTTGGTACTTTATTTGGGTGGTTGGTTGTAGTAGCAGCCCCCTTCATCCAAAAGTTGTGCAATTAGGCCATGATAGGCCCATGGTGGTAGCATAGAATATTAGGCGGCACTGGAACCTGCGGGATGAAGAGAACCATCCAGTTTCTCGTGTGAAGCCGGCTAAACAGCTTATATATAAATCAGATACCTCCGTGAGGTAGTTGAGGAAGGCGACCCCAAGGTTTGCACACACAGAATGTGTTGGATTGTTTCTTCCTCGTCTTCCGATCTGTAATTTCTGCAGAAATCGTTGAAAGGAACACCCAATCTTTCTGCGTGTCTGCCAATCAGACAGTGCTCCGTGCATGCCAAGTTTGCCTGGTTGTGTCACAGGTTTCTTCGAGCAGACAGGTCCTATTCGCAGTCTCCACATAATACTGCTTGAATCCTAGCTTTATGGAGGCTAGAGGCTGGCCGGTTCTGGGTGTAACTGCATACTTCTGAAGCTCAGTGCCAACTCTCGCTAGGGCATATGCTCTGTAGTTTCCAGGTATATCGCTTTGCCCCGCTACCCATCAAAGAATCACTTCACGGTGAAGCAACATCAATTCAGTTGTGAGCGGGATTCCATTACAATTTTGGATGAGATATCCACGCTGCATAGTGATTGGATAGCAGGCTGACTGTCTGAAAAGATATTTAAATTTCTTATACAAATTTTCTGATTCCTCAACCAGTCTACTGCCTTGTGAATCGCAATGACCTCTGTCTGAAAAATACTGCAGTGGTCTGGTAATCGCAAGGATAGTTTCAGTGCTAGCTGTTCTGAGAACGCAAGACAGCCAACTCTTCCATCCATTTTTGATCCATCAGTGTAGATGTCGATCGATTCCTGTATCCCACCTCTTTCTATGGTCCAGTTCTCTCTACTCGGGATGACTGACCTGAAATCATGATAAAACAAGCCGCGAAGTGCGACCCTTGAGGTCCACACGGTCAACTTCCCAGTAATATCTAGATACACATTAAAATTATTAAACACAATAATAATTTTGAAAATAATACTATTTTAAATAATAATAATGAGAGATATTCAAAGCGGTAACAGGAATGGAATGATGAGAATGTATAAATTTTATAAACATTTATTACTGTATTGTGCAAATCTGGTTAAAAAAATATTTTTTTATGAAAAAAACCCCAAGTTTTTTTCATTTTCTTCTATTAAATTAAAAAAAACAGCTGAAACGGATTTTAATAATGTTAAAATAATCAAAAATGTGTTAAAAGACGTTGATCGACACCTTAATGATGCAAATATTATATCTGGTACGTGAGATATAGCGAATGGCAGAAATGACCTTGAAGATGATGCTGACTGTTAATGAATTTTAATTTTTAATTTATGTTTCTTGTCATCATGAGAAAAAGTTTTGATGACGTTTGTTCAAGCATTGCTTGGAGTATATAAATTTTATAAAAATTGAATACTGTCTTCCGTAAATCAGGTTGAAAATTTATTGTTTATTAAAAAAACTTAATTTTTTGCACTTTTTGTCTCAAACTAAAAAACCGTTCCAACGATTTTTTTCAAAATTTGATAGGTTCACAAAAATGGTAATACGCGTCGATCGACTTCATAGCCATGCAAATCGTATGTTTGGTTCGCGAGATATGTATAACGCATGACAGAAATGACTTTGAAGATCATGATGCCTGTTAATAATTTTTTATTTTTTATTTAATTTTTTTACGAAATCACCACAAAAAATTTTGATGTTGTTTTTACAAGCACTGCTTGAAGTTTATAAATTTTATAAAAATTAAATACTGTATTCCGTAAATCAGCTTAAAAGTTTATTGTTTATAAAAAAAACCTAATTTTTTGCACTTTTTTTTCTTAAATTGAAAAACGGCTCCAACGATTTTTTTCAAAATTTGAAAGGTTCACACAAATGTTATTACGAATGGATTGACACCATAAGCATGCAAATCGTATGTTTGGTTCGCGAAATATAACTTATGACAGAAATGACCTTGAAGATCATGATGCCTGTTAATGATTTTTTTATTTTCGATTTAATTTTTCACGTCATCACGAGAAAAAGTTTTGATGTCTTTTTACAAGCACTGCTTGAAGTATATGAATTTTATATAAATTGAAAACTTTCTTCCGTAAATCAGGTTAAAAAAATTTTTTTTTAAAAAAACATAATTTTTTGCACCTTTTTTCTTAAATTAAAAAACGGCTCCAAAGATTTTCTTCAAAATTTGATAGATTCACACAAATGTTAATACTCGTCGATTAACACCATAACCATGCAAATCGTATGTTTGGTTCGCGAGATATGTATAACGCATGACTGAAATGACCTTGAAAATCATGATGCCTATTAATCATTTTTTATTTTTGATTTAATTTTTTACGTCATCACGAGAAAAAGTTTTGATGTTGTTTTACAACCACTGCTTGAAGTATATAAATTTTATAAAAATTGAATACTGTATCCCGTAAATCAGCTTAAAAATTTATTGTTTAAAGAAAAAAATAATTTTTTGCACTTTGTTTCTTATATTAAAAAACGGCTCCAACGATTTTTTTCAAAATTTGATAGGTTCACACAAATGTTAATACGCGTCAATTGACACCATAGCCATGCAAATCGTATGTTTGGTTCGCGAGATATGTATAACGCATGACAGAAATGAACTTGAAGATCATGATGCCTATTAATAATAATTTTTTGACGAAATCACGAGAAAAAGTTTTGATGTTGTTTTTACAAGCACTGCTTGAAGTATATAAATTTTATAAAAATTGAATACTGTCTTCCGTAAATCAGCTTAAAAATTTATTGTTTATTAAAATACCTAATTTTTTGTACTTTTTTTCTTAAATTAAAAAACGGCTCCACCGTTTTTTTTAAATTTGATAGATTCACACAAATGTTAATACTCATCGATTGACACCATATCCGTGCAAATCGTATGTTTGGTTCGCGAAATATAACGCATGACATAAATGACCTTCAAAGAGGCAAAACAACAAACCCCACCGACCGAAGTATCATAAAAACTAATCAGCTCTTAAGATTGCAAAGACGCTTCGATTGACACCTCAACGAAGTCGTTACGACTTTAGTTACGTGAGTTATGCGCGTAGAAAAGTGTCCACGAACGTTCGTACGTACGTACGTACGTACATACGTACACACATACACACATTCACACATACATCTACCTTTCTTAAAACACTTTATATATACTCTATAGAGCTCAAAACGTAAAGAAATGTTGAAAATTTCAATTTCGATTTTCGAGGCGATTACAAGAACTTAACAAGGAATCGGAGAAGCAAGGTCTACTTTCACTGGCGTTAGCCCATCCCTCAGTAATATTGTGGTGTCCCTTCATGCCAGAATCGTTGAGCTGTCAACCGAACTACAGAGCGCTTGGCCTGCTGTCTCGTAAGTAGCTCTGCCGGAAGCCATTTTAATAGCATTAATAATGCCTTTGTCGGGGTAGTCCATACACCCCATTGATTGTAATGGCTGCAATACTTTTGACTTTGTTTATCAGGTTTACATTTGATTTCGCCATTGGAGGCCACCAAATAACTGCGCCATACAGAAGGATTGGTTCCACTATCGCTGTATAGAGCCATGATACAATTTTGGGTTTTAATCCCGACCTTTTCACAATAGCTTTTTTGCAGCAGATTGCTTATGCCCCTTTGCGTGCTCTTTCTACTATGTTCACTTTCCATGCGAGTTTAGAGTCCAGAATAAGACCTAAATATTTGACCTGATGAGATGGATTGAGATTTGTCTCTTCAAGTTTAGGTGGGACAAATCGTGGAATTTTATACCTTCTTCTTTATTCCCTGCAGGATCTCAACAGGTGAGATGTTGTCTATGCCAGGGTTGAAATGAGTTGATTGCCCAGCGTAAGGGCCTGTCATTTACAGGCTCAGTGGTTAGCATACAGTCTGAGAGCGTATGTGGATCCGCTTTGTCACTACACGGGAAGTGCGTATCCACGAGAACGGACAATTAACAATGATTGAAATTGCTAAACTTAATTAGCTTGACAATTTCTTCCGTTGTGGATGGCTCCGCTGGTTTCCATGCCCTGGACAGAGGCCAATTCGGGATTATTTCCCTTGAGACAGTATTCAGCTTTGCTCCAGGGCATACTTCTCCAAATCTGTCGACAGCCTGCTTGTATAGATCCGCTGAACGTTGATCCGTGCAAGCTATCAGTTTAACGTGACCCTGATACCATCCAGCGTCACGACAACTTGGTGGAGGGGCAGAATTTGCCTCGAATATGGGTTTGTACACACAAAATAGTGCGATTTTCACCATCTTCCAATTTGACGATGAGATGGTACCATCGCTGCTGCTTCTGTCGATGATAGCCCATACCAGGCTGTACTTGGCAGCTTCACTAAAGCTCCAACCCTTTGCAGGATTTAGTGTGACGAATCTTGGCATTTTGCTGACTGGCTCGGCTGATTTTGGGCAGACTCATTAGATCTACATTTTTCATGAGTTGTGACTTTCTTCAAAATAAAGGCTTTGTAAACCTTTACTGGGATGGTTGCCCATTCCAGGTATATTGCCTTGGTGCAAGCACCCATTGAAGAGTTGGGTTTGGCTGAGCATTGCAGTCTTCTTCCCACTATAAGGTGATTCACTTCCCTTCCGGGCTGAGTGAATCTTCCTAACTAAATTTTTCTCTATCCATTGCAATTGGGTCCGTCTTTGCAGGCGTTATCCCCACAATGGAAGCCATTCCGTCATACCCAGGCATCATCTTTGCCCGCAGCCTGCCGACGACGGAATCTATCTCGGCGCGCTCCATATGGAGAGTATCCTTGCCAGATGGGGCACGGTAATTGCGTATTATTAGCAATTCAAGGTAAAAAATCACTCAGAATCATTCGCATGCAGTCCTTACCAGTAGACACTGGGTTGCCGTCAACTTTAAGGCATGAAATATCATGAGTGCTAATCCTTCTGCGATAGGCTTCATGCGCCTTTCCTCACGGCTCATTGGCACTGTCACCTACGAAGCGCTTCAGTCTGCTTCCTTACTGTCGCTTAAGAGATTGAAATACTCTTAAGTTGCGCGACGGCAAGCAACCTTGAGCTATCCAAGGGAGTCATCATCACGAACACGAGTCCACTGAAAGCTTCTTCTCAGCCTACGGACTTTCTTCCACTTATCAGAAAGGCCCCTCGTCCACCACTTGACATGCTGGGGGAATTCTCCAATGATGCATGTTCTTTACATCAGACATGCAAGACAAAATGAAACTCACTTGCTCGTCAGTGGTCATGTGTGCGAATTTCACCAGCGGAAAACACAAGGCTTGCTCACAACACAGGGTCTCGTATGAGCTCCAATTGCACTGACGAGTGTACCACGTCTTCTCTGACGAGTTGGAAGTGTCCGATGCTTAGCCTCAGGCACGTTTTTCTAGGATTCTCATTCGGGTAAATTCATCGTGTAAATTTAGTGGTGCATGTCACAAAATGCACAGTCTTGTGTAGAAGTGACTGCACAAGTTGCCCTAAACTTTTTAGGTTTACTTTTGTGTCGCTGCAGTTTAGAATCTTTAAGAGCATTTAAAACATGATAAGGCCTGTCCAAAAATCCATTGGTTTTTCCTGAAATCTGCCAGTCCCCGTTCAATCATTCGTAGATTTTCGATACCCAGCTTTCGCATGGTTCAATCGCCATTGGACTCCGTTCGGCTGTACTGCAATTGGTATTGTTAAGTCCTTGAAGATATTCATTCCGTATATGTATGCTCTACAACACTTTTATATCTTGTTTAGATCTGAATTCTGTTTTGCATCAAATATGGTGTTGGTATGAACCATTATGAATGATCTGTTGTTGTTATATGTCTCAATAATAGGCTTGAGTGCGTGCTGTAATTGTTGTTGTTGAGCTGGAGATGCGCATCGATCCTTCTCACATCTCTCTTCAGATGATACTGCAAATATTGCATCTTTTCGACATTGCTAGTGTTGGGATTGTAGTGGATGATGCTTGGTAATAAATTAATAAACGTATTCCACTGTTAAGCTTGTCTTTTGCTGCAATGGCTTCTATGGTCACAATTACATGCTCAACATTTACCAAACTAAGAGCACTTTGCTACACCTCCTTTTCACTTTCATAAAGGCCTTTGGTTTAATAAAGATATCCTCTGCTAACTTACCCTGGCAGAAAATCATTTGCTTCTACTTGTTCACCATTTTATCGAGTATTTAACTACACACTATACATCCTTCAGAACAAGATCAACTGTTTGGTCTTCTAAGTAGTCATATTGTGCGACAAGTCAATAATTTATTTGAAGCCAACACTTAATTGCTTCCAAATAAGTTGTCCATGCATATACACTAAGTTTAAAGTGAAACTAAGGATTATTGCGTTAAGGTTTTTTGTTTGTGTGTGTTCTAATTTATTCGCGAAGTTGATGACGCTGCCAATGGCACCACACCATATATTTTAGCATTTGGATTCTGATTATGCAGCCCACAATGTGTTCCATTTAGAACCAACTCGAAAGACCAGTTGCAAAAATTTTCAATCTTGTGACCTTAAATCCTATTTACAATCAATTTAATCAAATTTAAACTTAAACTATGTGTTTTTTGGAATCAGCAAACACGGATGTTATTATTGTGAAAATTTTTCACTTCACATTTTTCATTTCAATGTATAGACCAGGGCGGATTTGTGTAAAAACGACTGCATGTGGCCGTTGAAAGGGGCCATGCTGTTTTTGCAGGAAAAGTTGTGGAATAGCTCGTATAACAATAATTGGCCTATGCTCCCTCTCAAAAAAGTCGGGAACATTAAAAAAATCGAAATGTTCAAAAATGCAAAATAATCGTGTTTTTCGTCTTTGTCTCACTCTAAACTTTGAAACGTTTCATTCCAGAGAAGAATTGCTTGGAAATGAAAGTTGCGTGATAAAATTTTCCTCAAGAAAGGATTGGTTTAAAATTCTAAAACACTTAACCCTTGCCGCAAAATAGCAATAATTAAAAAAACATGGAGAAAAAGGCCGTTTCTTATTCATTTTTTTTACCATTCCATATACACTTAGGACCTTCATAATGCACTCAAAGAATTTTTATGATAAAATAAAACAGCTTACAACTTTTCATCAAAATCGAATCAGTAGATTTCACATAACAGCTTGCCAAGCAAAATTTATAAAAAAAAATTCAAGAAATTTTGAAATCTTGCAAGTCAGAAACTAAAGCCCAAAGAAGTTTGAATTTGTTCTGCATATAGAACAGCGTTTCACGTTTCGAATGTATTTTACAAATCTGAAATCGTATTATTAAGGCGGTCTCAGGATTTTTTTGCAATTGTAAACATTTTTTTTTTTGCTAATAAACAAATTGAATATCTCGGTAACAAAAAATACACGAGAAGGAACTTTGAAGTACGCTTTTTTAAAAGAAACATTATTGTATTATGTTCATTAGTTGATGAGATACCACCGGTCAAATGTGACGGGCCACTTTAATAATTCGATTTTAGTTTTGTAAAATGTATTCAATACGTGAAGTGCTGTTCTATTTGTAGAAACTTGGTATAGGCTTCAGCTTCTATGGGCTTTAGTTTCTGACTAGGAATATTTCAAAAGTTGTTAAATTTTTACTATAAATTTTGATTGCCAAGCTTTTATGTGTAATCTACTGATTCGATTTTGATGAAAATTTTCGTGAGTTTTTTTTAATTATTGCTATTTTGCAGCAAGGGTTAAATGTTTTAAAATTTTAAACCAATCCTTTCTTGAGGAAAATTTTATCACGCATCTTTCATTTTGATACAGCCATGCTCTGGAATGAACCGTTTTAAATTTAGGAGTAATAAAAGGAGGGAAAA
This sequence comes from Oxycera nigricornis, assembly GCA_963942545.1. NCBI lineage: Eukaryota > Metazoa > Arthropoda > Insecta > Diptera > Stratiomyidae > Oxycera > Oxycera nigricornis. The sequence continues at coordinate 54,519,573 of OZ012663.1, forward strand.
TCCGTTTTTATACTTTTAAACATTTCGTTTTTTTTTAATGTTCCCGATTTTTTTAGAGAGAGCAAAGGTCAATTATTGTGATACGAGTTATTCCACAGCTTTTTCTGCAAAAATCAGCGTAGCCTCCTCAACGGCCAACTAAAAACAGATCCGCCCTGTTCTATTAAGGATTCCAAAAAACAGAGGAGAAACCTCAAGAAGGCCCAAAAGCTGCTTTCACGATTGGCAACGATTTTTACGAATATATTCGAATGGCTCCCACATTCCAGAGTGTTATGGACAATATATTGTATGATTTCAAAGAAAAAGTTTGTTTTGCGTACATAGACGACATAATTGTATTCTCTATATTGCTTCAGAAACTCTTAGAAAGCCTCGCACCAGTATTCCAAAAGCTTCCAAGCTAATCTGAAAATACAACTAGACAAACTACAATCCCTCCAAACAGAAATAAGTTTCTTGGATCACATCTCTCTGTTTCAAGGCCTTATACCGTAAGTATACGTTTTTGGTAAGCACTCTATATGTGTGTATACATGCGTGAGTTAAAACAATTATTTTCGTACAGACAGATCTTGTCCGCATCACGTTGCACCACTTAGTGCCGCATGATCCTTCCCAATCTAACTTGATTGCTTCATCTCTTACTTATCTCTAAAACATGTGATGACCTTATGTTCACACTCTCTTTTGCTTCATATCTTACTTATCTCTAACACATTTGGTGACCAGATGTTCACACTACTATCTGGTTTTCCAATGAATATTTTGTTGAAAAGTATTGAATGGTATAACTCGACCCTCCTGAGTTTAAATTTGGTCGCCAAATTTTGTTATTATATAATTTTTCTTACATGAATTTTGGTGCGATTATTAATGATTGGCTTTTTACTTTACCTGAAAGTAGAATATATTATAAGGCTATCTTACACTTTTCAAACTTTATACATTTTTTTATGTTTATTTCATGATTATTTAATTGTGTTACTATTTACTGTAATATATGCACACAAAATACTGTAATATATGCATCCATAAAGTTTCTCAATGTTATACTGATACACATTACTATTTAATTTTATGGCTTCATCCTCTTTAGGTTACGTTATTATTTTGCCAAGTATTTTCGCCAATTTATCCCACAGACGCTATGTCTGCACCTAGATTCAAGTCATGTTGCTCCACGTTGGATAAATATCTCACGAGTTTATAGCTCCAAATGGATGTTTGGAGTTTAGTCCGACTCCCAATTACAGATCGTTCATTGCTCATTTTTCGCATCATTAAAGTATCGCCATTTGTGCTGCTAAATCATCTCTACTACCCAGTCGGACTTTTTGGAATCAATTCTTTGGTAATGCATGATTTCATCGATGCTAATGTCGGAAAATGGAATTGATTCCAAAGGAATGCATAGGGAATCTGAAAAGTAAACATTGAGTGATTGAAAATTTCTAGTAATGCAAAAATGAAGCGATGGTAACATATTGTGTGGAATGGATGCCTTCCAGAACCGATTACCAAGTAAGCATTATGGAACACATTCTGAGGCATTGATTCCAGCATCGCTTCCTTGTAATGCGAAATGGAGTTAGCACGGATCCTGCCAATGACATCGCCATGTTAAAGTAATCGATGCGGTATTGCGAAAACGATCCGTATTAGCTTCCGAAGAATGATTACGGAATCGATGCAGTAAGCATTACTGGTCCTATTGGGTATTCATGCTAATAGTTAAGATGTAATGTATTTGTGAATAGTTCCGAATTATTGAGTCATTTTTCTCAGTTATTAGTTTTAATCCGTGTTAGTATGAACTTTCGCGATATAAAATGGTGTTATTTCTTTTGGTATGCAAATAATATTTATAATTATTATTAAACTCTGCAACTGCATCTTGAATATTTGGTATTTTTCCTATTTCATTATTAACCCAATCAAGGAATTGTGAATATGCGGTTTGATCCCTCCGCCTCCTAAATGTGTTCAACGTTTTCGTTGCTATCTCTTTTATTTCTTCTGGTATGCTGAAATGTAGCCTGCGTCGTATTCGTCCTGGCACTGTTAGTTCCTCCGGTTCCTTGGTATACTTCCTGTAAGGTTTTATGAAACATTTACATACACATTTACATACACATTTTATCTCCCGTCTCTCGAGCTACTAGATTATTGTCAATATTTCTGAGTATATATCGATCTGGTTTGCGCTTATCTCTATGAACTCTTACTGGTTTATTAAGCACATATTGTTTGCTAGTCAAATTTGGTTTTTCTTTTCTGTATCTATTTGCATTATTATTACTAATTTTTTTTATAGGCATTCAGCCTCTTCCTAATCAGGTGCACATCGACTTTACCGTAGTAAACATACTTTGGGGTCTCTTTATGACTGCGATGTATTGTATTATTATAAGTGCCCGTAGCTTTCGCTATAAGCTCTGTCGTATCGATAGAGTATTTCTCGAATCTTAGAATGCGAAAAGTTTCACTAATCGTTCTATGAGCTGCGTTAAGATCTGAAATTCCATTGTGGTTATTTGGAATGATGAAATGCATCTTAATTTTATTTTCTTGACAATATGTTCGTATTGGTTTCCTGTCAAAATCAGTTTCCATAAACATTGTTTTTGGTTTTTTTCATTGATGCAAACAACAATTTCAAGTGCGTGAGTAATGTTCTCGAATTTTGGTCCGGGACTGGGATAGCACTCAACAATTTTGAAAATCGATCCAAAACTGTTAAGTAGAGAATCGTTTCGATGAAAAATATATGTCAACTGCGTATTCTTCGAATGGTTTGTCAGGAATCGTCAATTTTTCGAATTTATACTTTGGAGCAACTCTATCATATTTGTTTGCATTGCATGTGTGACAATTATTAATCAAATCTTCAATTATTCGTTTTGCATTGCTGAAATAATACTTTCGTTTAAAGCGTTCGTAATTTTCCCAGACTGCTTTATGTATCGAATCTTTATGTAGATTGCTCACTATTTGCTTGCATTCGTTATCATTTTTTATGTTTTGTAATCTTTGTTCACATTTGATGAATTTACTTATATCATTTGCATTAAACACCTTTCTAACTACCTCTTGTAATTTATTATACATACGCATATCGTTTGATTCGCTGTATATACCAGTTCTTTGAAATGGTAATATATGATCCATTATAAACTGAACTACATAAGACTCATCGTTAAGTAAAGATTCCTTAATTGATAACATTTTCTTTCCATTTAGTTCATTTGATGTTTTCTTTTGCTCGGTTTTTGTAATTATAATTTGCACTTTATAGATATTAACTGGACCATTCGTAGTATATATGTATGGATATGTTGTTTCTTGCGATGTATGCCTTGTTCCTTTTGTTGACTGAACTGACTCCTCGACAAAGTTCACAGATTCTTCTTTCAATCGGCTCAAATAGTCTGCAACTTTATTTTCTGCTCCCTTTTTATAGCTGATGGTATAATTGTATTCGCTGAGTTGTAATTTCCACCGAAATAATCTAGAATGACTGTCTTTATGGTGGTCAAGCCAAATAAGTGGCTTATGATCGCTAAGTATAGAAATTTGTCTTCCATAGATGTGATGCCTGAATTGTTTGCAAGCCCAAACAATGGCTAACAGCTCCTTTTCTATCGTAGAATAATTGATTTCTGCTTTGTTTAGGGTTCTGCTTACATATCCAATAGGTTTGCTTTTTTGGCTCAACACTGCTTCAATGGCATAGTGCAGTGGTTCTTAACCTATGGGTCGCGACCCAAAAGTGGGTCGCGAATCATTTCCTATTGGGTCGCGGGTTGCCCTGACAAAAAATAATAATATTATAATCATAATAAATAAAATAACTCTGTAGATGACACAAAAAAATAACTAGACCTCGTATCGGTACACAATTGTGAAAAAAATTATTCAGTTTCGTCAAGTCTCTTGTTAGTATCGAACGTTAGTTTTCAGCATGTCCAAACGACAATATAAAGACGAGTTTTTAGATGTGGGTTATTCATTTATTATTGATAAAGGAACAACAAAACCACAGTGTGTCGTGTGCAACGAGGTTCTTAGCAATGAGTTAATGAAATTAAATAAATTAAAGCGGCATTTCGAAACTAAGCACAACAATTTAAGTTCAAAAGAAAGGAGTTACATTGAACAAAAAGAGCAACAGTTGAAACGTCAACGCCTTGATTACCCAGAAAATAAAGCTACTCAAAGTTTGCAGCAAGCTACTTTTGCGTCCTACTACGTTGCATGGCGTATCGCCTTACAAAAAAAGCTCATTCCATCGGAGAAACTTTGATAAAGCCCTCAGCTATAGATATGGTACGGCTGACATATGGAAACGAATATGTAAAGAAAATTGAATTAATACCACTTTCTAATGATACAATTCGTATGCGAATACGTGAAATGTCACTTGATATCAAAAGCCAGGTAAGTTCTTCTGTCGAATGCAACGATTTTTACAGCCTACAACTGGATGAAACACCTGATGCTCAGTTAATAGCCTATGTACGATATGTAGGAATGGATGGAATGAAAGAGGAATTTTTGTTTTGTCGCTCATTGACAACCATTACTACGGGCAATGATCTGTTTAATTTAGTGAACATTTTTTTCCTAGAAGAAGGGTTATCGTGAAATAAGTGTCACACTGTGTGCACTGACGGGGCTCCAGCCATGATTGGAACAAGAAAAGGTTTTTGTGCGAAAGTAAAGGAAGTCAACCCTGAAGTAAAAGTGATACACTGCTTGCTTCATCGAAAAATCTTGCACCCAAAAGATTGTCAGAAGAACTGAATGTTGTTATGAAAGATATTGTGAAAGTTATAAATTTTATAAAATCAAATCCACTCAAGAACAGAATATTTCATGAACTTTGTGTAGAAATCGGATGACAGTATTCACATTTACTTTTCCACTCCGAGATTAGGTGTTTATCTCGTGGAAACGTGCTGTCAAGCGCTGTTAGCCTTCGCACTGAAATTGAAATGTTTCTGATCGAACGAGACCATCCGTTGGCATCCAAGTTCTTAGTTAAGAAATAGCTGTTAAAATCAGCCTGCCTTTCAGATATATTTAATGAACTAAACAAATTGAATACGTCTATGGAAGGACGAAATCATAATATTATTGACATGGCCGAACAATTCAGAGCATTTGAAGACAAGTTGCAATTGTGGAAACCCAAAATCCTTAATAATAAAACTGCTTCATTTCCTATTCTGAATCTTTTTTTGGAAGACGAAGGAACGGACTTATCACTGGTTAAAGATGTTATTGTTGATCATTTGTGTAAACTGCACATCGAATTTAACAATTATACACCAGAAGATGTTGCGAAATTTAGTTGGATACGGAAACCATTTGAAATTGACGTTGGCAATCTTCATGAAGATTTTTAAACGTGATTGGCCTGGAGGAGCAGCTTATTGAACTTCAGCACGACGAAATATTGCGAGGTAATTTTAAGGAATGCATGATAACTCTACCATCGTTTTGATTAAAATTGAAAAATGAGAAACCTATACTAGTCAATGAAGCTATGAAAGTATTAGTTCCATTTTCAACAACGTATTTGTGCGAAGCAGGTTTTTCGGCTCTTGTTGTCATAAAGACAAAATACCGTAACAGCCTCCAACCGGAAATCGATTTACAATGCTGTCTTTCCCAGACGACACCATGATTTGAGCAACTTTCTTCTGTCAAACAAAGCCAAGGCTCCCACTTATTTATGCAAACTGTAAACTTTTATATTAATTTAAAATGTAAAAATATTAATAAATAATATAATTTACTTAATGACTATATTAATTGAGAATTTTATTAAAATTACTCAAATTGCTGAAGGTTTGGATGCAAGGGTTGCCAGAAGTAACGTAAACTTGAAATTTGGGTCGAACAAAGAAAAGGTTAAGTGGCATAGTGTGATGCATCCGTAGTTACTTCAAATGTTTTATTATAGTCGGGACACTTTAATACAATGTCTTCTGTTAGAATGGTTTTCAACTTATTGAATGCCTGTATATATTTTGGTTTTTCCAAATCGATTACAGCATTTACTTTAAGGGCGTTAGTAAATGGTATGGCAATTTTTGGGTAATTACGAATAAACTTCGTATAATAAAAAGTTACGCCTAAGAAGGAGCGTATCTCATCAACGTTTGTTGGTAGCCTCAGGTTCTTATTTTTTTCCAAATATTTGGGATCAGGTTTTATTCTATGTTCTGTACTTATATGTCCGAGGTATGTCGTAAGAGAAAAATTTGCACCTTTCAATCTGTATTTTAAGGTTGTGTTCACGAAGTTTCTGCAAAACTTTTCTCGTATTGTCCTCAATCTCTTGCAACGATGACCCAAATATTAGTACATCATCTAGGTACACAACACATAGTTCTCCTATCAGTCTTTGCAAGACGTTATTAATCATTCGCTGGAACGTTGCCGGTGCATTGTTTAGTCCAAACGGCATCCGCTTGAAATGATAATGTCCAAATTGTGTTGAAAAACCTGTTTTGTGTTGCTCCTTCTCGTCTATCTCGATCTGGTGGAATCCTTTTGCAAGGTCAAGTGTTGTGAAGTATGAACAATTCCCGAGTTTTGCAAGATTCATCTCCTGATTTGGTATTGAGTGTCTATCCGGAATCGTAAGCAATTTCAATTTTCTGAAATCGACCACAATTCGACACTTTGCTTTTCCTTCAGGGCCGGCCTTTTAAGGAATTACCCATACAGGTGCGTTGTACGGAGAATTGCTCTTTACAATAATATCTTGTTCAAGCATTTCTTTGATTTGCCTTGATAGTTCTTTTTCGTAAATGCTTGCGATATTGTAGACTTTGTGTGAGTCGGTATCTCAGTTGTAGTACGTATTGTATGTTTAATTTGCGTTGTGGCTGGCATTACATCGCCTTTTTTGAAACAAATATCTTGGAATTCTTACAGAATACGTTCCATTTTATTTGATTCTTCTGCATTAGTCCACGGTATAGGTGCTCCTTCCCTGCTCCATTTTCCGCCCACGTTGGGGGCCAAATGTTACGGCCAGATTTTTGGTAACGTTTCACACTACACCGTATCTGACCCTGGCCACGGTTTGGGCAATCCCACCCGGCTTCACCCGCGAAGAGGGGTGTGGGAATAAGTATTTTAAGAAAAGGGCGCCACCCGTTTCTGCGCTGGGACTGCCCTTTCCACGAACCCTGAAACGGGAATAGGGTCCGCGACGACCCGAAACCACCGACAAGGATAAAGATTTTCCGCACGAAAACAGAAGGGTCGAAAGCGAGAAACCGTCGCGATGGTTCACTCTGCCACTTCGCCGAGCCAAGCCAAATTTAATTCACACTAACTCTGATTTAATTTCAATGCACTCTTCTATTTCAACAACCTGACTCGCCCTAACTATACTTAACGCTACTTACAAATTTGTGTCTGTCCTTAGTCCTATTTCAACTGCTCGAAGACTTTGTTGAATACGGACACGGCCTCCAACGACGCTCCAACTGTGTCCGTTCGCGCTTTGTCGCTTGACTAGATCCGCACCCCAAAAGTAAGAAGTCACACCTCGATCAATAATCCAACGGCCTCCACAGCACCCCAAAGGCAAGAAGTCAAACCTCGATCAATAATCCAATGGCCTCCACAGCACTCCGAAAGCAGGAAGTCAGACTTCGAAGAACCATCAAACGGCCTGTACTCGACGCTCCCACTGTCCACGACCGCACTTCGTCACCTCACTCGATCCGCTTCAACAAGCAAAAGTCCCCGTCAGCTGTACCTTCGGTCCTATATATAGGGAATCTCCCGGTCCCGTTCTTTACCACGGCCGATGGTCAATGCCCACTCAGCTGGGTAGCTGAACTCATCGCAGCTTTCAAAAGCTTTAAGAACTGGTTTGGTCAGCGTCAGACGTTGTGTCTCGATGCGAGGGTAAATGCTGTGATTGCCGCCTGTCCGGCGAAACACTCGCGGCAGCCGCCAGCCATGGCGAATTGCCAGTGCCAATGGTTGTGGGTATGATTGGCGCATAGGTGACTCGATTGGGCGCATCGTAGACCGGACGGGGCTTGGACTTGGATCCGCTGCGCGATTGGGTGATCGGTGTTTGTTGCCGTCATTGCTGGCAACTTATTTGCAGGGTCTGTGACGGTGTCCGGAACACTCTCCATAACAAACTTACTAACTACCTAGTTATCTAATCTAATATCCTTACATCCTACACCTCCTCTACATTTATATAATTCAGCTTCTACTCCTTATCATACAATTCAAATCTCTACTTCCTACAATATAATTCATTAACAACAATATACTTCAATACTAACACTATAACTCATTAATAACAAAATATTTCATTAATTGGCTGGCTTGGGTGAAGTGGCGAACGTAACATCATCGATTTTCTTTAAGAACGGCGTTTACCCGCACGGTGGTTTGGGGCCTTCAAGGACAGGGCAGACCCCCATTTTGCCCTTATGGGTTGTGGGTCGACCACGTTGCGTAGCGAACGTAACAAATGATTGGATGAAGTTTATATACTCAGGATTATATATTTCCTTATTACACATGAATGGTATAAGAGTTCTGTTCACGATTATTCCAATATTAGGTTTAATTATTATATCAAATTCTTTTAAAATGTCCATTCCAATTTATATGTTGAAGTTATTATTTTTATCTTGTATTAAAACGCATTCGATATATTTATTTGTTAACTGTATTTTTTTAATTTGTGGCTTTGTTACATTTTGTTGAAATAGTATGTATTGTATTTAACTGTATTTAATATTCTAGGTGTGATTTCATATATGTGTTTTATTCCAGGTAATCTTTCTTCAATTAGGGTTGTCGTTGCACCAGTATCTATTAATATTTTTGTTCGGTGTCCATTTATGTTGGTTTTTATCAGCGGTAGTTTGCTGACTACGGTCTCTCCTGCTGCTCCGAAGCTGATAGTCGAAAATTTGCTTGCCGTAGTTCTTTTCTGATTTGGTCTATTTCGCTACGCAACTGCTGTATTTCGTGTTCCGATTCATTCCAAATAACATCCATTCTTGAAACCATTGTTGCGTCTTTCTGCGATGTCTGAGTTCCATGGTTTCTCGGATTAAAATAATTATCCCGTCTTTGCTAATCATAGCTTTTTGGTTGATTTAGATATTTTGGGGGTTCGTATCTTCTTTGGTCGTAATATCTTGAGGTTTACCTTGCGAATCGTTCAATTGGCTTATGTTCTTGGTGTCTATTATATCAAATGACATTTTTCGCACTTCCTTTTTTTCTGTCTTATATCACTGTTTTTATTTTATAAATGCCGTAAACCGATTTCACTCACTTCACTATGTATTTTCTTTTTATCGTTTACTTACTTTTGGTATGTGTTTCCGCTTCGTCCGTATAGCATTGCTCCTCCAAAGATCAAACTATACGCGAAGAATTTTTGACTGTGCCAGTTAAAACAATTATTTTCGTACAGACAGATCTTGTCCGCATCACGTTGCACCACCAAGTGCCGCATGATCCTTCCCAATCTAACTTTATAGCTTAATCTCTTACTTATCTCTAAAAAATGTGACCAAATGTTCACACTTCTTAAATAACTCTTTTGCTTCATATCTTACTTATCTCTAACACATTTGGTGACCAGATGTTCACACTTCTATCTGGTATTCCAATGAATATTGTTGAAAAGTATTGAATGGTATAACTCGTGGTACGATCGTGCGTAGCTATTTTTCTACTACGATGCCTTACGAATAAAAGTTATACCAAGTTCATACGTTGTTTTGTATGTCGAAAAAAATACTCGATACTCGATTCATATTAATGCATTCTATAGCTAGTTTATTTCCTTATTTTCCCTTATTTTGATTTGCAGCTTTTAACATTTTAATATATATTGTTGTTGTTGCACATCATAAAATCTTCTGTTTTAAAGTTCCTTTAATGTTGAACAAAGAAATGCAATTGAACGCATCCAAGTGATCAGTCGCTCCATTTTGGTTACTACTTCTCCGAACAAAGAAAAATGATTTTTGGTTTTTCCACTGATTCTTTGATTTGCTTCTTGTAATTGGCAACAGTTTTTAATAATTTGTTCATCATTGTATTAATTTAAAGCATGGAGTTTTATTGCTGCACAATGGTATCACCTATGTGCTGTCTGTTACAAAACACCTGCTCTCAAATAAATATGATTTAAAGAAGTGTATGCTTCAGCAGTGAATCCTTCTTGACTTGCTTTTAAGGTGCCTAGGATTCGCTAGCAGAAGAGTTTGACAAACCTTATCTGATTTACGCTGAAGATAGGATTTCACCTAGTGCAAAATTGGAAGCATCAGTTGTTAGAACGAGGAAACCAGTGTGGTAGAAGATGTATTGTCAGAGTTATTAGTTTCTGCTTTACAGTATTAAACAAGACTAATTGCACTATTTCCCAAACAAAAGATGTTTGTTTTCAACAATGGGTTGAAATTTTTCGCCATTTCTGCGAAGTTTGATATAAAAGGAACAACAGCAGAAGGTCATATGTATCACTACTTTCTCTTGAGTCTTAGAGATAAGATAGTTTTTTATTACGTTTTGTCTAGCAGGATCAGTTTTTATGCGTTACTTATTAATAAGGTGTCTTAAATAAACAATTGCATATAATAAAAATTGGCACTTGATTGTTTTTAGTTTTAAATTGTATATGCGAAGTATCTGCATTAGACTTACCAAATTATTGCAGGAGCAACTCGGTATCTTTTGAAGATTTCCATCTCCCAACGACGAAAAAAAAAAATGCTCTCCTAAACCAACATTGACAGGGACAAACATTCTTTGAAAGCTATTGGACGATATTTTCAATCAAAATGGACTGCTGAATTGAAAACGCTTGTAATTAGCGGAGAAGGCCACTCTTTTCACATTGCAATTTGATGATATATGTATATATATATATATATATATATATATACTCGTATATTTGCATTGTGATTTTCTGTGTTGTTGTTCTAGAGGTGTAAGCTATAAGAGTGACTTAAGTTGATCATGATGTAAGACTATAAAAGATAAATTGTAGCGACAAATTTGTGAGCGAATTTCAATTCGTTATATGCGTTCTAAAATATAGAAAAGGATGGGGTAACATCAGCAGCGCCAGAAATCCTGAAATATAATATATATACAACACGTTAGAGGAAGTCACAATCGCTATCATACAGAGTATTTATGAAACTGACTCTGGAGATAATGATTGAAATTTTGAACTCTGAGGAAGAAGAACAGAAAAAAATATATTGGTAGACAATTATGAAATAAAAGAAGTAAGATAGAAGAAGCAGGCAATTTTTGTGGATGAAGATGAATTGATGAGTAGTTTATTCGATGTGGAAAATTAATTTTATGAAAATAAGTTTGTTGCACTTTTTCTATTAAAATAAATAAAAACACACCCTGTCTGAAGTTATTCGAAATTGAATTGAATTGTACTTTTTAATGCTGTAGGAATAATATACTACGGCATCACTAAAACTTAAAATAAATTTTCTTCTCTATATTTCATAATGTTTTCGTGCTTCGTTTTCAATAAAAGGTTTACGTGACCCAATAATCTTACAAAAGGTACATTTATAAACAAAAAGGTGTGCAAACACTTCCAACATATTAAGTCTGTTTAAGTAATTCAAGGAACTTGTAAACTCGTTAGTAGTAAGACAGACTCTTTCATACAAAATTCCTCGGCGTTAGATCGGGAAAAGCTATACCCTACATGCTGAAAGTGTAATAGTAAGCCGATGTAAATATGCTGAAAGTGTACTAGTAGTGACAGCCAACCATAGTAACCCGACTTCAATAGCCTGAAAGTATACTAGTAGCAACATCTGAACCAAGCCAAAGCGTACTACTAAGCCAAAACTAAAGTATATTACTAAATCTAGTGCTGTAGGAGTGAAGAGTGCTTCTTAAGTAGTAAGACAGACACTTTCATAGAAAACCACTCGGCGTTTGAAAGGGACAACATGTGCCCCTACACTTGCTTAAAGTGTGTTACCTCGGCAAGCTGGCCGCCACCAAATCCACCTTAGTGGATCGATAGCTTTTTCTATGGAGATCTGGTCTTGAGTCAGGACGGCTGGCTGTTTGCGAGTGGGCGAGCGTGTGTGCTATGAGATGGATCGTGAGCTGGGTTTTTGACAGCGCTTGTTGACTGAGAGCTCGACTGAATACGGGGAGAGTGGTTTTGATACGGGGGCTGGTAAGCGAGGTGAAGAGCCTAAACCTTGTGTTTGAATAGAAATGAAGATAGTTCTAGCAAGATCAAAAATCAATGGTTTTGAATGAAAGTACCGAGGAAAAAACAACATGGCAATCGTAACTTAAAAGTCAAAGACTTGTTGTCGGTTTATTTTGAGTTGACGGCTGCGTGATCGAAGTACGATGAAATGATGACTTTTGCTTGAGAGGTTTTCTGATGGGCCTCGGGTGTTCAGAACGTGTAGATGCAGGCTGGTGAATTTCGCTTGAGAAGCTTGAGCTAAGTTGTCGTGGCGGTTGTTTTGGCCGGCTCATGAATTTGGATTGAGATGCTGCCTGATATCTGCCAGTGGGAAGATGCATGAAAGGAAAAGACAGATTTATGGAAAGAAGTTGTCTGTAATGCAGCTTACAACTCTTACATACACAGAATGATTTCTGTTCCGTTAACGAATGAGAGGTTCGAAAGGAAGAAGAAATATATTTTGGACACAGCCAAAATAAATGGATACCGAGAATCCGAAATTTTTGTCCATCATCAAAAGGAAAATAGGTAAGTTCAAGAGAAATGAACTAACAACACTCTTCAAACAGGAAGCGGAACGAGAAGCAGTGTGGAGAGCTCCAATGACATACTCCAAAATATTGATGAAAGTAAGTAAGATCCTCAAATGCGAAAACATCATCGGGGCTCCAAGTAGCAGAAGCTCGCAAATAAGATCGATGTTGGCCTTGGTTGCAGACAGGAAGGAGAAACACGAGATGAGCGGAATTTTCAGGATAGCTTGTTCGGAGTGCAATAAAACGTACATCGGACAAACAAAACGATCGGCGAGGACGAGATTCAACGAACACATACGAGAAGCACAATTAGGCAGATACAAGAAAACGGAAACGTTAAAATCCACAGTAGCTAGACACATCAAAAGTGAAGGACATAACATAATATGGGATGACCTCGAAGTGTTGAAGGAGGTAGCAGGGACAAGTAGATTAGACGCTTATGAGTCGATGTGGATATTGAGGCAGCCGGAAAAGCTGAGGTTGAACGAGGACACGGGTAATTGCCAGTCTACCCTCTTACGGCTAATTACCTGAAACCAACTAGGTTATCCTTTTGTGAAATTGTTGGGGTAAATATTTATTCGTGTGTTTGATATTAGCTCATACTTTTCAATATATAAGTAAGGGTTTTCTTTATACAAAAGTTAGTTTATACACTGAAGAAGGGTGAACAATTACTCCCGAAATACGTATATGCGAAAAAAACTAAAAATAAAAATAACGTTTTAAAGGAACAGTTAATGTAATTTTTTTAATCAAGTACTTACCATGTTTTCGTGATGGATTCTTGAAAAAAACACTGATTTCTACGAAGAACTACAATCTTATATACTAGTCGACTGGGATAATACATAATAAGAATAAGTGAAATAGCCTCGAAAAGAATCATAAAATTTCTAGGTGAGCAAAGTGGAGATAGCAGAACTCAGATCGATAATTTATTAAAGAAGTTCCTTAAGGCATTTTGACGAAGGAGGTGAAAAAGAAAAAGATCTCTTTCAACGTTGAAGAAAAATTTCAATTTATCGAGCTGTTAACTCGATTTTCGACCTTATGCAATGTTCCCTTTTCAGAGCAGATTTTAAAAGAGGCTGTTTCTTTCCTAAACAGTGAGCAAGTATTACAAAATGAAAGGCATGCTCCAAACAGTTTGACGTGCAGCAGTCCAGATGTGAATTTTGTATTCTTACAAGAACTAGAGCAGGATGCAATTATGCATATAAACACATAGCGACAAACAAAAGTAAGAGTAGATATTTTTTTTGGGGAAAATTCAAAATTTCTTTTGCTTAACTGTGAGGAATATAAGTCAACATTGTGGTTTATAAGATTTAATAGCTATACATAAATTTCATATCAAGGTATTATCATGCTTTAAGCCAATATTTTGATCAAAAAATACATAAAATATATTAAAAAAGCATAGCATGTATCGAATGGGTTATTTAAGAGAAATGGCATAAGCAGTGTGCTAAATTCCATAGCACTAAAACTGTATAGAACATAAAGAGTGAAGCCATTTTAGTATATTATTGCGTCATTCAGTTATTGTGTTTTGGTATAAAAAAAACTATTCACTTAAAATCAAGATATTTTTTGTGTTCAATATTTGGTAGCTTCCTTTGGCTTTTATAGCCGCTTTGATTTGCTTCTGCATTGATTCGTTATATTTAATTATGTCTTCTTTAAATGTTTTCCCTAACCATATCTTTGAAATTATATTTTTCAGACCTTGGAGTGAAGGTTTTGTTTTCATTACCGCCCAAAAATTCTCATTTGGATTGAGATCGGAGCTGTTGCAGGCATCGTTCCTTCGGCTCTGTAACCTGGAAACAGAATATCCACCTGATGAGCAAATTACATTCCTTGTCTAAGTTTAACCCAACAATTTTCTTCAGTGGCAGAGAGCAGAATCGTCGTGAAAAATACGATTTGGTCTATACTGAAATAAGCCTTTTAAAGTTGGAACTACACAGTCTTTGATTATTTTCTTGTAACCAGCAGCATTCAGACAATCTTCCAGAGCTTCGTGTGACATGTCCCTTCAGCTGTTATCGATCCCCATACCTTTACATAGAGAGAATACTTGAATCTAACCAAAGTACAGCATTGATTAAATCTTTCTCCTGATATACGCCTAGCACTCTTTGTCACACAAATTGAATTTGGACTCGACAGGAAATATGACTTTCGACCAAACTTGTTACCTTATTACTAAATCAAGCCGGGATTTTCTCATATTTTCAGTAAGATGTGGTTTTTTGTAAGTCTTCTCGAAAAACCCTTCTTCTTTAAGTTTCCTCTCAACACTTCGGAAGCTGACGCTTTTAAGGTAAACATCATCTCGGCCTTGATATCAGCAGTACTTCCAACCCAATTTTTCAAAGTAGCATACTTGACCTTCCTGTCTCTCCGTTGTCTTCCTTGGCCTAGCACTTCCCATTTGTGATAGCAACTTCACTTTGTGTTTGTGACACCTTCATGTAGTGGTTGGTATAATTGGCAGACGCATTAAATATTTGAGGGACTAAAATTTTGGCACAATATTTCAAAAATTTTACATGTCGAAACATGACTCAAGAATAAATTACGGGTATTTTAAACCTCCAATGAAAAGAATTTGCATGAATTCAAATAGAAACATCATGCATCATGTTAGCCTACAGCCCACTCACTTAACGTTTAGACTCTGAACATATTGGATGAGCTCTCAAATACATGTAACAACAATAATTTTAGTTTTAAACACAGCAAAAACCATTTTAAATTCATATGTCTTCGAAACTTATTATAAGATGATTTTCTATGGTTAATGGTAAACTCTAAAAATTCGTCAGTATGGCAGTAAATCACTCAATATTTAATATTAACAGTAAAAAACGGGAATAGTCGACTTAATTTGTTAAACTTTAAAGCCACCCTCTTCCTTTTACAACCGGGCTTGGGACCGGCTTTGGCAGAATTATGACTGTTACCAACATCGAATTTGAAATAAATACTTAGTAAAATTCATTTCGTCTCATTAATTTCTGAAACGCCACTGATTGTCAATTGTACACAATTTGGGGAAATGTCATTCTTTGTATTGGATATTTCAGAGCACATATATGTATTAAATTTTCAATTAAAACAGCATATATAAGCACTCAATCTTTTAAACAGATAACAACGTGTATATTTACTGCACTTAAGTACGAAAATGCACTCCTTTAACTCGAAAATATGATGTATTTTCACAACCATGAATTTTACACTTCATATCGCAGATTCTTGAATTTCACTAACTGTCTCGTCAATTTATCAACACTGTTTTCTCTGGGCAACTACATCCAAGGTTATCACTTGTTTTTATCACACAGTATTTCGTAATAAGGTCAGGATTTGTAAAAAAACCACTAAATTTCGATGAATACGCGTTTTGCTTTCTTTTTGTTAAGACCTGTCAATGAAAGCCGTTTGACATTTATGCACCTTTGACACTTATGAACAGCGCTCTATTGATACCACACACGTATAGGCGATTATTCTGTTCTTTCCGTTCCTGTTAGTTTCCTGTTCCAAGGTTGCAAGGCTACGCTCCTCTCCTGAGTTTCTCGCTGGCAACTTCTTTTGGATAAAAATGGCGCCTAAGAAACCCGCTGACAAACCTGGTGAGTAAAAATGCCGTCTATTGAAGGATATATTAAGTAATGTTAACAAAAACCCTTGTTCAAAAATGGCAAACATGCTTATCTATACGTTATCGTAAATAAGACTTATGTGGTTATATATTGCGCGACGCACAAGCGACTCTTGATTGTATATAGATTAACACGAGGTAGATTCTGGTTCATGTAAAACTACTACTGGTAACCTAGAAGGCGTTTGTGAAAGTTTATTTACCTCGGAAGGTCCTTATATCACCTATGATTGACAAATGACGCAGCTGCGTAATAAAAATATGAGTTAGATACGTTAAAACACCTTTGGATCGTGATGCCACGTAAAAAAATCTTCAAATGCTAACATCAAAGAATTGGATTTGCTACGTTTTCTCCTGGATGCACAATATGTTGTGAATCTACAGTTGGTAAATAAAGTTAAGGCACGACGCACCTAGCGAGAAAAGTTTTAACTTTTCAGTGATATTTTTATCGAGAATGTTTTTATTTTCACATTATATCAGGAGATAGGAAGGTATATTTCAGTAACATAAAAAACACCAATCACAACAATTTTTAAACATGATGAAAAAATTCTTGTTGACTATCGAGAAACGACCCCAAAAAAGTTAAGGCACGATATAGTTTTATCTGAAATTTGATTTGTTTTAGATTTATTTCCTTTAAATTTTAGAAACTTACTATTAATATTTTGTGGAGTTTCCTTGCATTCTTATGACTTCCTGGAGGCGTTTCGGCATCGATTTGACCAACGTTTTGCAAACGGCTGGTGAAATATTTTCCCATTCTTCAATAATGGTTGTTTTTAGTTAGTTTTTATTTTTTACTTTACTTTATTTGTTAGGTGGTACCTAACTCTTCATTCCATCTTCGTACTTCCTCTTCAAAAAGTTGTGATGTCATCCAAGCCGACTTGTTCGCTTTATACGTGACCGGTAACCGTTTGATGTTCTTAAAACACCTTGGGTTTTTTGATTTCCCAATCACCATTAGCTTCCTTTTTTCTGCTCTACTCATATTGGCGGCTATAAACACCGTGATGCGTTCCTTAGAGAGTTTACCTCCGTCACACTTTTCTCCTTTGAATTTCAGGGTTTTGTCGGGCGTCATCTTGTAGAAAATCCCGGTTTCATCAGCGTTATGTCATTCGGAGAGTCTTTTTCCATAAACTTCGGCCACACTTGTTCTATCCAATGATTGTGACGTTCGTGTCAATATCTCGCGCTTCTCCACTAATGTGACCGTAATTTATGCCGTGACGGTGTTTAAATTTTCCAAGCCATCATTCGAAGCTTTGAAATCAGCGATATCATTTGTTGAGCGAACTGTTCCGCCTTAGCTTTCATAATGGGCCCAGTTATTGGTACATTGTTACAGCGCTGTTTATGAAACCAGGCGAACATAGCCTGATCTATGTTGCTAAATTTTGGCTTCCTTAGCTAGCTTCATGCAGAAACTTCCTTTCATTTCAGCTTTCAATATCTTCTCCTTGCTCTTCCAAATAGTAGACACTGTTGAGGCACTAAGTCCAAAACGTCTCCCAATATACTTGTCAGCTCTCCTTGCTCTATCGCACGTATTACTGCAACTTTCTCATCTACACACAAACTTTTTCTTTTTGCAGCCATAGTTTCTTTTTCAAATTCAACTTACGAATGATTATAACCAGCTAACGTAGCGGTAATATTATTCAATAAAACTGTGCCTATTCATTCTTGGAATTATCGACATGCATAAAGATCGTTCTTCACCATGGGAACACGTTTCTAACGACACAAATATCTTCGTAATAGAGAATGTCGGCTTCGTTGAGGGTTAAAAGAGAAACCAACCAAGGTCAGGGCATTGTTTACGTCGTAGAGAGTTTTTCATTACAAAGAGTGTCGTTATATAGAGTTTATAAATTAATATATATATATATATGTGTGTGTGTATAAATATATATGGATGTATATTTATATATATACTCACTCATGGTGCCAGTCTTTTGTCCGGTTATGAGAGGTGCCCGCTTGTAGGAGGTATCGAACACATTGAGTCTAAAGCGTGTGTAGAAAAAATTTGTCCGGTTATGGGGCGTGTCCGCGAGTGGTGGTTTCACTGTATATATATAAACCAAAGTAAAGTAGATTTTTTTTTCTTTTGCTAAGCTTAATTTTTTTTTAAAAACAAAATCGGCTTATTAATACTCCCTCTGCCATGCTGCACCGTCGGTACGAGGAATATCAAGGTGTATTCTTCACCCGGTTTTCGCTTCACATACGTCACACCAGCATACGAAACACCTGGAGGGAAGGAGGGAAAAATCAGCAATTTTCAAGTGTTGCCACAGTAAATATTATTCAGAGTTTTTTTTAAAAACATCATGCTGGGATGAAATAAACATACCTCAAAGTAAGACTCGTCGAACCACAATATGTTGGATTAGTTTTCCCATGTCTATATTTTGAGCCCACCGCAAGCGAATCTTCTGGTTCTTCGAGAGGCGTAGCTTCCTTGGTATTCTTCTCACCGTACACACAGCCACTTGCCTTTTTGCCTCTGATAAAATTGCAACGAGCTCTGTAGAGGTTTTTCCCTATTTTGGAGGCAATGTGAAAGGAGTAATCGATCCTCGCGCTCCGTAGTTATGCTTTCTTTATTTAATCTAGTGATTACCTGTCTATTTTAAGCGATTCCATGTATATTGCACAGCACAATGCGAGCACTCCACTTCCTGAGCTTCGTCTGCGGCACTCCTTGTTCCGCTAACACTTTAATTCTTTATCGCCTTTCTGCACTAAGTTCAGATTTTTTGAACATTTTCGACAGAAATATAGATCGTCTTTCCAAATACAGCAGCAGTTTAATATATTGGTATAGAGGTTTTCACTGCGATCACTTGCAAATCACTACATATTGAAATCACTAAAAACCCAAAGATAAGAAACATGTGCTGCATCTATTGATGTCAGTTTTCGGGTTAGCCTGCCCCCGATGAAATCATAAAACAATAACATCAACATTCTCCAGGATTTCGATATAGTACATAATACTTAGGATGCCTGTCTAATATATACACACACGCATATTATATATATATATATATATATATGTATATATATATATATGTGTTTGTGTATGTATTTGTTTATTCTTTGATATTCTCCTTTTGTTTGTTTTTTACTTGGTTCAATGGTCACTGATTGAGGTAAAGCGTTATCCGATGCTACCTCTAAAAGGACGTTAGGATAATAAAGAATTGGAAACCCAAGATTTCGAGTGGACACGTAATAAGAAACACATGAAAGTCATTTTAAAACCCATTTATTTAGTAAATATTTTACCAAAAGAAAAACAATAAATTACAAAAACATATAAGCAGAAGGATCCACAACATCTTGTAGGCGACTCAGTATTGTCGTTATGTCTCCTGCATCTGTCCACATGTAGATACCAATGCTTCTTTCACCGCTTCGCACAATTGGTCCATGTGTGTGAAATTTCTTACTGCTATGGCATGTTTTATGTCTCCCCACAAGTACTCGATTGGGTTTGAGTCCGGACTCTTTGATGGCCAATTCAAAACAGCGACAGTGTTGTCCTTTAGAAACTTATTTGTGTGTCGTACGTTTGGGTGTCGTTGTTGTGCTGAAACTCCATATGATAGGAAGATTCTCTTTAGCCATGAAAACATGTTCCTAATATGTCAATGTACTTTTTCTTGTTTAATATTGCTTTTATGTGGTGTATTGGTTTGACACCCAACCACGAAAAACATCCTCAAAGATTAATGGTGCTACCTCTAGCAAGGGTCGAATTCCTTACTTCTTGGTCGTCTTAAATATCTCCTGCCATTAGGGCCAACGCGATTTATTTTTGTTTCGTCGCTCCAAAGGATGACTTCACTCATTTTTCCGGTTAAATGTTCCCGCGAGAAGTTCATTCTTTTCTTCCGATTAGTTACCGTTATCAGGGCTTCTTCCTGGTTATTCTGCTATATAGTTCGGCTTCTTCTGACTGTTTCTCGCTAAAATATCGATATTTTCCCCGAAAAGTCGACGATAAATTTCGACCAGTTGATCTTTTTGGGCTCTGTTTGGACATACTATGAGTTGTTTTTCGGGCTCTTTTAGCCCGAGGAATTTTGGGACAGTCCTGCGGCTTTCACGCGAGTGGCAATTCGTCGATGTGGCAACCCTTACTCTCTCAAGTCTACAATATTATTTTAACTAGAGGAGTGGAACTCCTAGCCTTTGCCATTGTTCTTGAAATTAAAAACCCTTGTTAAAACTTTGAACACCACGTTTGAACTGCAAGGAATACAACTGGCTTTTTCAAACTGATCATTACGAATTTGCATGCCATCCTATTTATAATAAAATACAGTGTTTCTAATTGCGTGTCAGCTCCAAGTCCTGGGGTTTGGACTTTGTTGTCGTTTCATCGTTATAGAAGTATATAGCATCGGCCAACTTTTGCCTTCCTCCATTGTCATTGCATCAGGTAAAAAATAAATATAAGACGAATGAGTTATATCGGAAGATTCATTGCCAAATTGGGTTTTGATAAATTAACTACAAGTTTTAATTATATGTATGATTACAGGTACAAAGACTTCGGAGTTGAAGTCGGCTAGTGGCTCTGATGAGAAAAAAACTGCTGAAAAAAAGCTTGGCCAAAAATCAGGGAAGAAGTCAGCTGCCATTGCAGCGAAAAAAGTTGGACTAACGAAAAAACCTGGAAAACAGACTGGTGTCAAGAAAATTCTCCCTAAAAGAAGCTTAACTTTGAAAAAATCAAGTGGCAAAATACGCGCCGGGAAAGATGGAGGCAGTAAGAAGACAATCGCTAAGTCAGATGCTAAATTGGCAAAGAACAGGGCAAATTTCAAAGGAGTTAAATCCAAATCAGTGAAGATCCTCAAGGGAACTGCTAAAGCGAAAGCTGTGGCAATTTTAAAAGCTAAGCAAGTGAAAACAAAGGTAAGAAATGTTCATTTTTCTTAACAATTCAATCTTTATTTTGCTTACAAACGGTGGTCTTGAAAGCCTGTGATTATTCCTTTTGTGAATCATATTTAGGTAGCAACTTATTATACATAATGATGTTTCGTCCTTCATAAAGGTTAGCGTTCGGCTTGAATGTGATTTCGGTAAATGTATAAATCAATAGTTCAGGATTTTTGCAGTCTCTTTTTCGCAATATATTCAGTGATACGATTTTTTGCGTTAAAGTAGGTCCTGAAAGCTTTTTATTCATTTAAAGTCGTCAATTTTACGGTGAAATCAACTTTGAAAACACTAAATGTGCTGTCTGATTTTGCATGAGTTTCTTAGCATGCTTTAGGAAGGCAAGCTGTGAGCTGATTTTAATGAATCAAGTTTGTCGAACAAGTTTTGAAATTTTGGACCGTTATTTTTTTATAGCTCGCGCTGCGAACAGCAAAAAATACAAAAAAAAACAGCTTTAAGAAATTACTTGTTCTTTACAAAAATTCGAATGTGCCTAGATTTATCTTGCGCAGTTTTGAAGTGAAAACCTCGGAAAGCGTAGTTTCTCATGATTTTTTGAAATAATCCGCGCTACAAAAGCTTTAAAATTATGCAAGTTTCCAAATAATTTGTACATTTTAAAAATATCGTACTTTGTGTTCCCATTCTTGACACTAGATATTACCTATTGTTATTTATATATTTTAAATCAACATAGGTTGGTAATGTAAAATATGCCACTTTCAGTACACCTAGAATTACAAACGTACTCCTTGATGCCGCAAAAAGAAGTTAGGCGTATACTTTGTTCCCCTCGTTTATCAAATGTGACGATAATGTTAAAATTACATATCTTGATCAGAAACGAATAAGTGCGTACTGAACGTTGTATCTTTAACAAAATGTACTGCCTTTTTGTATTATTTCAGTTGAACTAACATGCAGCACATTGAAACATATAATTTTGTCTGAGCTGTATCGTCATTGGCTGTAATAATTTCAAAATATTGCGTAACTCTATGAAGATATAGTGGCTTGCGAAAGTCAGGTTCACGATCAGGGGAAAATGCCGATTGAAATTTTGGAATAGCTTTACATACAATTTTCATAATACATAATAAATACTAGCAAGTCGCTATTTTGGTACAATATTGCCAACATTTAAATTTCATTCATTCAAAACTGCAATCGAAACATGCATCACATACAATACATTAGCTCTTAGCTTAATGAGAGATACTGCATCGTATCTAGATTAGCATCTGTTTGTGAAATTCAGAAACAGCTTGTTCCAAAATGATACTAAATTTTCGTTAGAAATAAAAATATATTATGTTCCAGCAAAATTGGCATTTGTAAATATGTGTATGAACATATACTTTGCCTTTTCAGAAAGGTTAAATTTTGTTTTATTCATTTTTTTTTGAAATTAAATGATTATTTTATATTGCATTCATAGTTACACCTTTGATTTATCAGATACACATTTTTGGTCATACGTGAGCTTATGTTTCGTATCCAAGGGATCATCTTGTGTGGATTTATTTTCAGGAGTAGAAGTTAATTTATTAAAATGCAGCATTAATTTTCCAATTGTTTGCCATAGGCACAATTTTTTTTAGTTATTAGCATTTTTTTTTATTAAATTAATAAACGACTATAATTTTTCAAAAATCGATGGATCCATTAAAATGTTAACACGTTTTAATGTGTCAAAACAAAAAAAACTACGATCGGCTCAGCTCCTTACTAAGTCACTTCGATTGACACCACAATAAAGTCTATACGACTTTTCCTTCGTCAGATAACATTTTAGAAATACACAGGGGGACAAAAGTATTGTCACACCCGCAGTTTTTATAAGGAAGTACAATTAAATCATATAAAAGAAACTATCTATTCCGTCTTTATACGAAACTTTTCTTCCTTATGCGACGTACAAGTATTCATAAAAAAGTTCCACCAAAAGCATAAATGTTATTAACAAATTTAAAAGATACTCCAAAATATCACATTTTCCTATGGACAAAAGTATTGGCACTATTGGCTTTTTATTTACAGAGTAGACTGTACCGTGTTCCCAGAAACCTAATTTAACATCTAAATATCGGTGGAAGTCCCGTTGTAATTTCGTAGATGTTTGCTTATGAAATGAGTTTGTTTTATTTGATTGAATAAGTCAGTTTTTGTAACCATGCACCGAAAAAGTAAGGAAGCAAGTGAAAGTGAAATAAAAATTATTTTAAATTTAAGCAAACAAAATAAAAGTTACGCGGAAATAGCGGACATTGTTGGGAGAAATCGGTATACAGTTCGTAGTATAGTTAAGAGATTTCAAGATTGTCAAAATTTAAAAAATCGTATTCGCACAGGCCGACCGCGAAAACTTAATGCTAGAGAAGAAGCAAAAATTGTCCGTGAAATTAAAAAATCCCAAATCTAGTGCATCACAGATAGCGGCGCAGTTGAAGGAAGAAGATAATAAAGATGTACATGTAAAAACCGTACGCAGGGTGCTTCACCGGGCAGGTTATAATGCAAGAGTACCTCGAAAAAAACCTTATATAAGTCCAATTAATAAGAAAAAAAGAATGAACTTCGCAAATGAATACATGCATAAAGATAATGGTTTTGGGAGTAAAGTTTTGTTTTCTGATGAAAGCAAATTTAACATTTTTAGTAGTGATGGTAGAGTTTTAGTGTCGAAGACCTAATACGGAACTAGACCCGAAACACTTAGAAAGTACAGTCAAGCATGGAGGCGGAGGCGCCATGGTATGGGGTGTATGGATTCTTCTGGTGTTGGATAGTTGGTTTTTATAGAAAATACGATGGATAAGACATGTTATTTACATATTTTAAAAAATAAAAAAAGTGCAGAAAAGTTGAGACTTTGAGAGGATTATTATTTTCAACAAGATAATGATCCTAAACTGCCTATATCGTTTATCAGTGGATTGTTCACAACATTCCCCACATGTTACAGACCCCTCCGCAATCGCCCGACCTCAACCCAATAGAGCTCCTTTGGGATGAATTAGGAAAGCGGGTTAGAAAACACAATATATCCAGTAAATTGCAATTAAAACAACTACTTTCTGAAGAATGGAATAAAATTGGTGCAACCGTAACCCAAATGCTAGTATTTTCTATGGAGAACAGGTTAAAAGAAGTTATTAAGAACAAAGCATGGCCAACTAAATATTGATGGCGTGTATTTTTTTGTAATATCTCATGTTCATTTAGAGTGTGCCAATACTTTTGTCCATAGGCAAATGCGATATTTTGAAGTATTTTTTTTAATTTGTTAATAACATTTATGCTTTTGTTGGAATTTATTATGAATAATTGTACTTCGCATAAAGAAGAAAAGTTTTATATAAAGACAGAATAGATTTTTTCATTTATATATGATTTATTTGTACCTATAAAAATTGCGGGTGTGACAATACTTTTGTCCCCCTCTGTAAATGATCCGAACAGACGTAGGTACACTAGAGATAGATATTTATTAAGCGATTAATCTGATAAATCGATGTTTTGCCTGAATAATCGATGTTCTCTATGTTTGATTAATCGTAGAATCGATCACTCAGCTCCCTCACGCGATCGTCTCACTGACACTATCATTCCAAATCCAAATATAGATATTTTACAAAAATCATTAAACAAGTTTTGGTGTTAATTAAAATTCTTTCTTATTTTATGGTTGATGATGATGTGCTTAATGTAATGTAATGATGATTAATAAGCGCATATTATGAATTTATGAAAAAAATTAATTAAAATTCTGTTTTTTGAAGGGGCTTTTTTCATTGGTCATTTTCATATCACTATAAAATGCCAGATATTTAACCCATTGACTGTCAAGGACGAGTATACTCGTCTTTGGCGAGGTGTTAAGCATTGCCAAGACGAGTATACTCGTCATGCTTTTCTGAAAAAAATGCAAAAATACGGAAAAGTATATCGAGTCCTGTTTCCTTTCCATTGCCAAAGACAAGTATACTCGTCTTTGATTTTGATTATACAGTAGAACCTTGATTATCCGAATTGATTATCGAATTTGTTTACTGAAATAAGATGTTACCACGTAAAACGTTAGGTGAAGAGTGTCGCTGAATTTTTAAACGTAAACATTAGACGGAAGATTCTTTTAAAAACTGTCAACACCAGATGTTCATACATAATTACTTTTCAGAAATGATTCATATTCCTTCACCGTTCAGGTACATTTAAATTTTATTAGAACATTCAAACACAACTCTGGAAAATTGAAGACAAAATGAATAGGTACATAGATGAAAAAACGAAATCCCCGTTTAATCAGGAAAATTAAAGAAAAAACGAATAGAGGAAAAAACCCCGGTTAATCGAAAACCCGAATAATCGAACCCCTGATAATCAAGATTCTACTGTATATGATAAATTTATGAAATTTCACCAAGAAATTGCATACGTTAGGTAAAAAATAGCACTTAAAATGTAATTGTCAACGGGAATAATTTCATATGATTTGGGCTTGGCAGCGAATGGATTAATCATTTAATGTTGTTTTTTCGATTGACGATTAATCGATGTTTTCAGCAATAATTAATCGGTGTATCGATTAGTCACTTGAAAAAATAACTCGATGCCAATAATCGATGTTTTGTCATTCGATACCCATCTCTAGCGTACACACACACACATTCATACTTCCTTCTAGAAATTACTCCTGAGACGTAAAGATACAGCTGCCGACCTATAATTAGGAAAACTTGTAGCTTACTTAAACAAACTCAATTTGTCAATGAATCCTCCAATATAACTCATTCGCCTTATGTTTGTTTTTTTACCTGATTCACTGACGATGAAGGGAGGCAAGGATGGCCGATGCTACCTCTATAACGGACTTGGACTAAGAGCGGACACGTAATTAGTAACACTGTATTTTATTATAAATAGGATGGCATACAAATTCGTAATGATCAGTTTGAAAAAGCCAGTTGTATTCCTTGCAGTTCAAACGTGGTGTTCAAAGTTTTAACAAGTGTTTTTAATTTCAAGAACAATGGCAAAGGCTAGGAGTTCCACTCCTCTAGTTAAAAATAATATTGTAGACTTGAGAGAGTAAGGGTTGCCACATCGACGAATTGCCACTCGCGTGGAAAGCCGCAGGACTGTCCCAAAATTCCTCGGGCTAAAAGAGCCCGAAAAACAACTCATAGTATGCCCAAACAGATCCCAAAAAGATCAACTGGTCGAAATTTATCGTCGACTTTTCGGGGAAAGTATCGATATTTTGGTGAGAACAGTCAGAAGACGTTTTGTGGAACCCCGAATACATAACAGAATAGCCAGGAAGAAGTCCCTCGTAACGGCAACTGAAAGGAATTAAAGAATGGACGTCGTGCGGGAACATTAAACCTGGAAAATGAGTGGAAAGTCATTCTCTGGAGCGATGAAACAAAAATAAATTTCATTGGCCTTAATGTCAGTAGGCCAAGACGTAAGGAGTTTGACCCTCGCTACACTTCAACTGTTATTAAACGCCATGTTTAAGCCACCGCCATGGTGGCTCCATCAGTGTTTGGCGATGTTTCCCTTGATTTGTTGGACCAAAAGTTTATTAGGCAAGGAAAAGTACGTCAACATCTTAGAAAACTTCATGTTGTCATCGCCGCTATTTTAGACTGGCCATCAACAAGTCCGGACTTTAATCCAATCGACCATTTATGGGGAGACATAAACCAATTCTTACCAGTATGAAATCTTACAAACATGGACCAATTGTTCGAAGCGGTGAAAGAAGCATGGGTATCAACCCATACATATGGAGATATGCAGGAGACATAATGGCAATGCCGAATCGCCTACAAGAGGTTGTGGATCCTTCTGTTATTATGTTTTTGTAATTTGTTGTTTTTATTTAATTGCTTGAATAGATGAATTTTAAAATGGCTTTTTGGTGTTTCTAATTACATGTGAAATCTTGGATTTTCCAAGACTTTATTATCCTAACGTCTTTTTAGAGGTAGCATCGGCTAATGCTTCATCTCCCTCAATGGCCATTTAATCGGGTAAACACAAACAAAAGGGAATGCGTTATATCGAAGAATTCATGCTTATCATGAACGTCGTTGCCCTCAAAGTGGCCTTAGCTACGTACTTAGAGGCTTCTGGTGTGCGACAAGTAAATATGCCAGATAGTTGTGATTCTGTCCATAAAGGATAGAAGAAGGTGCAGCTTTAGCCCGTCACCCCTTCGGCTCTTGCTGTAAACACCGCACGAGATCTGAGGAACGCATTTTCATCGCCAAGAGTTTAGCGGTTATGATTATTATGATGTAGACACATTTATTCGAGACTTGGAAAGGAGGGCACTAAAGTGGTTTGCCTGAGATGTCAACTGATTGGCATCGCTTTGTCTACTAAAGAGCGAACGTGTACGCCATTTTAGATGGCATTATGCGGCCAAACTCCAGTCGCGCAGATGGAACCAGAGGGTGGAAACAATTCAACGATGTTGGCATACAAGCCATCGCCAGACTGGGAAAGAGAGCGAACTCAAGGTGATAAATTATATGATCAACGGACTCAGCCTGCCAATTGCAGAGACGTGCCTCTTGTTGAGTACACATACACTGAAAAGGCTGATGGAATCTCATGAGATGCGCTCCATGTCGGCGTCCACTGCTTCCCGACGCGCTGCTGCACCGCTGTAATATATACTTATAACTGCAACTCTGCCGCAACGCATCTCCACAACTATTGCCAGCGAGAATCCAGTGAGGTGCTATAATTGTTACCGTATGTGCCATTATCAGAGCCAGTGCTCCTATGGAAAGAAGTCGTAGTGAAAACTCGGGCATTGCAATAAAGACTGCACTATTTCGGAAGAATCATTGCTACCCAGATGGGTGCTGCTAGATCAACCGAAATTGCTGTGAACTTCTGTCAGGATGCTTACCGTGGTCTCTTTGATGAGAATGTATGTGTAGATATAATCATATTTCTGATTCTGGAAAACACAGAAGGGGTGGATTATTTTTCAATTTTCAACACCGGCAGCCCTGTTAGCTTCATCGCAAGGTCACTGACTCACCACTGCAGAACAGGAAAGCTCAAACGCACACTGTGCGTACGGGATTGGAAAACACGAACCTTCAAGCCTATAAGTGGTGAAATGCTGCCTGTGGTATAGAGGTGGGTTGTGACAGATATTTTCTGTATCAGGTTCAAGTTGATACTGCTACTATTTTGTCACTGATACTTTTTGTCACTGATACATTACATTTTGTTCACATCAGAATCAGAACCGATATCTGCAAGTTGCTTGTATGCTGCTAAGTTTTCATCGTGGTTACTTTTTGTTTTTTCCAGGAACGCAACCTTGAAAATTTCTGTACACTACAATGCATGATAAAAACGTGAAAGGCCATCAGTCTTATTGCTACCGCTCGCATAGCAAAACTTTATTTTTGATACTTGTTTGATAAGCGCTTTAGCAAGTTTCATCCATCCACCTAAAGCACAATTGTTTATACATGCATTTCATATATGTTAAGTGAACCAAATTGAGAAACAAACGAACATTGCAACAAATAATTTAATATCATGTAGCTATGACATCACAGCCATCCAACCCATCAATCTGATACAAAAAATATTTGTCACAACCAACATCTATATAGTCGAATCACATTTTCACGCATCACCGTCTGTTATAAGATGATGATCCATGATTCATACGAGCAAAATGTGACTGCAAAAAATGTCTTATCATATTTTCGGAGCCGTCGGCACTGCTACTAAAAGTACCTGATACATTTTGCCTGTAGCATTTTTCTGTATCAGTGACAAACGAGTATCAGTGACAAAGTATCAGGTTGATACAGTACGACTCACTTCTACTGTGGTATTAAAATGTTACGGAAATCGTGACATTCATTTTTTGATTCTGATTTGATCTGCCCTTCCACTGTATATCCAAACGCTTGTATTATTATGAAAGCAACGAAGTTCTAAAAATTATTGCCGATCTGCTGCCCAAGGGTACAATTCGGCCCACTTATTCATCTAATGCATCTTCTATAGCCTGTTGTTTAGCGTATTCTAACTTGCGAATTGAAATTTGTGACCATTTGATCAGTCATATTTATAGCTTAGACCCATAATTTAAAATTATTGTTTGTTTGTAACTTGCATAAAATTAAAGAATGGTATCACGATAACTACGAAGAAATTTTACATACCTCATGTAATCGTCAAATCTAATTGTACTTTATAGTTCACAATAAAAAACCAAATAATAAAATGGACTCTGTTGGAAAGCATAAATGATGATATAAAGTAGGAATCTCTTTGAATCCAATTAATATATGAAAAAAAGTTGGATGACTGACAAATTAAATAATAAATAAAAGTGTTGAATTTGTCATGGGTTTAATTCTTGTTTTAATTTATACCGCAGGTTATTAATGGGCAATTTGGAACAAGGACCCGAAAAATCCGTACCAGCGTTCATTTTAAGCGACCGCGGACATTAAGGCTACCACGTAATCCGAAGTACCCAAGAAAATCAGTTCCCTCAAGGAATCGGTAATATTTATCTAACGCTTCCACAAAAACTCGCTTTCAAATGTTTTTTTAAGAATGGACGCGTACAACATTATCAAATATCCACTAACAACTGAAGCAGCAATGAAAAAAATTGAAGATAATAATACACTGGTGTTCTTGACGCATCTTAAGGCCAACAAAAATCATATTCGCGCAGCTGTGAGAAAATTGTACGACATTAAAGTTGCCAAGGTGAATATTCTGATCCGTCCTGACGGTCAAAAGAAGGCTTACGTTCGGCTAGCGCGTGACTATGACGCTCTGGATATTGCAAACAAAATTGGCATCATATAAAATGTGAACTTTGATTTTGGCCTTTGATAAAGAGAAACGATGTATCGTGTAGCAAATACATTCAATGCTATAGTGCCGAGCTTCGATATTTTTGTTTTATTATTTTCTTTATTGTTTTCTGTTTACATTGTATTTTTAATTATCTTACAGGCATTATTCGACGAAGTTCAAACCTGCTGATTTACTCACCTGTAAATAGAATAACCAATTACACTACCGACATACTAAAGCTGATAATAAACTCGCAGCTGCAAGCTTGATTCTAATGAGATAGTGACACACTGTGCAGCTCACTGTGACTAACAATTAAACTGTTATTGAAACTTTTAAAAGATGAAAAAAACTTCACTTCCGTGGCGCGAACTAAGTGTACAAGTTAATTATCCACACCACGGAATTTATTTGGATTTTAGTCTCCGCGGTTACAAATGAGCTAACTTAAGTCTAAATTACAAACTAAGTTATCACCTCCCATTCCTAAATATGCAGGTACGGCACAACGTGACAGGTTGCAGCAATCGTCGGAATCGTTGTTTGCGCAGCATTCTTTGGGGCGATGGATTTCGTTTATGTGGATTTTTGAAGTAATGTTTTTTTGAGGCGTCGTCTTTCGTTTCGTCCGTGGCTACGCTAACTCTTCCCTTACAACTGATCGTCCTCGATCAGCTAAAAAAATGGCAAGTTATAGGCTTCCAGGATTTTGCACTCCAGGATGATTTGTTCCGCAAAAAATCTCAGTTGGTGGTGACGAATGAGTGGCAGTTTCTACGATGATTTTCGTATTGGCTTTTTTCTTCATGAGCCTAATTAATTGAGTCAGCAGCAGGATGGTAAGTATGATAATAGCCAACCCAAAGCTGGTCCATTGGCTGAAATGCTTTTCTGATGTGATGAGGTTAATCTGTTTGGTGTTGTTTATTTGGGGTTCCCTCATTATCTCCAACGAAAGGATCTGCTCCCATTCTTCAGTTTCTGGTTCCACTTGTAACAATGGTGGCAACGGTTTGTGGTCGAATGCTTCTTCTGCTTTGAATATATGTTTCTCAATAATTATGATTGTGCTCCTGAATTTTATGAAGTACGATCCCTTAATATGCTGCGTTGTTTCGTTTGCTTCGAAATCTCCGTTGTAGTTGTTTAACATGATGATGCCAGATGCTAGTTCTTGCACCGATGGTAGGTGATGACTGTTAGATTACCTGCAGCGTGAGAGCTTATTTTTTAACAAATTTGGAATAAATGTAGTGTTGCTGATGTCTTCGATATCAAACGTTTTACAAATTGAGAGGTTATTAATGGTTTTACAATTTTTTATAATGCCAAACACTATTTTATCGCTTTTCAATACATATTCATATTGTATTACACTTATTGTATTATTGGTTTTTTAAGGGCTTTACCAGAATTTTATCGTAATTATAATTCTGTGTTATTGGCTTTCATTTCGGGCTATTTTCACGTCTGAGAACTCTAGGACTTTCTCGGTATTTGCATAAAGAAATTCGCTTTGATCATATCTTTCTATTATAGTTGAAATTTCTGACTTGGATAGGACATATGTGTTGACTATTTTAGCTTTGGCTAATTAAATTGATTGGACAATATTAAATAGTTCTTTAATAATTTTGATTTTATGTTGTGTACCAGAGTTTCTTCAACTACTTTCTCTTTCTTAATTACATTTAAAATTTTATTATTTACATTTTTTATCTGGTTTATCCTATCAGTATAAGACCTAATTATTAACATTTGTTTATTACTTTTTCTGATAAATCATTTATTTTTCCTTTTAAGAGCACATGGTCATCGTGATCTGAAGATCCCGCGATCTACTTCCAGGCGGATCCATGGAAGTTTAACGATCGTTTTGGCCTATGCTTGTCAATATTATCCATTAAATTCAGAATTTGCGTTAATTCGTGTTCCAAAACAGTGGAAAGGATTAATTTTAGGAATATGACTGGATAATAAGAGTGCGATCTTTGCTGCAAATTTCTTGAATTTTCCTGAGTTAGTAATAATAAATGTCGGTTTATTTTCCTTAACTACTACTTTCTTATACCTAGCTGTTAATTTAGAACCACTACCTTTGTTAATGTTGGTAAAAATCTCCTGTCCTGCTATATAATCTTTGAGAGGTTCCCTATTCTTATTGTGAAAGTGAAGGTCTTTCGATTGCTTCAATTTGAGTTGATCTATGTTTTCTTTTCTAGATCTCTCAAACTGTTCAGGATCGGTAGATACAATTCTACCGTAGTAAGCTCTATCGGCTTTTTGCCGGTCGTAGAATGGACACTGTAGTTGTACTCGTATATAGATCGTTCGAGTAGTTCCACAAAGAATCGATGTGTACCGTTAGTTTTTAAACATCTCTTGATTTCAGTGAGAGTTGAGTGGCCTCTTTCTATTTGCCCGTTCACCTCACTCCTGTACGCTGGAGTTCTATATATCTCGATATTGAGTTAGTACTGCATCATAAACAACAAGTGTGCAGAATTCAACAAACGTTCTCCATTAATAACGACATTTTTAGGAACACCAAAGAAAAACAGTAGCTCTCTAAGGGGGTTTCTGACGTCTTCGATTGCTCTTGAAGTTAGAAGTCTCGCCTGGGCAAATTTGATAAATTTATCGATCGCAGTCAGGATTAGCTGACCTTCGGTGAGATAAATGTCAATGTGCAGAGTGTGTCCCGAAAATTCGGAAATTGGTGTCGGCTTCAGCATCGGATGTTTGGGATATCTGTCGTACTGTTGTTCCTTGCAAGTGGTGCATTGCTTTACGATTTGCTTTATTTTTTTCGTAATTTTTGGAAAATAGCATTGTTTAAGAATTTGCACTTTATTCTCGCTGGCGTTTCGATGTGCACTTTTATGAATTTTGAGAATAATTTCTTCCTGTTCGTTTTCATTTGGAACGTCTCGTACCTCTATTTGAGTAAAGCGAATTTTATAACTTTGAAAATAAAGACGGTGTAGCTGTTGTATTATGCCCATGGCCGATTCTATGGTTTTAATACCATTAATGACCCCTGGATTAGATACCTTTTGAAGATCCCTGTTAGGTTTTTTTTATTTCATATGAAAGTATAGTACTTCAAAAGTATTCACACCAAATTTGAAATAAATTCGAGCAATATTAAAGTTATAAAGATTTGAATACCGCGCGGGAGTTCTGCTTTACCTAGCGTATTATACGCATGCGGCGCGGTTCTACCGCGTCAAATCAGCTCCTCTATTTTTCATCAAACATCACACCATCAAGAGGATGCTCTGAACATCGCGAATTAGGCGAACGAATTACTGTATGGACTTGGAATTGACAAACCGATGTAAGTCGCTAAAAAATAACTTTAATTCATTAAATGCGTTTTTCTCGAAACTTTGTTTTTTCGTGCGGTAGGCACGATTGCTCGAGAACGAATTGACCGATTTTGCTGAAACTTTGCACAGTTCTTTTTTATAGTATTCTCTAGGGGGTGAACGTAGGTTTTTTTTGGTGCATAACAACTTTACTTATGTGGCAAAATATATTGATTTTTTATGCAGAAAAATAATTTTTTAGCGCGCAACGCCGCCAAAAATTCAAATTTTGATTTTTGAACAAATCCTTCGTTCACCCCCGAGCTATGCACGTATACTACAAGAAAATTTTTTTTTGTTTGTTTCAGATAAATCTAAAGCAAGATATCATGCCTACCGCATTTTCACCAAGTTTTCGAAAAATAGCCACTAGAGGGTCAATTTTCAAAATTTTCAAACAAAAATTTCACAAAATATTGTTCAAATTTTGTTTTTGTTTTTCAATAAACAATAGTTTCAATATAATTGTATTTATTGCACCATTAGAAAATGTGTCCAAAGTTTAGTCATTTAAGACCCATGTACCGCCTTAAGGCCGAAGGGCATCTTAAAATATTCATATTGTCCATAAGGCGTCACAAAAGAGGTGTATTGAATCGAGGTCGGGCCATGCGCACATGATGGAACCCATTCTTCAGATCTAAGCTGGAAAAATACCTTTTTCCCTCTAGGTACTCGATACAGTCTTCGATCAGAAGAAGCGGATAATTATCACGGACTGTAACTTTATTCAGGTAGCGGTAGTCCACACACATTCTAAGCTCATCACTTTTCTTCTTGACCAACACAATGGCTGAAGCATAAGGTGATTGACTGGGCTGAATAATTTCCGTGGAAATAAGATAATCTACAATTTTACGCACTTTGGTCCGCTCATAAAAAGATAAACGCCGAGGCGGGCATTGGAAAGAGATATCATTGGTGAGGCAGATCCTCATTTCATATTCCACTGGGGGGCACGCATCGCCCACTCGTGCGAAATAACTATTTTGAATGATATCAAGCAGCGCTCGGTGGCGCTCTTTTGTTAGAAGCAAACTAACATCAAGTTCCTCTTCGACTGGGAGGACGGAAGACTGAGGAGGCCAGAAGGAAGCTGCAGTATCAGAGGGGTTGACTAGAAAACTTGGGTTAATGGGATGAAGTTTTGGCATTACTAATACCTGGTTTCTAGGGTCACCATCAAAAACTTGCAGTTCTCATCAGCGGAAAGTAAAGTATGAGTCATAAGTTCATTCACATCGGCAGGCTTTGATAGATTTTTATTTTTTTTATTTAAGTTATTGGTTTTTGATACAGAACTAGGACATAAGTTTTTAGGGTATACAAAAGTTTTTTTCAAACCCAACTCTAAGTTAAAAGCTCTAAGGACGTCTCAGCCCAGCATCAAGGGTATCTGCATATCGGCGTCAGACAATACCATAAGTGAGATTCTTCTGGTGGTTGAGTGGTACTTAAGGCGGCGGTTTACTTTGCCGTAAATACATATAGTAGCGTTTCCTAATCTTCGGTGCTTCGTGGCGTTTCCTAATCTTCGTGCTTATTCTATAAAAATTCCTACTCTAGTTTTAAATCTATTTACCATAACCAATCGAACGCAATTCAAATTAGTTTCCCACAGAATTCGTAGCATTCAATTTAGCTTACTTTGTATTGACCCAATTAACGTCGCATAAGTTGTAT
Source organism: Oxycera nigricornis (assembly GCA_963942545.1). Classification (NCBI taxonomy): domain Eukaryota; kingdom Metazoa; phylum Arthropoda; class Insecta; order Diptera; family Stratiomyidae; genus Oxycera; species Oxycera nigricornis. The sequence continues at coordinate 54,554,961 of OZ012663.1, forward strand.
TTTACTCTGGGTTCAATGCTCAACTAAGAGTTTCTCACGGTAAATTTAGATTAACAAATCAATGTAGGTTTGAGGATGAGCTTAATAGAGAGCTTACTGAAATTTGTGTGGGATATCACAAAAGCTTGTGTGGGAGATTAGTTGTGTATTGGCTAGTTCCAGGTTTGGAACTAGGAATACACTACATTTTGATTTGCGGCGAACCTTTTTTTCTTGTTCCCGTCAAGACTAACAGCGGCTAACGCTCGAGTGACGTCATCGTCACCTTCAAGTCTTCTTTCTTTCTTCAATAAACGTTCTAGTAGATTATCAAGGGTTTGACTTTCGTCGGGTACACTGTCCCATGCTGTCTGGAGAGCATTATACTTTATCGGTAGGCTGCCAAGTACCTTCGCCATTGTGGTTCAGATGCCATGTTTTGTATCCGGGAAACGTGTTGTACAACCGACTCGTTTGGATCCATGCGATGTCCGTGAAACTTCTGTAACAAGAGCATCTTGTTCGACGCTGATTTTTGCTCGTGAATTCTTACCAATTTGTCCCACATTTGCTTCGCTGTAGTGCAGTTTGTTACGTCTATAATTTCGCGTAACGTCCGCACTGCACCGTAGCCGATCCCAGCCACGGTTCGGGCAATCCCACCCGGCTTCACCCGCGAAGAGGGGTGTGGGAAAATGTATTTTAAAAAAGAAAGGGCGCCACCTGTTTCCGCGCCGGGACTGCCCTGTCCGTGAATCCCGAAACGGGAATGGGATTCACGGTGACCCGAAACCACCGATCGATAGGCGAGCACAAAAACACAACCAGGAACGCGATTTCGTGTAGCAAATACATTCAATGCTATAGTGCCGAGCTTCGATATTTTTGTTTTATTATTTTCTTTATTGTTTTCTGTTTACATTGTATTTTTAATTATCTTACAGGCATTATTCGACGAAGTTCAAACCTGCTGATTTACTCACCTGTAAATAGAATAACCAATTACACTACCGACATACTAAAGCTGATAATAAACTCGCAGCTGCAAGCTTGATTCTAATGAGATAGTGACACACTGTGCAGCTCACTGTGACTAACAATTAAACTGTTATTGAAACTTTTAAAAGATGAAAAAAACTTCACTTCCGTGGCGCGAACTAAGTGTACAAGTTAATTATCCACACCACGGAATTTATTTGGATTTTAGTCTCCGCGGTTACAAATGAGCTAACTTAAGTCTAAATTACAAACTAAGTTATCACCTCCCATTCCTAAATATGCAGGTACGGCACAACGTGACAGGTTGCAGCAATCGTCGGAATCGTTGTTTGCGCAGCATTCTTTGGGGCGATGGATTTCGTTTATGTGGATTTTTGAAGTAATGTTTTTTTGAGGCGTCGTCTTTCGTTTCGTCCGTGGCTACGCTAACTCTTCCCTTACAACTGATCGTCCTCGATCAGCTAAAAAAATGGCAAGTTATAGGCTTCCAGGATTTTGCACTCCAGGATGATTTGTTCCGCAAAGGATCTCAGTTGGTGGTGACGAATGAGTGGCAGTTTCTACGATGATTTTCGTATTGGCTTTTTTCTTCATGAGCCTAATTAATTGAGTCAGCAGCAGGATGGTAAGTATGATAATAGCCAACCCAAAGCTGGTCCATTGGCTGAAATGCTTTTCTGATGTGATGAGGTTAATCTGTTTGGTGTTGTTTATTTGGGGTTCCCTCATTATCTCCAACGAAAGGATCTGCTCCCATTCTTCAGTTTCTGGTTCCACTTGTAACAATGGTGGCAACGGTTTGTGGTCGAATGCTTCTTCTGCTTTGAATATATGTTTCTCAATAATTATGATTGTGCTCCTGAATTTTATGAAGTACGATCCCTTAATATGCTGCGTTGTTTCGTTTGCTTCGAAATCTCCGTTGTAGTTGTTTAACATGATGATGCCAGATGCTAGTTCTTGCACCGATGGTAGGTGATGACCGTTAGATTACCTGCAGCGTGAGAGCTTATTTTTTAACAAATTTGGAATAAATGTAGTGTTGCTGATGTCTTCGATATCAAACGTTTTACAAATTGAGAGGTTATTAATGGTTTTACAATTTTTTATAATGCCAAACACTATTTTATCGCTTTTCAATACATATTCATATTGTATTACACTTATTGTATTATTGGTTTTTTAAGGGCTTTACCAGAATTTTATCGTAATTATAATTCTGTGTTATTGGCTTTCATTTCGGGCTATTTTCACGTCTGAGAACTCTAGGACTTTCTCGGTATTTGCATAAAGAAATTCGCTTTGATCATATCTTTCTATTATAGTTGAAATTTCTGACTTGGATAGGACATATGTGTTGACTATTTTAGCTTTGGCTAATTAAATTGATTGGACAATATTAAATAGTTCTTTAATAATTTTGATTTTATGTTGTGTACCAGAGTTTCTTCAACTACTTTCTCTTTCTTAATTACATTTAAAATTTTATTATTTACATTTTTTATCTGGTTTATCCTATCAGTATAAGACCTAATTATTAACATTTGTTTATTACTTTTTCTGATAAATCATTTATTTTTCCTTTTAAGAGCACATGGTCATCGTGATCTGAAGATCCCGCGATCTACTTCCAGGCGGATCCATGGAAGTTTAACGATCGTTTTGGCCTATGCTTGTCAATATTATCCATTAAATTCAGAATTTGCGTTAATTCGTGTTCCAAAACAGTGGAAAGGATTAATTTTAGGAATATGACTGGATAATAAGAGTGCGATCTTTGCTGCAAATTTCTTGAATTTTCCTGAGTTAGTAATAATAAATGTCGGTTTATTTTCCTTAACTACTACTTTCTTATACCTAGCTGTTAATTTAGAACCACTACCTTTGTTAATGTTGGTAAAAATCTCCTGTCCTGCTATATAATCTTTGAGAGGTTCCCTATTCTTATTGTGAAAGTGAAGGTCTTTCGATTGCTTCAATTTGAGTTGATCTATGTTTTCTTTTCTAGATCTCTCAAACTGTTCAGGATCGGTAGATACAATTCTACCGTAGTAAGCTCTATCGGCTTTTTGCCGGTCGTAGAATGGACACTGTAGTTGTACTCGTATATAGATCGTTCGAGTAGTTCCACAAAGAATCGATGTGTACCGTTAGTTTTTAAACATCTCTTGATTTCAGTGAGAGTTGAGTGGCCTCTTTCTATTTGCCCGTTCACCTCACTCCTGTACGCTGGAGTTCTATATATCTCGATATTGAGTTAGTACTGCATCATAAACAACAAGTGTGCAGAATTCAACAAACGTTCTCCATTAATAACGACATTTTTAGGAACACCAAAGAAAAACAGTAGCTCTCTAAGGGGGTTTCTGACGTCTTCGATTGCTCTTGAAGTTAGAAGTCTCGCCTGGGCAAATTTGATAAATTTATCGATCGCAGTCAGGATTAGCTGACCTTCGGTGAGATAAATGTCAATGTGCAGAGTGTGTCCCGAAAATTCGGAAATTGGTGTCGGCTTCAGCATCGGATGTTTGGGATATCTGTCGTACTGTTGTTCCTTGCAAGTAGTGCATTGCTTTACGATTTGCTTTATTTTTTTCGTAATTTTTGGAAAATAGCATTGTTTAAGAATTTGCACTTTATTCTCGCTGGCGTTTCGATGTGCACTTTTATGAATTTTGAGAATAATTTCTTCCTGTTCGTTTTCATTTGGAACGTCTCGTACCTCTATTTGAGTAAAGCGAATTTTATAACTTTGAAAATAAAGACGGTGTAGCTGTTGTATTATGCCCATGGCCGATTCTATGGTTTTAATACCATTAATGACCCCTGGATTAGATACCTTTTGAAGATCCCTGTTAGGTTTTTTTTATTTCATATGAAAGTATAGTACTTCAAAAGTATTCACACCAAATTTGAAATAAATTCGAGCAATATTAAAGTTATAAAGATTTGAATACCGCGCGGGAGTTCTGCTTTACCTAGCGTATTATACGCATGCGGCGCGGTTCTACCGCGTCAAATCAGCTCCTCTATTTTTCATCAAACATCACACCATCAAGAGGATGCTCTGAACATCGCGAATGAGGCGAACGAATTACTGTATGGACTTGGAATTGACAAACCGATGTAAGTCGCTAAAAAATAACTTTAATTCATTAAATGCGTTTTTCTCGAAACTTTGTTTTTTCGTGCGGTAGGCACGATTGCTCGAGAACGAATTGACCGATTTTGCTGAAACTTTGCACAGTTCTTTTTTATAGTATTCTCTAGGGGGTGAACGTAGGTTTTTTTGGTGCATAACAACTTTACTTATGTGGCAAAATATATTGATTTTTTATGCAGAAAAATAATTTTTTAGCGCGCAACGCCGCCAAAAATTCAAATTTTGATTTTTGAACAAATCCTTCGTTCACCCCCGAGCTATGCACGTATACTACAAGAAAATTTTTTTTTGTTTGTTTCAGATAAATCTAAAGCAAGATATCATGCCTACCGCATTTTCACCAAGTTTTCGAAAAATAGCCACTAGAGGGTCAATTTTCAAAATTTTCAAACAAAAATTTCACAAAATATTGTTCAAATTTTGTTTTTGTTTTTCAATAAACAATAGTTTCAATATAATTGTATTTATTGCACCATTAGAAAATGTGTCCAAAGTTTAGTCATTTAAGACCCATGTACCGCCTTAAGGCCGAAGGGCATCTTAAAATATTCATATTGTCCATAAGGCGTCACAAAAGAGGTGTATTGAATCGAGGTCGGGCCATGCGCACATGATGGAACCCATTCTTCAGATCTAAGCTGGAAAAATACCTTTTTCCCTCTAGGTACTCGATACAGTCTTCGATCAGAAGAAGCGGATAATTATCACGGACTGTAACTTTATTCAGGTAGCGGTAGTCCACACACATTCTAAGCTCATCACTTTTCTTCTTGACCAACACAATGGCTGAAGCATAAGGTGATTGACTGGGCTGAATAATTTCCGTGGAAATAAGATAATCTACAATTTTACGCACTTTGGTCCGCTCATAAAAAGATAAACGCCGAGGCGGGCATTGGAAAGAGATATCATTGGTGAGGCAGATCCTCATTTCATATTCCACTGGGGGGCACGCATCGCCCACTCGTGCGAAATAACTATTTTGAATGATATCAAGCAGCGCTCGGTGGCGCTCTTTTGTTAGAAGCAAACTAACATCAAGTTCCTCTTCGACTGGGAGGACGGAAGACTGAGGAGGCCAGAAGGAAGCTGCAGTATCAGAGGGGTTGACTAGAAAACTTGGGTTAATGGGATGAAGTTTTGGCATTACTAATACCTGGTTTCTAGGGTCACCATCAAAAACTTGCAGTTCTCATCAGCGGAAAGTAAAGTATGAGTCATAAGTTCATTCACATCGGCAGGCTTTGATAGATTTTTATTTTTTTTATTTAAGTTATTGGTTTTTGATACAGAACTAGGACATAAGTTTTTAGGGTATACAAAAGTTTTTTTCAAACCCAACTCTAAGTTAAAAGCTCTAAGGACGTCTCAGCCCAGCATCAAGGGTATCTGCATATCGGCGTCAGACAATACCATAAGTGAGATTCTTCTGGTGGTTGAGTGGTACTTAAGGCGGCGGTTTACTTTGCCGTAAATACATATAGTAGCGTTTCCTAATCTTCGGTGCTTCGTGGCGTTTCCTAATCTTCGTGCTTATTCTATAAAAATTCCTACTCTAGTTTTAAATCTATTTACCATAACCAATCGAACGCAATTCAAATTAGTTTCCCACAGAATTCGTAGCATTCAATTTAGCTTACTTTGTATTGACCCAATTAACGTCGCATAAGTTGTATTTTACTCTGGGTTCAATGCTCAACTAAGAGTTTCTCACGGTAAATTTAGATTAACAAATCAATGTAGGTTTGAGGATGAGCTTGATAGAGAGCTTACTGAAATTTGTGTGGGATATCACAAAAGCTTGTGTGGGAGATTAGTTGTGTATTGGCTAGTTCCAGGTTTGGAACTAGGAATACACTACATTTTGATTTGCGGCGAACCTTTTTTTCTTGTTCCCGTCAAGACTAACAGCGGCTAACGCTCGAGTGACGTCATCGTCACCTTCAAGTCTTCTTTCTTTCTTCAATAAATGTTCTAGTAGATTATCAAGGGTTTGACTTTCGTCGGGTACACTGTCCCATGCTGTCTGGAGAGCATTATACTTTATCGGTAGGCTGCCAAGTACCTTCGCCATTATGGTTCAGATGCCATGTTTTGTATCCGGGAAACGTGTTGTACAACCGACTCGTTTGGATCCATGCGATGTCCGTGAAACTTCTGTAACAAGAGCATCTTGTTCGACGCTGATTTTTGCTCGTGAATTCTTACCAATTTGTCCCACATTTGCTTCGCTGTAGTGCAGTTTGTTACGTCTATAATTTCGCGTAACGTCCGCACTGCACCGTAGCCGATCCCAGCCACGGTTCGGGCAATCCCACCCGGCTTCACCCGCGAAGAGGGGTGTGGGAAAATGTATTTTAAAAAAGAAAGGGCGCCACCTGTTTCCGCGCCGGGACTGCCCTGTCCGTGAATCCCGAAACGGGAATGGGATTCACGGTGACCCAAAACCACCGATCGATAGGCGAGCACAAAAACACAACCAGGAACGCGATTTCGTGTAGCAAATACATTCAATGCTATAGTGCCGAGCTTCGATATTTTTGTTTTATTATTTTCTTTATTGTTTTCTGTTTACATTGTATTTTTAATTATCTTACAGGCATTATTCGACGAAGTTCAAACCTGCTGATTTACTCACCTGTAAATAGAATAACCAATTACACTACCGACATACTAAAGCTGATAATAAACTCGCAGCTGCAAGCTTGATTCTAATGAGATAGTGACACACTGTGCAGCTCACTGTGACTAACAATTAAACTGTTATTGAAACTTTTAAAAGATGAAAAAAACTTCACTTCCGTGGCGCGAACTAAGTGTACAAGTTAATTATCCACACCACGGAATTTATTTGGATTTTAGTCTCCGCGGTTACAAATGAGCTAACTTAAGTCTAAATTACAAACTAAGTTATCACCTCCCATTCCTAAATATGCAGGTACGGCACAACGTGACAGGTTGCAGCAATCGTCGGAATCGTTGTTTGCGCAGCATTCTTTGGGGCGATGGATTTCGTTTATGTGGATTTTTGAAGTAATGTTTTTTTGAGGCGTCGTCTTTCGTTTCGTCCGTGGCTACGCTAACTCTTCCCTTACAACTGATCGTCCTCGATCAGCTAAAAAAATGGCAAGTTATAGGCTTCCAGGATTTTGCACTCCAGGATGATTTGTTCCGCAAAGGATCTCAGTTGGTGGTGACGAATGAGTGGCAGTTTCTACGATGATTTTCGTATTGGCTTTTTTCTTCATGAGCCTAATTAATTGAGTCAGCAGCAGGATGGTAAGTATGATAATAGCCAACCCAAAGCTGGTCCATTGGCTGAAATGCTTTTCTGATGTGATGAGGTTAATCTGTTTGGTGTTGTTTATTTGGGGTTCCCTCATTATCTCCAACGAAAGGATCTGCTCCCATTCTTCAGTTTCTGGTTCCACTTGTAACAATGGTGGCAACGGTTTGTGGTCGAATGCTTCTTCTGCTTTGAATATATGTTTCTCAATAATTATGATTGTGCTCCTGAATTTTATGAAGTACGATCCCTTAATATGCTGCGTTGTTTCGTTTGCTTCGAAATCTCCGTTGTAGTTGTTTAACATGATGATGCCAGATGCTAGTTCTTGCACCGATGGTAGGTGATGACCGTTAGATTACCTGCAGCGTGAGAGCTTATTTTTTAACAAATTTGGAATAAATGTAGTGTTGCTGATGTCTTCGATATCAAACGTTTTACAAATTGAGAGGTTATTAATGGTTTTACAATTTTTTATAATGCCAAACACTATTTTATCGCTTTTCAATACATATTCATATTGTATTACACTTATTGTATTATTGGTTTTTTAAGGGCTTTACCAGAATTTTATCGTAATTATAATTCTGTGTTATTGGCTTTCATTTCGGGCTATTTTCACGTCTGAGAACTCTAGGACTTTCTCGGTATTTGCATAAAGAAATTCGCTTTGATCATATCTTTCTATTATAGTTGAAATTTCTGACTTGGATAGGACATATGTGTTGACTATTTTAGCTTTGGCTAATTAAATTGATTGGACAATATTAAATAGTTCTTTAATAATTTTGATTTTATGTTGTGTACCAGAGTTTCTTCAACTACTTTCTCTTTCTTAATTACATTTAAAATTTTATTATTTACATTTTTTATCTGGTTTATCCTATCAGTATAAGACCTAATTATTAACATTTGTTTATTACTTTTTCTGATAAATCATTTATTTTTCCTTTTAAGAGCACATGGTCATCGTGATCTGAAGATCCCGCGATCTACTTCCAGGCGGATCCATGGAAGTTTAACGATCGTTTTGGCCTATGCTTGTCAATATTATCCATTAAATTCAGAATTTGCGTTAATTCGTGTTCCAAAACAGTGGAAAGGATTAATTTTAGGAATATGACTGGATAATAAGAGTGCGATCTTTGCTGCAAATTTCTTGAATTTTCCTGAGTTAGTAATAATAAATGTCGGTTTATTTTCCTTAACTACTACTTTCTTATACCTAGCTGTTAATTTAGAACCACTACCTTTGTTAATGTTGGTAAAAATCTCCTGTCCTGCTATATAATCTTTGAGAGGTTCCCTATTCTTATTGTGAAAGTGAAGGTCTTTCGATTGCTTCAATTTGAGTTGATCTATGTTTTCTTTTCTAGATCTCTCAAACTGTTCAGGATCGGTAGATACAATTCTACCGTAGTAAGCTCTATCGGCTTTTTGCCGGTCGTAGAATGGACACTGTAGTTGTACTCGTATATAGATCGTTCGAGTAGTTCCACAAAGAATCGATGTGTACCGTTAGTTTTTAAACATCTCTTGATTTCAGTGAGAGTTGAGTGGCCTCTTTCTATTTGCCCGTTCACCTCACTCCTGTACGCTGGAGTTCTATATATCTCGATATTGAGTTAGTACTGCATCATAAACAACAAGTGTGCAGAATTCAACAAACGTTCTCCATTAATAACGACATTTTTAGGAACACCAAAGAAAAACAGTAGCTCTCTAAGGGGGTTTCTGACGTCTTCGATTGCTCTTGAAGTTAGAAGTCTCGCCTGGGCAAATTTGATAAATTTATCGATCGCAGTCAGGATTAGCTGACCTTCGGTGAGATAAATGTCAATGTGCAGAGTGTGTCCCGAAAATTCGGAAATTGGTGTCGGCTTCAGCATCGGATGTTTGGGATATTTGTCGTACTGTTGTTCCTTGCAAGTGGTGCATTGCTTTACGATTTGCTTTATTTTTTTCGTAATTTTTGGAAAATAGCATTGTTTAAGAATTTGCACTTTATTCTCGCTGGCGTTTCGATGTGCACTTTTATGAATTTTGAGAATAATTTCTTCCTGTTCGTTTTCATTTGGAACGTCTCGTACCTCTATTTGAGTAAAGCGAATTTTTTAACTTTGAAAATAAAGACGGTGTAGCTGTTGTATTATGCCCATGGCCGATTCTATGGTTTTAATACCATTAATGACCCCTGGATTAGATACCTTTTGAAGATCCCTGTTAGGTTTTTTTATTTCATATGAAAGTATAGTACTTCAAAAGTATTCACACCAAATTTGAAATAAATTCGAGCAATATTAAAGTTATAAAGATTTGAATACCGCGCGGGAGTTCTGCTTTACCTAGCGTATTATACGCATGCGGCGCGGTTCTACCGCGTCAAATCAGCTCCTCTATTTTTCATCAAACATCACACCATCAAGAGGATGCTCTGAACATCGCGAATGAGGCGAACGAATTACTGTATGGACTTGGAATTGACAAACCGATGTAAGTCGCTAAAAAATAACTTTAATTCATTAAATGCGTTTTTCTCGAAACTTTGTTTTTTCGTGCGGTAGGCACGATTGCTCGAGAACGAATTGACCGATTTTGCTGAAACTTTGCACAGTTCTTTTTTATAGTATTCTCTAGGGGGTGAACGTAGGTTTTTTTTGGTGCATAACAACTTTACTTATGTGGCAAAATATATTGATTTTTTATGCAGAAAAATAATTTTTTAGCGCGCAACGCCGCCAAAAATTCAAATTTTGATTTTTGAACAAATCCTTCGTTCACCCCCGAGCTATGCACGTATACTACAAGAAAATTTTTTTTTGTTTGTTTCAGATAAATCTAAAGCAAGATATCATGCCTACCGCATTTTCACCAAGTTTTCGAAAAATAGCCACTAGAGGGTCAATTTTCAAAATTTTCAAACAAAAATTTCACAAAATATTGTTCAAATTTTGTTTTTGTTTTTCAATAAACAATAGTTTCAATATAATTGTATTTATTGCACCATTAGAAAATGTGTCCAAAGTTTAGTCATTTAAGACCCATGTACCGCCTTAAGGCCGAAGGGCATCTTAAAATATTCATATTGTCCATAAGGCGTCACAAAAGAGGTGTATTGAATCGAGGTCGGGCCATGCGCACATGATGGAACCCATTCTTCAGATCTAAGCTGGAAAAATACCTTTTTCCCTCTAGGTACTCGATACAGTCTTCGATCAGAAGAAGCGGATAATTATCACGGACTGTAACTTTATTCAGGTAGCGGTAGTCCACACACATTCTAAGCTCATCACTTTTCTTCTTGACCAACACAATGGCTGAAGCATAAGGTGATTGACTGGGCTGAATAATTTCCGTGGAAATAAGATAATCTACAATTTTACGCACTTTGGTCCGCTCATAAAAAGATAAACGCCGAGGCGGGCATTGGAAAGAGATATCATTGGTGAGGCAGATCCTCATTTCATATTCCACTGGGGGGCACGCATCGCCCACTCGTGCGAAATAACTATTTTGAATGATATCAAGCAGCGCTCGGTGGCGCTCTTTTGTTAGAAGCAAACTAACATCAAGTTCCTCTTCGACTGGGAGGACGGAAGACTGAGGAGGCCAGAAGGAAGCTGCAGTATCAGAGGGGTTGACTAGAAAACTTGGGTTAATGGGATGAAGTTTTGGCATTACTAATACCTGGTTTCTAGGGTCACCATCAAAAACTTGCAGTTCTCATCAGCGGAAAGTAAAGTATGAGTCATAAGTTCATTCACATCGGCAGGCTTTGATAGATTTTTATTTTTTTTATTTAAGTTATTGGTTTTTGATACAGAACTAGGACATAAGTTTTTAGGGTATACAAAAGTTTTTTTCAAACCCAACTCTAAGTTAAAAGCTCTAAGGACGTCTCAGCCCAGCATCAAGGGTATCTGCATATCGGCGTCAGACAATACCATAAGTGAGATTCTTCTGGTGGTTGAGTGGTACTTAAGGCGGCGGTTTACTTTGCCGTAAATACATATAGTAGCGTTTCCTAATCTTCGGTGCTTCGTGGCGTTTCCTAATCTTCGTGCTTATTCTATAAAAATTCCTACTCTAGTTTTAAATCTATTTACCATAACCAATCGAACGCAATTCAAATTAGTTTCCCACAGAATTCGTAGCATTCAATTTAGCTTACTTTGTATTGACCCAATTAACGTCGCATAAGTTGTATTTTACTCTGGGTTCAATGCTCAACTAAGAGTTTCTCACGGTAAATTTAGATTAACAAATCAATGTAGGTTTGAGGATGAGCTTGATAGAGAGCTTACTGAAATTTGTGTGGGATATCACAAAAGCTTGTGTGGGAGATTAGTTGTGTATTGGCTAGTTCCAGGTTTGGAACTAGGAATACACTACATTTTGATTTGCGGCGAACCTTTTTTTCTTGTTCCCGTCAAGACTAACAGCGGCTAACGCTCGAGTGACGTCATCGTCACCTTCAAGTCTTCTTTCTTTCTTCAATAAATGTTCTAGTAGATTATCAAGGGTTTGACTTTCGTCGGGTACACTGTCCCATGCTGTCTGGAGAGCATTATACTTTATCGGTAGGCTGCCAAGTACCTTCGCCATTATGGTTCAGATGCCATGTTTTGTATCCGGGAAACGTGTTGTACAACCGACTCGTTTGGATCCATGCGATGTCCGTGAAACTTCTGTAACAAGAGCATCTTGTTCGACGCTGATTTTTGCTCGTGAATTCTTACCAATTTGTCCCACATTTGCTTCGCTGTAGTGCAGTTTGTTACGTCTATAATTTCGCGTAACGTCCGCACTGCACCGTAGCCGATCCCAGCCACGGTTCGGGCAATCCCACCCGGCTTCACCCGCGAAGAGGGGTGTGGGAAAATGTATTTTAAAAAAGAAAGGGCGCCACCTGTTTCCGCGCCGGGACTGCCCTGTCCGTGAATCCCGAAACGGGAATGGGATTCACGGTGACCCAAAACCACCGATCGATAGGCGAGCACAAAAACACAACCAGGAACGCGATTTCGTGTAGCAAATACATTCAATGCTATAGTGCCGAGCTTCGATATTTTTGTTTTATTATTTTCTTTATTGTTTTCTGTTTACATTGTATTTTTAATTATCTTACAGGCATTATTCGACGAAGTTCAAACCTGCTGATTTACTCACCTGTAAATAGAATAACCAATTACACTACCGACATACTAAAGCTGATAATAAACTCGCAGCTGCAAGCTTGATTCTAATGAGATAGTGACACACTGTGCAGCTCACTGTGACTAACAATTAAACTGTTATTGAAACTTTTAAAAGATGAAAAAAACTTCACTTCCGTGGCGCGAACTAAGTGTACAAGTTAATTATCCACACCACGGAATTTATTTGGATTTTAGTCTCCGCGGTTACAAATGAGCTAACTTAAGTCTAAATTACAAACTAAGTTATCACCTCCCATTCCTAAATATGCAGGTACGGCACAACGTGACAGGTTGCAGCAATCGTCGGAATCGTTGTTTGCGCAGCATTCTTTGGGGCGATGGATTTCGTTTATGTGGATTTTTGAAGTAATGTTTTTTTGAGGCGTCGTCTTTCGTTTCGTCCGTGGCTACGCTAACTCTTCCCTTACAACTGATCGTCCTCGATCAGCTAAAAAAATGGCAAGTTATAGGCTTCCAGGATTTTGCACTCCAGGATGATTTGTTCCGCAAAGGATCTCAGTTGGTGGTGACGAATGAGTGGCAGTTTCTACGATGATTTTCGTATTGGCTTTTTTCTTCATGAGCCTAATTAATTGAGTCAGCAGCAGGATGGTAAGTATGATAATAGCCAACCCAAAGCTGGTCCATTGGCTGAAATGCTTTTCTGATGTGATGAGGTTAATCTGTTTGGTGTTGTTTATTTGGGGTTCCCTCATTATCTCCAACGAAAGGATCTGCTCCCATTCTTCAGTTTCTGGTTCCACTTGTAACAATGGTGGCAACGGTTTGTGGTCGAATGCTTCTTCTGCTTTGAATATATGTTTCTCAATAATTATGATTGTGCTCCTGAATTTTATGAAGTACGATCCCTTAACATGCTGCGTTGTTTCGTTTGCTTCGAAATCTCCGTTGTAGTTGTTTAACATGATGATGCCAGATGCTAGTTCTTGCACCGATGGTAGGTGATGACCGTTAGATTACCTGCAGCGTGAGAGCTTATTTTTTAACAAATTTGGAATAAATGTAGTGTTGCTGATGTCTTCGATATCAAACGTTTTACAAATTGAGAGGTTATTAATGGTTTTACAATTTTTTATAATGCCAAACACTATTTTATCGCTTTTCAATACATATTCATATTGTATTACACTTATTGTATTATTGGTTTTTTAAGGGCTTTACCAGAATTTTATCGTAATTATAATTCTGTGTTATTGGCTTTCATTTCGGGCTATTTTCACGTCTGAGAACTCTAGGACTTTCTCGGTATTTGCATAAAGAAATTCGCTTTGATCATATCTTTCTATTATAGTTGAAATTTCTGACTTGGATAGGACATATGTGTTGACTATTTTAGCTTTGGCTAATTAAATTGATTGGACAATATTAAATAGTTCTTTAATAATTTTGATTTTATGTTGTGTACCAGAGTTTCTTCAACTACTTTCTCTTTCTTAATTACATTTAAAATTTTATTATTTACATTTTTTATCTGGTTTATCCTATCAGTATAAGACCTAATTATTAACATTTGTTTATTACTTTTTCTGATAAATCATTTATTTTTCCTTTTAAGAGCACATGGTCATCGTGATCTGAAGATCCCGCGATCTACTTCCAGGCGGATCCATGGAAGTTTAACGATCGTTTTGGCCTATGCTTGTCAATATTATCCATTAAATTCAGAATTTGCGTTAATTCGTGTTCCAAAACAGTGGAAAGGATTAATTTTAGGAATATGACTGGATAATAAGAGTGCGATCTTTGCTGCAAATTTCTTGAATTTTCCTGAGTTAGTAATAATAAATGTCGGTTTATTTTCCTTAACTACTACTTTCTTATACCTAGCTGTTAATTTAGAACCACTACCTTTGTTAATGTTGGTAAAAATCTCCTGTCCTGCTATATAATCTTTGAGAGGTTCCCTATTCTTATTGTGAAAGTGAAGGTCTTTCGATTGCTTCAATTTGAGTTGATCTATGTTTTCTTTTCTAGATCTCTCAAACTGTTCAGGATCGGTAGATACAATTCTACCGTAGTAAGCTCTATCGGCTTTTTGCCGGTCGTAGAATGGACACTGTAGTTGTACTCGTATATAGATCGTTCGAGTAGTTCCACAAAGAATCGATGTGTACCGTTAGTTTTTAAACATCTCTTGATTTCAGTGAGAGTTGAGTGGCCTCTTTCTATTTGCCCGTTCACCTCACTCCTGTACGCTGGAGTTCTATATATCTCGATATTGAGTTAGTACTGCATCATAAACAACAAGTGTGCAGAATTCAACAAACGTTCTCCATTAATAACGACATTTTTTGGAACACCAAAGAAAAACAGTAGCTCTCTAAGGGGGTTTCTGACGTCTTCGATTGCTCTTGAAGTTAGAAGTCTCGCCTGGGCAAATTTGATAAATTTATCGATCGCAGTCAGGATTAGCTGACCTTCGGTGAGATAAATGTCAATGTGCAGAGTGTGTCCCGAAAATTCGGAAATTGGTGTCGGCTTCAGCATCGGATGTTTGGGATATCTGTCGTACTGTTGTTCCTTGCAAGTGGTGCATTGCTTTACGATTTGCTTTATTTTTTTCGTAATTTTTGGAAAATAGCATTGTTTAAGAATTTGCACTTTATTCTCGCTGGCGTTTCGATGTGCACTTTTATGAATTTTGAGAATAATTTCTTCCTGTTCGTTTTCATTTGGAACGTCTCGTACCTCTATTTGAGTAAAGCTAATTTTATAACTTTGAAAATAAAGACGGTGTAGCTGTTGTATTATGCCCATGGCCGATTCTATGGTTTTAATACCATTAATGACCCCTGGATTAGATACCTTTTGAAGATCCCTGTTAGGTTTTTTTTATTTCATATGAAAGTATAGTACTTCAAAAGTATTCACACCAAATTTGAAATAAATTCGAGCAATATTAAAGTTATAAAGATTTGAATACCGCGCGGGAGTTCTGCTTTACCTAGCGTATTATACGCATGCGGCGCGGTTCTACCGCGTCAAATCAGCTCCTCTATTTTTCATCAAACATCACACCATCAAGAGGATGCTCTGAACATCGCGAATGAGGCGAACGAATTACTGTATGGACTTGGAATTGACAAACCGATGTAAGTCGCTAAAAAATAACTTTAATTCATTAAATGCGTTTTTCTCGAAACTTTGTTTTTTCGTGCGGTAGGCACGATTGCTCGAGAACGAATTGACCGATTTTGCTGAAACTTTGCACAGTTCTTTTTTATAGTATTCTCTAGGGGGTGAACGTAGGTTTTTTTTGGTGCATAACAACTTTACTTATGTGGCAAAATATATTGATTTTTTATGCAGAAAAATAATTTTTTAGCGCGCAACGCCGCCAAAAATTCAAATTTTGATTTTTGAACAAATCCTTCGTTCACCCCCGAGCTATGCACGTATACTACAAGAAAATTTTTTTTTGTTTGTTTCAGATAAATCTAAAGCAAGATATCATGCCTACCGCATTTTCACCAAGTTTTCGAAAAATAGCCACTAGAGGGTCAATTTTCAAAATTTTCAAACAAAAATTTCACAAAATATTGTTCAAATTTTGTTTTTGTTTTTCAATAAACAATAGTTTCAATATAATTGTATTTATTGCACCATTAGAAAATGTGTCCAAAGTTTAGTCATTTAAGACCCATGTACCGCCTTAAGGCCGAAGGGCATCTTAAAATATTCATATTGTCCATAAGGCGTCACAAAAGAGGTGTATTGAATCGAGGTCGGGCCATGCGCACATGATGGAACCCATTCTTCAGATCTAAGCTGGAAAAATACCTTTTTCCCTCTAGGTACTCGATACAGTCTTCGATCAGAAGAAGCGGATAATTATCACGGACTGTAACTTTATTCAGGTAGCGGTAGTCCACACACATTCTAAGCTCATCACTTTTCTTCTTGACCAACACAATGGCTGAAGCATAAGGTGATTGACTGGGCTGAATAATTTCCGTGGAAATAAGATAATCTACAATTTTACGCACTTTGGTCCGCTCATAAAAAGATAAACGCCGAGGCGGGCATTGGAAAGAGATATCATTGGTGAGGCAGATCCTCATTTCATATTCCACTGGGGGGCACGCATCGCCCACTCGTGCGAAATAACTATTTTGAATGATATCAAGCAGCGCTCGGTGGCGCTCTTTTGTTAGAAGCAAACTAACATCAAGTTCCTCTTCGACTGGGAGGACGGAAGACTGAGGAGGCCAGAAGGAAGCTGCAGTATCAGAGGGGTTGACTAGAAAACTTGGGTTAATGGGATGAAGTTTTGGCATTACTAATACCTGGTTTCTAGGGTCACCATCAAAAACTTGCAGTTCTCATCAGCGGAAAGTAAAGTATGAGTCATAAGTTCATTCACATCGGCAGGCTTTGATAGATTTTTATTTTTTTTATTTAAGTTATTGGTTTTTGATACAGAACTAGGACATAAGTTTTTAGGGTATACAAAAGTTTTTTTCAAACCCAACTCTAAGTTAAAAGCTCTAAGGACGTCTCAGCCCAGCATCAAGGGTATCTGCATATCGGCGTCAGACAATACCATAAGTGAGATTCTTCTGGTGGTTGAGTGGTACTTAAGGCGGCGGTTTACTTTGCCGTAAATACATATAGTAGCGTTTCCTAATCTTCGGTGCTTCGTGGCGTTTCCTAATCTTCGTGCTTATTCTATAAAAATTCCTACTCTAGTTTTAAATCTATTTACCATAACCAATCGAACGCAATTCAAATTAGTTTCCCACAGAATTCGTAGCATTCAATTTAGCTTACTTTGTATTGACCCAATTAACGTCGCATAAGTTGTATTTTACTCTGGGTTCAATGCTCAACTAAGAGTTTCTCACGGTAAATTTAGATTAACAAATCAATGTAGGTTTGAGGATGAGCTTAATAGAGAGCTTACTGAAATTTGTGTGGGATATCACAAAAGCTTGTGTGGGAGATTAGTTGTGTATTGGCTAGTTCCAGGTTTGGAACTAGGAATACACTACATTTTGATTTGCGGCGAACCTTTTTTTCTTGTTCCCGTCAAGACTAACAGCGGCTAACGCTCGAGTGACGTCATCGTCACCTTCAAGTCTTCTTTCTTTCTTCAATAAACGTTCTAGTAGATTATCAAGGGTTTGACTTTCGTCGGGTACACTGTCCCATGCTGTCTGGAGAGCATTATACTTTATCGGTAGGCTGCCAAGTACCTTCGCCATTATGGTTCAGATGCCATGTTTTGTATCCGGGAAACGTGTTGTACAACCGACTCGTTTGGATCCATGCGATGTCCGTGAAACTTCTGTAACAAGAGCATCTTGTTCGACGCTGATTTTTGCTCGTGAATTCTTACCAATTTGTCCCACATTTGCTTCGCTGTAGTGCAGTTTGTTACGTCTATAATTTCGCGTAACGCCCGCACTGCACCGTAGCCGATCCCAGCCACGGTTCGGGCAATCCCACCCGGCTTCACCCGCGAAGAGGGGTGTGGGAAAATGTATTTTAAAAAAGAAAGGGCGCCACCTGTTTCCGCGCCGGGACTGCCCTGTCCGTGAATCCCGAAACGGGAATGGGATTCACGGTGACCCAAAACCACCGATCGATAGGCGAGCACAAAAACACAACCAGGAACGCGATTTCGTGTAGCAAATACATTCAATGCTATAGTGCCGAGCTTCGATATTTTTGTTTTATTATTTTCTTTATTGTTTTCGGTTTACATTGTATTTTTAATTATCTTACAGGCATTATTCGACGAAGTTCAAACCTGCTGATTTACTCACCTGTAAATAGAATAACCAATTACACTACCGACATACTAAAGCTGATAATAAACTCGCAGCTGCAAGCTTGATTCTAATGAGATAGTGACACACTGTGCAGCTCACTGTGACTAACAATTAAACTGTTATTGAAACTTTTAAAAGATGAAAAAAACTTCACTTCCGTGGCGCGAACTAAGTGTACAAGTTAATTATCCACACCACGGAATTTATTTGGATTTTAGTCTCCGCGGTTACAAATGAGCTAACTTAAGTCTAAATTACAAACTAAGTTATCACCTCCCATTCCTAAATATGCAGGTACGGCACAACGTGACAGGTTGCAGCAATCGTCGGAATCGTTGTTTGCGCAGCATTCTTTGGGGCGATGGATTTCGTTTATGTGGATTTTTGAAGTAATGTTTTTTTGAGGCGTCGTCTTTCGTTTCGTCCGTGGCTACGCTAACTCTTCCCTTACAACTGATCGTCCTCGATCAGCTAAAAAAATGGCAAGTTATAGGCTTCCAGGATTTTGCACTCCAGGATGATTTGTTCCGCAAAGGATCTCAGTTGGTGGTGACGAATAAGTGGCAGTTTCTACGATGATTTTCGTATTGGCTTTTTTCTTCATGAGCCTAATTAATTGAGTCAGCAGCAGGATGGTAAGTATGATAATAGCCAACCCAAAGCTGGTCCATTGGCTGAAATGCTTTTCTGATGTGATGAGGTTAATCTGTTTGGTGTTGTTTATTTGGGGTTCCCTCATTATCTCCAACGAAAGGATCTGCTCCCATTCTTCAGTTTCTGGTTCCACTTGTAACAATGGTGGCAACGGTTTGTGGTCGAATGCTTCTTCTGCTTTGAATATATGTTTCTCAATAATTATGATTGTGCTCCTGAATTTTATGAAGTACGATCCCTTAATATGCTGCGTTGTTTCGTTTGCTTCGAAATCTCCGTTGTAGTTGTTTAACATGATGATGCCAGATGCTAGTTCTTGCACCGATGGTAGGTGATGACCGTTAGATTACCTGCAGCGTGAGAGCTTATTTTTTAACAAATTTGGAATAAATGTAGTGTTGCTGATGTCTTCGATATCAAACGTTTTACAAATTGAGAGGTTATTAATGGTTTTACAATTTTTTATAATGCCAAACACTATTTTATCGCTTTTCAATACATATTCATATTGTATTACACTTATTGTATTATTGGTTTTTTAAGGGCTTTACCAGAATTTTATCGTAATTATAATTCTGTGTTATTGGCTTTCATTTCGGGCTATTTTCACGTCTGAGAACTCTAGGACTTTCTCGGTATTTGCATAAAAAAATTCGCTTTGATCATATCTTTCTATTATAGTTGAAATTTCTGACTTGGATAGGACATATGTGTTGACTATTTTAGCTTTGGCTAATTAAATTGATTGGACAATATTAAATAGTTCTTTAATAATTTTGATTTTATGTTGTGTACCAGAGTTTCTTCAACTACTTTCTCTTTCTTAATTACATTTAAAATTTTATTATTTACATTTTTTATCTGGTTTATCCTATCAGTATAAGACCTAATTATTAACATTTGTTTATTACTTTTTCTGATAAATCATTTATTTTTCCTTTTAAGAGCACATGGTCATCGTGATCTGAAGATCCCGCGATCTACTTCCAGGCGGATCCATGGAAGTTTAACGATCGTTTTGGCCTATGCTTGTCAATATTATCCATTAAATTCAGAATTTGCGTTAATTCGTGTTCCAAAACAGTGGAAAGGATTAATTTTAGGAATATGACTGGATAATAAGAGTGCGATCTTTGCTGCAAATTTCTTGAATTTTCCTGAGTTAGTAATAATAAATGTCGGTTTATTTTCCTTAACTACTACTTTCTTATACCTAGCTGTTAATTTAGAACCACTACCTTTGTTAATGTTGGTAAAAATCTCCTGTCCTGCTATATAATCTTTGAGAGTGTCCCTATTCTTATTGTGAAAGTGAAGGTCTTTCGATTGCTTCAATTTGAGTTGATCTATGTTTTCTTTTCTAGATCTCTCAAACTGTTCAGGATCGGTAGATACAGTTCTACCGTAGTAAGCTCTATCGGCTTTTTGCCGGTCGTAGAATGGACACTGTAGTTGTACTCGTATATAGATCGTTCGAGTAGTTCCACAAAGAATCGATGTGTACCGTTAGTTTTTAAACATCTCTTGATTTCAGTGAGAGTTGAGTGGCCTCTTTCTATTTGCCCGTTCACCTCACTCCTGTACGCTGGAGTTCTATATATCTCGATATTGAGTTAGTACTGCATCATAAACAACAAGTGTGCAGAATTCAACAAACGTTCTCCATTAATAACGACAGTTTTAGGAACACCAAAGAAAAACAGTAGCTCTCTAAGGGGGTTTCTGACGTCTTCGATTGCTCTTGAAGTTAGAAGTCTCGCCTGGGCAAATTTGATAAATTTATCGATCGCAGTCAGGATTAGCTGACCTTCGGTGAGATAAATGTCAATGTGCAGAGTGTGTCCCGAAAATTCGGAAATTGGTGTCGGCTTCAGCATCGGATGTTTGGGATATCTGTCGTACTGTTGTTCCTTGCAAGTGGTGCATTGCTTTACGATTTGCTTTATTTTTTTCGTAATTTTTGGAAAAAAGCATTGTTTAAAAATTTGCACTTTATTCTCGCTGGCGTTTCGATGTGCACTTTTATGAATTTTGAGAATAATTTCTTCCTGTTCGTTTTCATTTGGAACGTCTCGTACCTCTATTTGAGTAAAGCGAATTTTATAACTTTGAAAATAAAGACGGTGTAGCTGTTGTATTATGCCCATGGCCGATTCTATGGTTTTAATACCATTAATGACCCCTGGATTAGATACCTTTTGAAGATCCCTGTTAGGTTTTTTTTATTTCATATGAAAGTATAGTACTTCAAAAGTATTCACACCAAATTTGAAATAAATTCGAGCAATATTAAAGTTATAAAGATTTGAATACCGCGCGGGAGTTCTGCTTTACCTAGCGTATTATACGCATGCGGCGCGGTTCTACCGCGTCAAATCAGCTCCTCTATTTTTCATCAAACATCACACCATCAAGAGGATGCTCTGAACATCGCGAATGAGGCGAACGAATTACTGTATGGACTTGGAATTGACAAACCGATGTAAGTCGCTAAAAAATAACTTTAATTCATTAAATGCGTTTTTCTCGAAACTTTGTTTTTTCGTGCGGTAGGCACGATTGCTCGAGAACGAATTGACCGATTTTGCTGAAACTTTGCACAGTTCTTTTTTATAGTATTCTCTAGGGGGTGAACGTAGGTTTTTTTTGGTGCATAACAACTTTACTTATGTGGCAAAATATATTGATTTTTTATGCAGAAAAATAATTTTTTAGCGCGCAACGCCGCCAAAAATTCAAATTTTGATTTTTGAACAAATCCTTCGTTCACCCCCGAGCTATGCACGTATACTACAAGAAAATTTTTTTTTGTTTGTTTCAGATAAATCTAAAGCAAGATATCATGCCTACCGCATTTTCACCAAGTTTTCGAAAAATAGCCACTAGAGGGTCAATTTTCAAAATTTTCAAACAAAAATTTCACAAAATATTGTTCAAATTTTGTTTTTGTTTTTCAATAAACAATAGTTTCAATATAATTGTATTTATTGCACCATTAGAAAATGTGTCCAAAGTTTAGTCATTTAAGACCCATGTACCGCCTTAAGACCGAAGGGCATCTTAAAATATTCATATTGTCCATAAGGCGTCACAAAAGAGGTGTATTGAATCGAGGTCGGGCCATGCGCACATGATGGAACCCATTCTTCAGATCTAAGCTGGAAAAATACCTTTTGTTGTAGTGTGTAGTTTTGTTTTGTAGTGTTGCTGATGTCTTCGATATCAAACGTTTTACAAATTGAGAGGTTATTAATGGTTTTACAATTTTTTATAATGCCAAACACTATTTTATCGCTTTTCAATACATATTCATATTGTATTACACTTATTGTATTATTGGTTTTTTAAGGGCTTTACCAGAATTTTATCGTAATTATAATTCTGTGTTATTGGCTTTCATTTCGGGCTATTTTCACGTCTGAGAACTCTAGGACTTTCTCGGTATTTGCATAAAGAAATTCGCTTTGATCATATCTTTCTATTATAGTTGAAATTTCTGACTTGGATAGGACATATGTGTTGACTATTTTAGCTTTGGCTAATTAAATTGATTGGACAATATTAAATAGTTCTTTAATAATTTTGATTTTATGTTGTGTACCAGAGTTTCTTCAACTACTTTCTCTTTCTTAATTACATTTAAAATTTTATTATTTACATTTTTTATCTGGTTTATCCTATCAGTATAAGACCTAATTATTAACATTTGTTTATTACTTTTTCTGATAAATCATTTATTTTTCCTTTTAAGAGCACATGGTCATCGTGATCTGAAGATCCCGCGATCTACTTCCAGGCGGATCCATGGAAGTTTAACGATCGTTTTGGCCTATGTTTGTCAATATTATCCATTAAATTCAGAATTTGCGTTAATTCGTGTTCCAAAACAGTGGAAAGGATTAATTTTAGGAATATGACTGGATAATAAGAGTGCGATCTTTGCTGCAAATTTCTTGAATTTTCCTGAGTTAGTAATAATAAATGTCGGTTTATTTTCCTTAACTACTACTTTCTTATACCTAGCTGTTAATTTAGAACCACTACCTTTGTTAATGTTGGTAAAAATCTCCTGTCCTGCTATATAATCTTTGAGAGGGTCCCTATTCTTATTGTGAAAGTGAAGGTCTTTCGATTGCTTCAATTTGAGTTGATCTATGTTTTCTTTTCTAGATCTCTCAAACTGTTCAGGATCGGTAGATACAGTTCTACCGTAGTAAGCTCTATCGGCTTTTTGCCGGTCGTAGAATGGACACTGTAGTTGTACTCGTATATAGATCGTTCGAGTAGTTCCACAAAGAATCGATGTGTACCGTTAGTTTTTAAACATCTCTTGATTTCAGTGAGAGTTGAGTGGCCTCTTTCTATTTGCCCGTTCACCTCACTCCTGTACGCTGGAGTTCTATATATCTCGATATTGAGTTAGTACTGCATCATAAACAACAAGTGTGCAGAATTCAACAAACGTTCTCCATTAATAACGACAGTTTTAGGAACACCAAAGAAAAACAGTAGCTCTCTAAGGGGGTTTCTGACGTCTTCGATTGCTCTTGAAGTTAGAAGTCTCGCCTGGGCAAATTTGATAAATTTATCGGATTAGCTGACCTTCGGTGAGATAAATGTCAATGTGCAGAGTGTGTCCCGAAAATTCGGAAATTGGTGTCGGCTTCAGCATCGGATGTTTGGGATATCTGTCGTACTGTTGTTCCTTGCAAGTGGTGCATTGCTTTACGATTTGCTTTATTTTTTTCGTAATTTTTGGAAAATAGCATTGTTTAAGAATTTGCACTTTATTCTCGCTGGCGTTTCGATGTGCACTTTTATGAATTTTGAGAATAATTTCTTCCTGTTCGTTTTCATTTGGAACGTCTCGTACCTCTATTTGAGTAAAGCGAATTTTATAACTTTGAAAATAAAGACGGTGTAGCTGTTGTATTATGCCCATGGCCGATTCTATGGTTTTAATACCATTAATGACCCCTGGATTAGATACCTTTTGAAGATCCCTGTTAGTTTTTTTTTATTTCATATGAAAGTATAGTACTTCAAAAGTATTCACACCAAATTTGAAATAAATTCGAGCAATATTAAAGTTATAAAGATTTGAATACCGCGCGGGAGTTCTGCTTTACCTAGCGTATTATACGCATGCGGCGCGGTTCTACCGCGTCAAATCAGCTCCTCTATTTTTCATCAAACATCACACCATCAAGAGGATGCTCTGAACATCGCGAATGAGGCGAACGAATTACTGTATGGACTTGGAATTGACAAACCGATGTAAGTCGCTAAAAAATAACTTTAATTCATTAAATGCGTTTTTCTCGAAACTTTGTTTTTTCGTGCGGTAGGCACGATTGCTCGAGAACGAATTGACCGATTTTGCTGAAACTTTGCACAGTTCTTTTTTATAGTATTCTCTAGGGGGTGAACGTAGGTTTTTTTTGGTGCATAACAACTTTACTTATGTGGCAAAATATATTGATTTTTTATGCAGAAAAATAATTTTTTAGCGCGCAACGCCGCCAAAAATTCAAATTTTGATTTTTGAACAAATCCTTCGTTCACCCCCGAGCTATGCACGTATACTACAAGAAAATTTTTTTTTGTTTGTTTCAGATAAATCTAAAGCAAGATATCATGCCTACCGCATTTTCACCAAGTTTTCGAAAAATAGCCACTAGAGGGTCAATTTTCAAAATTTTCAAACAAAAATTTCACAAAATATTGTTCAAATTTTGTTTTTGTTTTTCAATAAACAATAGTTTCAATATAATTGTATTTATTGCACCATTAGAAAATGTGTCCAAAGTTTAGTCATTTAAGACCCATGTACCGCCTTAAGGCCGAAGGGCATCTTAAAATATTCATATTGTCCATAAGGCGTCACAAAAGAGGTGTATTGAATCGAGGTCGGGCCATGCGCACATGATGGAACCCATTCTTCAGATCTAAGCTGGAAAAATACCTTTTGTTGTAGTGTGTAGTTTTGTTTTGTAGTGTTGCTGATGTCTTCGATATCAAACGTTTTACAAATTGAGAGGTTATTAATGGTTTTACAATTTTTTATAATGCCAAACACTATTTTATCGCTTTTCAATACATATTCATATTGTATTACACTTATTGTATTATTGGTTTTTTAAGGGCTTTACCAGAATTTTATCGTAATTATAATTCTGTGTTATTGGCTTTCATTTCGGGCTATTTTCACGTCTGAGAACTCTAGGACTTTCTCGGTATTTGCATAAAGAAATTCGCTTTGATCATATCTTTCTATTATAGTTGAAATTTCTGACTTGGATAGGACATATGTGTTGACTATTTTAGCTTTGGCTAATTAAATTGATTGGACAATATTAAATAGTTCTTTAATAATTTTGATTTTATGTTGTGTACCAGAGTTTCTTCAACTACTTTCTCTTTCTTAATTACATTTAAAATTTTATTATTTACATTTTTTATCTGGTTTATCCTATCAGTATAAGACCTAATTATTAACATTTGTTTATTACTTTTTCTGATAAATCATTTATTTTTCCTTTTAAGAGCACATGGTCATCGTGATCTGAAGATCCCGCGATCTACTTCCAGGCGGATCCATGGAAGTTTAACGATCGTTTTGGCCTATGCTTGTCAATATTATCCATTAAATTCAGAATTTGCGTTAATTCGTGTTCCAAAACAGTGGAAATGATTAATTTTAGGAATATGACTGGATAATAAGAGTGCGATCTTTGCTGCAAATTTCTTGAATTTTCCTGAGTTAGTAATAATAAATGTCGGTTTATTTTCCTTAACTACTACTTTCTTATACCTAGCTGTTAATTTAGAACCACTACCTTTGTTAATGTTGGTAAAAATCTCCTGTCCTGCTATATAATCTTTGAGAGGGTCCCTATTCTTATTGTGAAAGTGAAGGTCTTTCGATTGCTTCAATTTGAGTTGATCTATGTTTTCTTTTCTAGATCTCTCAAACTGTTCAGGATCGGTAGATACAGTTCTACCGTAGTAAGCTCTATCGGCTTTTTGCCGGTCGTAGAATGGACACTGTAGTTGTACTCGTATATAGATCGTTCGAGTAGTTCCACAAAGAATCGATGTGTACCGTTAGTTTTTAAACATCTCTTGATTTCAGTGAGAGTTGAGTGGCCTCTTTCTATTTGCCCGTTCACCTCACTCCTGTACGCTGGAGTTCTATATATCTCGATATTGAGTTAGTACTGCATCATAAACAACAAGTGTGCAGAATTCAACAAACGTTCTCCATTAATAACGACAGTTTTAGGAACACCAAAGAAAAACAGTAGCTCTCTAAGGGGGTTTCTGACGTCTTCGATTGCTCTTGAAGTTAGAAGTCTCGCCTGGGCAAATTTGATAAATTTATCGATCGCAGTCAGGATTAGCTGACCTTCGGTGAGATAAATGTCAATGTGCAGAGTGTGTCCCGAAAATTCGGAAATTGGTGTCGGCTTCAGCATCGGATGTTTGGGATATCTGTCGTACTGTTGTTCCTTGCAAGTGGTGCATTGCTTTACGATTTGCTTTATTTTTTTCGTAATTTTTGGAAAATAGCATTGTTTAAGAATTTGCACTTTATTCTCGCTGGCGTTTCGATGTGCACTTTTATGAATTTTGAGAATAATTTCTTCCTGTTCGTTTTCATTTGGAACGTCTCGTACCTCTATTTGAGTAAAGCGAATTTTATAACTTTGAAAATAAAGACGGTGTAGCTGTTGTATTATGCCCATGGCCGATTCTATGGTTTTAATACCATTAATGACCCCTGGATTAGATACCTTTTGAAGATCCCTGTTAGGTTTTTTTTATTTCATATGAAAGTATAGTACTTCAAAAGTATTCACACCAAATTTGAAATAAATTCGAGCAATATTAAAGTTATAAAGATTTGAATACCGCGCGGGAGTTCTGCTTTACCTAGCGTATTATACGCATGCGGCGCGGTTCTACCGCGTCAAATCAGCTCCTCTATTTTTCATCAAACATCACACCATCAAGAGGATGCTCTGAACATCGCGAATGAGGCGAACGAATTACTGTATGGACTTGGAATTGACAAACCGATGTAAGTCGCTAAAAAATAACTTTAATTCATTAAATGCGTTTTTCTCGAAACTTTGTTTTTTCGTGCGGTAGGCACGATTGCTCGAGAACGAATTGACCGATTTTGCTGAAACTTTGCACAGTTCTTTTTTATAGTATTCTCTAGGGGGTGAACGTAGGTTTTTTTTGGTGCATAACAACTTTACTTATGTGGCAAAATATATTGATTTTTTATGCAGAAAAATAATTTTTTAGCGCGCAACGCCGCCAAAAATTCAAATTTTGATTTTTGAACAAATCCTTCGTTCACCCCCGAGCTATGCACGTATACTACAAGAAAATTTTTTTTTGTTTGTTTCAGATAAATCTAAAGCAAGATATCATGCCTACCGCATTTTCACCAAGTTTTCGAAAAATAGCCACTAGAGGGTCAATTTTCAAAATTTTCAAACAAAAATTTCACAAAATATTGTTCAAATTTTGTTTTTGTTTTTCAATAAACAATAGTTTCAATATAATTGTATTTATTGCACCATTAGAAAATGTGTCCAAAGTTTAGTCATTTAAGACCCATGTACCGCCTTAAGGCCGAAGGGCATCTTAAAATATTCATATTGTCCATAAGGCGTCACAAAAGAGGTGTATTGAATCGAGGTCGGGCCATGCGCACATGATGGAACCCATTCTTCAGATCTAAGCTGGAAAAATACCTTTTTCCCTCTAGGTACTCGATACAGTCTTCGATCAGAAGAAGCGGATAATTATCACGGACTGTAACTTTATTCAGGTAGCGGTAGTCCACACACATTCTAAGCTCATCACTTTTCTTCTTGACCAACACAATGGCTGAAGCATAAGGTGATTGACTGGGCTGAATAATTTCCGTGGAAATAAGATAATCTACAATTTTACGCACTTTGGTCCGCTCATAAAAAGATAAACGCCGAGGCGGGCATTGGAAAGAGATATCATTGGTGAGGCAGATCCTCATTTCATATTCCACTGGGGGGCACGCATCGCCCACTCGTGCGAAATAACTATTTTGAATGATATCAAGCAGCGCTCGGTGGCGCTCTTTTGTTAGAAGCAAACTAACATCAAGTTCCTCTTCGACTGGGAGGACGGAAGACTGAGGAGGCCAGAAGGAAGCTGCAGTATCAGAGGGGTTGACTAGAAAACTTGGGTTGATGGGATGAAGTTTTGGCATTACTAATACCTGGTTTCTAGGGTCACCATCAAAAACTTGCAGTTCTCATCAGCGGA
Organism: Oxycera nigricornis; assembly: GCA_963942545.1. Classification (NCBI taxonomy): domain Eukaryota; kingdom Metazoa; phylum Arthropoda; class Insecta; order Diptera; family Stratiomyidae; genus Oxycera; species Oxycera nigricornis. The sequence continues at coordinate 54,583,359 of OZ012663.1, forward strand.
AAGTAAAGTATGAGTCATAAGTTCATTCACATCGGCAGGCTTTGATAGATTTTTATTTTTTTTATTTAAGTTATTGGTTTTTGATACAGAACTAGGACATAAGTTTTTAGGGTATACAAAAGTTTTTTTTAAACCCAACTCTAAGTTAAAAGCTCTAAGGACGTCTCAGCCCAGCATCAAGGGTATCTGCATATCGGCGTCAGACAATACCATAAGTGAGATTCTTCTGGTGGTTGAGTGGTACTTAAGGCGGCGGTTTACTTTGCCGTAAATACATATAGTAGCGTTTCCTAATCTTCGGTGCTTCGTGGCGTTTCCTAATCTTCGTGCTTATTCTATAAAAATTCCTACTCTAGTTTTAAATCTATTTACCATAACCAATCGAACGCAATTCAAATTAGTTTCCCACAGAATTCGTAGCATTCAATTTAGCTTACTTTGTATTGACCCAATTAACGTCGCATAAGTTGTATTTTACTCTGGGTTCAATGCTCAACTAAGAGTTTCTCACGGTAAATTTAGATTAACAAATCAATGTAGGTTTGAGGATGAGCTTAATAGAGAGCTTACTGAAATTTGTGTGGGATATCACAAAAGCTTGTGTGGGAGATTAGTTGTGTATTGGCTAGTTCCAGGTTTGGAACTAGGAATACACTACATTTTGATTTGCGGCGAACCTTTTTTTCTTGTTCCCGTCAAGACTAACAGCGGCTAACGCTCGAGTGACGTCATCGTCACCTTCAAGTCTTCTTTCTTTCTTCAATAAACGTTCTAGTAGATTATCAAGGGTTTGACTTTCGTCGGGTACACTGTCCCATGCTGTCTGGAGAGCATTATACTTTATCGGTAGGCTGCCAAGTACCTTCGCCATTATGGTTCAGATGCCATGTTTTGTATCCGGGAAACGTGTTGTACAACCGACTCGTTTGGATCCATGCGATGTCCGTGAAACTTCTGTAACAAGAGCATCTTGTTCGACGCTGATTTTTGCTCGTGAATTCTTACCAATTTGTCCCACATTTGCTTCGCTGTAGTGCAGTTTGTTACGTCTATAATTTCGCGTAACGTCCGCACTGCACCGTAGCCGATCCCAGCCACGGTTCGGGCAATCCCACCCGGCTTCACCCGCGAAGAGGGGTGTGGGAAAATGTATTTTAAAAAAGAAAGGGCGCCACCTGTTTCCGCGCCGGGACTGCCCTGTCCGTGAATCCCGAAACGGGAATGGGATTCACGGTGACCCAAAACCACCGATCGATAGGCGAGCACAAAAACACAACCAGGAACGCGATTTCGTGTAGCAAATACATTCAATGCTATAGTGCCGAGCTTCGATATTTTTGTTTTATTATTTTCTTTATTGTTTTCTGTTTACATTGTATTTTTAATTATCTTACAGGCATTATTCGACGAAGTTCAAACCTGCTGATTTACTCACCTGTAAATAGAATAACCAATTACACTACCGACATACTAAAGCTGATAATAAACTCGCAGCTGCAAGCTTGATTCTAATGAGATAGTGACACACTGTGCAGCTCACTGTGACTAACAATTAAACTGTTATTGAAACTTTTAAAAGATGAAAAAAACTTCACTTCCGTGGCGCGAACTAAGTGTACAAGTTAATTATCCACACCACGGAATTTATTTGGATTTTAGTCTCCGCGGTTACAAATGAGCTAACTAAAGTCTAAATTACAAACTAAGTTATCACCTCCCATTCCTAAATATGCAAGTACGGCACAACGTGACAGGTTGCAGCAATCGTCGGAATCGTTGTTTGCGCAGCATTCTTTGGGGCGATGGATTTCGTTTATGTGGATTTTTGAAGTAATGTTTTTTTGAGGCGTCGTCTTTCGTTTCGTCCGTGGCTACGCTAACTCTTCCCTTACAACTGATCGTCCTCGATCAGCTAAAAAAATGGCAAGTTATAGGCTTCCAGGATTTTGCACTCCAGGATGATTTGTTCCGCAAAGGATCTCAGTTGGTGGTGACGAATGAGTGGCAGTTTCTACGATGATTTTCGTATTGGCTTTTTTCTTCATGAGCCTAATTAATTGAGTCAGCAGCAGGATGGTAAGTATGATAATAGCCAACCCAAAGCTGGTCCATTGGCTGAAATGCTTTTCTGATGTGATGAGGTTAATCTGTTTGGTGTTGTTTATTTGGGGTTCCCTCATTATCTCCAACGAAAGGATCTGCTCCCATTCTTCAGTTTCTGGTTCCACTTGTAACAATGGTGGCAACGGTTTGTGGTCGAATGCTTCTTCTGCTTTGAATATATGTTTCTCAATAATTATGATTGTGCTCCTGAATTTTATGAAGTACGATCCCTTAATATGCTGCGTTGTTTCGTTTGCTTCGAAATCTCCGTTGTAGTTGTTTAACATGATGATGCCAGATGCTAGTTCTTGCACCGATGGTAGGTGATGACCGTTAGATTACCTGCAGCGTGAGAGCTTATTTTTTAACAAATTTGGAATAAATGTAGTGTTGCTGATGTCTTCGATATCAAACGTTTTACAAATTGAGAGGTTATTAATGGTTTTACAATTTTTTATAATGCCAAACACTATTTTATCGCTTTTCAATACATATTCATATTGTATTACACTTATTGTATTATTGGTTTTTTAAGGGCTTTACCAGAATTTTATCGTAATTATAATTCTGTGTTATTGGCTTTCATTTCGGGCTATTTTCACGTCTGAGAACTCTAGGACTTTCTCGGTATTTGCATAAAGAAATTCGCTTTGATCATATCTTTCTATTATAGTTGAAATTTCTGACTTGGATAGGACATATGTGTTGACTATTTTAGCTTTGGCTAATTAAATTGATTGGACAATATTAAATAGTTCTTTAATAATTTTGATTTTATGTTGTGTACCAGAGTTTCTTCAACTACTTTCTCTTTCTTAATTACATTTAAAATTTTATTATTTACATTTTTTATCTGGTTTATCCTATCAGTATAAGACCTAATTATTAACATTTGTTTATTACTTTTTCTGATAAATCATTTATTTTTCCTTTTAAGAGCACATGGTCATCGTGATCTGAAGATCCCGCGATCTACTTCCAGGCGGATCCATGGAAGTTTAACGATCGTTTTGGCCTATGCTTGTCAATATTATCCATTAAATTCAGAATTTGCGTTAATTCGTGTTCCAAAACAGTGGAAAGGATTAATTTTAGGAATATGACTGGATAATAAGAGTGCGATCTTTGCTGCAAATTTCTTGAATTTTCCTGAGTTAGTAATAATAAATGTCGGTTTATTTTCCTTAACTACTACTTTCTTATACCTAGCTGTTAATTTAGAACCACTACCTTTGTTAATGTTGGTAAAAATCTCCTGTCCTGCTATATAATCTTTGAGAGGTTCCCTATTCTTATTGTGAAAGTGAAGGTCTTTCGATTGCTTCAATTTGAGTTGATCTATGTTTTCTTTTCTAGATCTCTCAAACTGTTCAGGATCGGTAGATACAATTCTACCGTAGTAAGCTCTATCGGCTTTTTGCCGGTCGTAGAATGGACACTGTAGTTGTACCCGTATATAGATCGTTCGAGCAGTTCCACAAAGAATCGATGTGTACCGTTAGTTTTCAAACATCTCTTGATTTCAGTGAGAGTTGAGTGGCCTCTTTCTATTTGCCCGTTCACCTCACTCCTGTACGCTGGAGTTCTATATATCTCGATATTGAGTTAGTACTGCATCATAAACAACAAGTGTGCAGAATTCAACAAACGTTCTCCATTAATAACGACATTTTTAGGAACACCAAAGAAAAACAGTAGCTCTCTAAGGGGGTTTCTGACGTCTTCGATTGCTCTTGAAGTTAGAAGTCTCGCCTGGGCAAATTTGATAAATTTATCGATCGCAGTCAGGATTAGCTGACCTTCGGTGAGATAAATGTCAATGTGCAGAGTGTGTCCCGAAAATTCGGAAATTGGTGTCGGCTTCAGCATCGGATGTTTGGGATATCTGTCGTACTGTTGTTCCTTGCAAGTGGTGCATTGCTTTACGATTTGCTTTATTTTTTTCGTAATTTTTGGAAAATAGCATTGTTTAAGAATTTGCACTTTATTCTCGCTGGCGTTTCGATGTGCACTTTTATGAATTTTGAGAATAATTTCTTCCTGTTCGTTTTCATTTGGAACGTCTCGTACCTCTATTTGAGTAAAGCGAATTTTATAACTTTGAAAATAAAGACGGTGTAGCTGTTGTATTATGCCCATGGCCGATTCTATGGTTTTAATACCATTAATGACCCCTGGATTAGATACCTTTTGAAGATCCCTGTTAGGTTTTTTTTATTTCATATGAAAGTATAGTACTTCAAAAGTATTCACACCAAATTTGAAATAAATTCGAGCAATATTAAAGTTATAAAGATTTGAATACCGCGCGGGAGTTCTGCTTTACCTAGCGTATTATACGCATGCGGCGCGGTTCTACCGCGTCAAATCAGCTCCTCTATTTTTCATCAAACATCACACCATCAAGAGGATGCTCTGAACATCGCGAATGAGGCGAACGAATTACTGTATGGACTTGGAATTGACAAACCGATGTAAGTCGCTAAAAAATAACTTTAATTCATTAAATGCGTTTTTCTCGAAACTTTGTTTTTTCGTGCGGTAGGCACGATTGCTCGAGAACGAATTGACCGATTTTGCTGAAACTTTGCACAGTTCTTTTTTATAGTATTCTCTAGGGGGTGAACGTAGGTTTTTTTTGGTGCATAACAACTTTACTTATGTGGCAAAATATATTGATTTTTTATGCAGAAAAATAATTTTTTAGCGCGCAACGCCGCCAAAAATTCAAATTTTGATTTTTGAACAAATCCTTCGTTCACCCCCGAGCTATGCACGTATACTACAAGAAAATTTTTTTTTGTTTGTTTCAGATAAATCTGAAGCAAGATATCATGCCTACCGCATTTTCACCAAGTTTTCGAAAAATAGCCACTAGAGGGTCAATTTTCAAAATTTTCAAACAAAAATTTCACAAAATATTGTTCAAATTTTGTTTTTGTTTTTCAATAAACAATAGTTTCAATATAATTGTATTTATTGCACCATTAGAAAATGTGTCCAAAGTTTAGTCATTTAAGACCCATGTACCGCCTTAAGGCCGAAGGGCATCTTAAAATATTCATATTGTCCATAAGGCGTCACAAAAGAGGTGTATTGAATCGAGGTCGGGCCATGCGCACATGATGGAACCCATTCTTCAGATCTAAGCTGGAAAAATACCTTTTTCCCTCTAGGTACTCGATACAGTCTTCGATCAGAAGAAGCGGATAATTATCACGGACTGTAACTTTATTCAGGTAGCGGTAGTCCACACACATTCTAAGCTCATCACTTTTCTTCTTGACCAACACAATGGCTGAAGCATAAGGTGATTGACTGGGCTGAATAATTTCCGTGGAAATAAGATAATCTACAATTTTACGCACTTTGGTCCGCTCATAAAAAGATAAACGCCGAGGCGGGCATTGGAAAAATATATCATTGGTGAGGCAGATCCTCATTTCATATTCCACTGGGGGGCACGCATCGCCCACTCGTGCGAAATAACTATTTTGAATGATATCAAGCAGCGCTCGGTGGCGCTCTTTTGTTAGAAGCAAACTAACATCAAGTTCCTCTTCGACTGGGAGGACGGAAGACTGAGGAGGCCAGAAGGAAGCTGCAGTATCAGAGGGGTTGACTAGAAAACTTGGGTTAATGGGATGAAGTTTTGGCATTACTAATACCTGGTTTCTAGGGTCACCATCAAAAACTTGCAGTTCTCATCAGCGGAAAGTAAAGTATGAGTCATAAGTTCATTCACATCGGCAGGCTTTGATAGATTTTTATTTTTTTTATTTAAGTTATTGGTTTTTGATACAGAACTAGGACATAAGTTTTTAGGGTATACAAAAGTTTTTTTCAAACCCAACTCTAAGTTAAAAGCTCTAAGGACGTCTCAGCCCAGCATCAAGGGTATCTGCATATCGGCGTCAGACAATACCATAAGTGAGATTCTTCTGGTGGTTGAGTGGTACTTAAGGCGGCGGTTTACTTTGCCGTAAATACATATAGTAGCGTTTCCTAATCTTCGGTGCTTCGTGGCGTTTCCTAATCTTCGTGCTTATTCTATAAAAATTCCTACTCTAGTTTTAAATCTATTTACCATAACCAATCGAACGCAATTCAAATTAGTTTCCCACAGAATTCGTAGCATTCAATTTAGCTTACTTTGTATTGACCCAATTAACGTCGCATAAGTTGTATTTTACTCTGGGTTCAATGCTCAACTAAGAGTTTCTCACGGTAAATTTAGATTAACAAATCAATGTAGGTTTGAGGATGAGCTTAATAGAGAGCTTACTGAAATTTGTGTGGGATATCACAAAAGCTTGTGTGGGAGATTAGTTGTGTATTGGCTAGTTCCAGGTTTGGAACTAGGAATACACTACATTTTGATTTGCGGCGAACCTTTTTTTCTTGTTCCCGTCAAGACTAACAGCGGCTAACGCTCGAGTGACGTCATCGTCACCTTCAAGTCTTCTTTCTTTCTTCAATAAACGTTCTAGTAGATTATCAAGGGTTTGACTTTCGTCGGGTACACTGTCCCATGCTGTCTGGAGAGCATTATACTTTATCGGTAGGCTGCCAAGTACCTTCGCCATTATGGTTCAGATGCCATGTTTTGTATCCGGGAAACGTGTTGTACAACCGACTCGTTTGGATCCATGCGATGTCCGTGAAACTTCTGTAACAAGAGCATCTTGTTCGACGCTGATTTTTGCTCGTGAATTCTTACCAATTTGTCCCACATTTGCTTCGCTGTAGTGCAGTTTGTTACGTCTATAATTTCGCGTAACGTCCGCACTGCACCGTAGCCGATCCCAGCCACGGTTCGGGCAATCCCACCCGGCTTCACCCGCGAAGAGGGGTGTGAAAATGTATTTTAAAAAAGAAAGGGCGCCACCTGTTTCCGCGCCGGGACTGCCCTGTCCGTGAATCCCGAAACGGGAATGGGATTCACGGTGACCCAAAACCACCGATCGATAGGCGAGCACAAAAACACAACCAGGAACGCGATTTCCGCCTCGCCACTTCACAAAATCACACTCTGCTTTTCCTAATACACTATTTATTCTCTCAATAACTCCCTATCTATCCCTATCTAGTCTAAAGTTTACTTACAGTTTGTTCTTCTTAGTCTATTTCCGCCGCTTGTCGTACGCCGTCCTCCTCCTGATTTTCCTCCAGTCAATCCAGCACGATCCCCAAGGTAAGCAATCGTCCGCCAATTCCGCTCGAGCTGCCGTCCAATTCGACCGAATTTTTCGGTCGTCACCGCTAGTACACCTCGTACTTGCTCCGCACACTGAAGATCCGCACCGAAAAGAAAAAGACGTTCCAACCAAATCCGAAAAAGACGTTCCAACCAAATCCACTCGCTTCCACCAGCGATCGACGTACCAAAAGCCTCGTCAGCTGCTCCCGCAATCTATTTAATCCAAGCCGAGTCCCGTTTTCCGTGTCGTAGGTCGACGACCACTCAGCTGGGCAGTTGACCCCAGCAGCTTTCAAAAGCTTTTCAACTGGTTTCATCAGGGGTCAGACGTCAGTACCAATGGTTGTGAGTATCATTGGCGCATAGGGGACTCCAATGGCGTGTCGTAAACCGGGCGGAGCCTTGACTTGGATCCGCTGCGCGATTGGGTGAGCGTTGTTGTTGTTGGGATTGTAGGCAACCTATCCGCAGTGTTTTAGCCGTTGTCCGGAACACCCTCCATAACAAACTTACTACCTACTTATCTATTTACTCCAATATCCTTAACCTACCTACATCTCTATATCTATATAACTCATTTTCTACCTAGATTGACTTACTCCCTACAATGTAATTAATTAATAACAATTCAGTTCATAAGTAACAATATAAATATAACAAAGCATTTCATTAATGAGCTGATTGCGTGAAGTGGCGAACGTGACACTATCAATTTTCTTTAAAAATGGCGTTTACCCGCGTGGTGGTTTGGGGTCCTCAAGGACAGGGAAGTCCCATATTTCGCCCTTGTGGATTTGGGATCGCCTACGTTGCGTGGCGAACGTAACATTACCCCCTTCTTCAAGTGGATTTTCCCAAAATCCACTCAAAACAATAATAAACGGGACGGTAAAGTTCGACACGCGGACACCCCCGACGCGCCACCGAGCGATCTGTGGACTCGGCCTTCAGCGTGCACACGGCTGGCAATTTTTAATTCTTACGTCGCGTTCACTGAAGCTCGAAACCAAACTTACGAGTCACACTCACCAGACCAACGTATTAACCTACCGAACCTACGCAACTTACCCACAACCGAACTAGGTATAGAAAATAAACTAATAGGGGGGATATGTAACAAAAGGAGAAAAGAAAGAAAAGGAAAGGTCTAGAGAGGGGTGGAAATATCCGTCAAGACCCTAGGAGCAGGAAAAGAAAATGGTCGCGGGGAGGTGACGAAGTCCTGAACCGGTATGGCCTGTACCAGTCTATACTTGGTCGTATGGTTAGTCGTTGTAGGGCTTCAGGTCCTTGGCATGACATACGCCGGTGTCTTTGCTCTTCTCGTCCACTAAACGGTAGGTGGCCGCAGACACCTTCTCCTTCACTGTAAAAGGCCCTTTGTATTCGGGTGCCAGTTTCGCGGAAAAGTACTGGGCCGCGTCTGAGAGGACGAAGTTCCTTCTCCACACCCGGTCATTTGGATAGAAGGAATCTTCTCGCTTCCGAAGGTTATACCGGGTGTGTGCAGTTTCCGCGGCCTTGCTTAAACGAGCAGTTACTTCCTGGCGAACCCTGTTCAGCGCTTCGGCCCGGTCCTTAGGATGTAGATCCCGTTGTTCCCCGTTTGGAGGCGTGGGTTCCCCGCGGAAGGCCACCATCTCCCTTCCGAAGTTGAGGAAGTACGGCGTTACGCCCATCGCTTCATGCGTGTATGTTCGGAGCGCACAACCTATCACCTGCGGTGATTGTCCGCCACATAGGAGCGCAGCATTTGCTTGATGTTCTGGTTGACGCGCTCTGCTGGGTTGGCCTGTGGGTGGTAAAATGCAGTATATTGCACCCGCGTTCCAAACTTATGCGCCAAGTTCTCAAAGATCTTGGAACGAAACTGCACCCCGTTGTCGCAAATGATCACTGCTGGTACTCCGAACAGCATGAAGACGTATTCCTCCAAATTGCGCACCACTTCGGGTGCCTTGGCTGTTCGAAGAGGGAAGATCATGGCAAATTTGGTGTAATAGTCCACCACGCTAAGGATATAGCAGTTCCCACGAGTCGAGCGTGGTAGGGGGCCTATCAAGTCAACACCTATAATCTCCCACGGGTGTTTGGCCTGCCCTGCTCGAGATACCATCGAACCTCGGGGTGCTCGGCGTTCGACATTGACTGCCTGGCATATCTTGCACTTTTCCACATATTTCCGGAAGTCTGTCCTCATCCCTGCCCAGAAAAAACGCTGTGTCACACGATCCAGCGTCCGTTTCACAGCCATATGCCCCGCCTTTGGGTCATCGTGACCCTGCACAAGTGCCCTGCCTCGTTCTCCCTCAGGTAGTACTCGTTTCCACACCTGAGTTTCCAACTCTGGGTATCGTCCAGGCATGTGCTTCCACAGTACATCCTCTTCCAACCTCCAGTCCGCGTATTTCCCCAGATTTTCCGTCATCCTTTTCTTCATCCGCTGGTACCATCTCCCTGTTTCCACTCCTACCGAGGCTACCTCTGGAACCCCTCGAGACAGTGCATCGGGCACCAAGTGCTCTTTGCCTTTCCGGTGTACGATGTCAAAATCGTATTGCTGTAGTCGAACTGCCCATCTTGCCAGGCGGCCTGTTGGGTCCTTCAAATTATTCAACCATACGAGTGAATGATGGTCGGTCACCACGGTGAAATGCGTACCTTCCACGTAAGGGCACAGTTTTTCCACCGCCCACAAAACCGCCAGACACTCCTTTTCGGTGGTGGAGTAATTCCTCTCCGTCCTGCTTAGCGACCGGCCTAAATAGCAGATCACTTTTTCACCCTCCGGGTGAGTCTGACTAAGCACCGCGCCCAGCCGCAGATCTGATGCGTCCGTTTGGATGCTGAACGGAAGGCTATAGTCCGGACAAGTCAGGATGGGTGCCTGAGAAAGACGTACCTTGGCCTGAACGAAAGCCTTTTCGCATTCTTGCGTCCAATCGAACCGCTTGTTTTTTTTCAAGAGGTCCGTCAAGGGTGCCATTGCTGTTGCAAAGTCTGGAATGAATCGCCGGTACCACGACACCATTCCTAAGAACTGCCGAACTCCCTTGACACTAGTAGGGCGGGGAATTTGGAATAGGCACTCCACTTTACCCGGATCCACGTTCAGCCCCTTCTCGTCCACTACGTAACCCAAGTTTTTTAGCTGGCGTCGACAGAACTCGCATTTCTCTCTGGAGACGCGTAGCCCCGGCTCCCGAAGCCTGCGGAATACTTCAGAAAGTACCTCCACGTGCTTCCGGAAGTCTTGGGTGACAACCACGATATCGTACAGGTATGTGAACACGTAGGGCTCGAGCTCGGGTCCCAACACTCGGTCGATCAGACGCTGCTATGTTGCAGGTGCGTTTTGTAGCCCAAAGGGCATCCTATTGAATTGAAACAGCCCACGTCCTGGCACCGTGAACGCTGTATACTGGCGTGACGCTTCCGCCATGGGTACCTGCCAATACGCCGACATAATATCTAATGACGACAGATACCTCGCATTACGTAACTTATCGAGGGTGGCTGCTACATAAGGTAGTGGATAAGCATCTCGTTCCGCCACCTTGTTTAATTTTCGGAAGTCGACGCAGAACCGGTAGCTCCCATCCTTCTTCTTTACTAGAAGGATCGGCGACGACCAAGCGCTCGATGAGGGCTCTATAACGCCCAGCTGGATCATCTCCTTCAGTTCCGAATCGATGTGCTTTTGTACTGCAGGTGACACCGGATAATAGCGCTGCTTGATGGGCAATGCGTCGGTCTTGATGACATGTTCCACCATGGTGGTACATCCTAACCCGGTACCCATTCGGTCAAATTCCCTCTCTAGGGTCTTCTTCAAGATCGTCTCCTCGTGAGGCAAAAGCCGAGAGCGTGGTAGTAATTGCTCCGTGGAGCCACATTCCAGCGAGCTAAGTAACTCCCACGTCCCTCCTCGAACGTCCAATAGGACCCCAAAACGCCGCAGGAAGTCCACCCCAAGTATTGTTCTCTCCTTGAGGGACGGGACTACCAACATTTCCATCCATTGGGTATCGCCACCGACTTTGATCGGGACCCAAATAGCTCCACTGACGGTACACGCAAGGCCGTTGGCCATTCGCACACCTTGGTGTTCCGAATTTCTGAGCTCAACTCCCAAGGGCCTCAGTTCTTCCCATACATTTTCACCCAATATCGTTCTGGAGGCCCCCGAATCTACCAATCCCAAGAACGTTCGACCCAGAATATCCACACTAAGGTGGGGTCGGTTGTCACCTGAGCGTTGTTCCAGGAGAAAATCTACCGGGACTCGACTCTTTCGCTTCGGCCGTCCGCCCGTTTTCGATGGCTTCGACCTGCGCGAGTTCTCCTTGCATTCAGTGGCCCGTTGGCCAACAACGCGATGTGCATGGGGAGCTAATTCAGTCCGGACTTGCGCGGCCGTCACCAATACCGTGCTCTGCCTGCCGCTTAGTGAGCACGGGAATCGTTTCCCGACCGCCTCGGTTCTGTGTTCCGGGCGTCTGGGCGGGGAGCCCGCCCATTTCGATAGGTTGCCGGGGAACAGGTAGGGCATCTGGCCCTGACTGTGCCCGGTCACCCGCGCCCAAAGCAACTCCGTGCTTCACGACATTCCCGAGACCAGTGGCCGGTCCCCTGGCAATTCCAGCATTGCCTTCGTTTCCCGAGCTACTGCGGCGACTGCCAGCTCTCGGGTGTCCACATACGCCAGATCAGGCTCCAGGAGCCTAGGAGCCCTCCGGTTGGGTGGTGGCACAAAGACCTCCACCGCCACTCTTGTGGATTCGAGCTTCCTCCCCAGAGTGACGAGCTCGGCTATCGTTACCACCGGCATGAGACCCAACTGAGTCTGGTAGAACGGGGCTATATTTTTCCGCAAAATCCTCAGTTTCTCTCCCTCGCCGCACCTAGTGGACAACCTTCGGAATAATCCCTCCATCACTGCTACATACACGCCGATCGACTCACCATTGCCTTGAGTTCGGTGGCGAATCTCCGCCCATAGCCGATCGTCATAGTCGGGAGGCAGGAATTCCGCCCGCAACTCTTGGCAAACCTCGTCCCACGTCTCAAAGGTCCCTCGATTGGCTCGGATCCAGATTAGCGCCTTGCCCTCAAAGAGATCGATGGCCGAGCGGAACAAATGGGCCTTCGTCATACCTCGAGCTTCTCGGAGCTCCTCCACCCTCTCCAAGAAGGCGCTAACAGAGCCCGAGGCCTCACCTGAAAATTTAATGCCCCATTTGGCTACTTCCAGGATTTTAGGCGTAGCCGCCGGGGGATTTTTGGGTGTCGAAAAGGCTGGCATCTCCGACACTTCTCCTCTTGGCGGCTTTCCATCCTCCGAATTTTCAACTGTCGGTGCGGAATCGTCTTCTTCCTCGCCATCTTCGGCCGCTACGACAACCCTGCCCATAGCCTGCACCAGACGCCGTCGCAGTGCTTCGACGGCGGGTTCCTCTGTACCCTTCTCCCGGAGCATGTTACGGATCCGCCGCAACCCGAATTCCGACTTAGCCTGAGCCTTCAGAAACTCAGGGGATTTGAGGTCCCCCCTGAAATCCATCGCAAGCGCCTCTACTTCCTTCACCTTTGCCGTGACAGCCTCCAGGTCTTGTTCGTATGTGAACGGGTAGTGGATGGCGCATAGGGACGTTTCTAGCAGCGCCTCCGCCCGCAGCGTCTTTCGGAGCTCCTTCCGCATGGCCTCGACGGTCCCCGGAGGCATGCTGCGTACTTCCAACTCATACGCCAGCTCCTCCTTGTTAAGACGGTCAACCAGGGCTTTGGTGAACTTCACCATGTTGAATCTAGAAGGGGAAGGACAGCACAAGAAAAATAAAAATAACGGACTAGACAGGGAAACTCACTTCTTTATTTTATTATTTTTATATGTATGTACATATCCTTATAAGTTCATTTCCACTCTTCACACCCGCAAACTCACACACCCGCAATCAACACATTCCCGCGATATCACACTCCCACAAGTTGATACACGTGTCAGCGGTTTGAACTCGGCCACTTTTATTCACAGACACACTCACTGAACTTGTCGAACGGATCCGCCGTTCGAACGCTGCCGTACCCAAGTCCTGTTTTTTTAACGGCCCCACGTTGGGCGCCAAATGTTACGTCTATAATTTCGCGTAACGTCCGCACTGCACCGTAGCCGATCCCAGCCACGGTTCGGGCAATCCCACCCGGCTTCACCCGCGAAGAGGGGTGTGAAAATGTATTTTAAAAAAGAAAGGGCGCCACCTGTTTCCGCGCCGGGACTGCCCTGTCCGTGAATCCCGAAACGGGAATGGGATTCACGGTGACCCAAAACCACCGATCGATAGGCGAGCACAAAAACACAACCAGGAACGCGATTTCCGCCTCGCCACTTCACAAAATCACACTCTGCTTTTCCTAATACACTATTTATTCTCTCAAAAACTCCCTATCTATCCCTATCTAGTCTAAAGTTTACTTACAGTTTGTTCTTCTTAGTCTATTTCCGCCGCTTGTCGTACGCCGTCCTCCTCCTGATTTTCCTCCAGTCAATCCAGCACGATCCCCAAGGTAAGCAATCGTCCGCCAATTCCGCTCGAGCTGCCGTCCAATTCGACCGAATTTTTCGGTCGTCACCGCTAGTACACCTCGTACTTGCTCCGCACACTGAAGATCCGCACCGAAAAGAAAAAGACGTTCCAACCAAATCCGAAAAAGACGTTCCAACCAAATCCACCCGCTTCCACCAGCGATCGACGTACCAAAAGCCTCGTCAGCTGCTCCCGCAATCTATTTAACCCAAGCCGAGTCCCGTTTTCCGTGTCGTAGGTCGACGACCACTCAGCTGGGCAGTTGACCCTAGCAGCTTTCAAAAGCTTTTCAACTGGTTTCGTCAAGGGTCAGATGTTGTGTCTCGATGTGAGGGGATTTCCGATTGCCGCCTGTCCGGCGAAAAACTCGCGGCAGCCGCCAGCCGTGGCGAATTGCCAGTACCAATGGTTGTGAGTATCATTGGCACATAGGGGACTCCAATGGCGTGTCGTAAACCGGGCGGAGCCTTGACTTGGATCCGCTGCGCGATTGGGTGAGCGTTGTTGTTGTTGGGATTGTAGGCAACCTATCCGCAGTGTTTTAGCCGTTGTCCGGAACACCCTCCATAACAAACCTACTACCTACTTATCTATTTACTCCAATATCCTTAACCTACCTACATCTCTATATCTATATAACTCATTTTCTACCTAGATTGACTTACTCCCTACAATGTAATTAATTAATAACAATTCAGTTCATAAGTAACAATATAAATATAACAAAGCATTTCATTAATGAGCTGATTGCGTGAAGTGGCGAACGTGACACTATCAATTTTCTTTAAAAATGGCGTTTACCCGCGCGGTGGTTTGGGGTCCTCAAGGACAGGGAAGTCCCATATTTCGCCCTTGTGGATTTGGGATCGCCTACGTTGCGTGGCGAACGTAACAAGTTGAGCATACAGTCGAGCTGAGAATCCTCTATCGACGAGGAAACTATGCACATGGCCGTCACGTTGTCTTTCACCCACTTTTTTCCATCGGCCGAGTTTGCGTCTGCCGGCCTAACTCGCGCACCCATTACGACGTCTTGTAACGCGTTCGCGATAAGCATCGAGTTCATTCGAAATTTCCACGCTTGAAAATTCAAGCCATCAAACTTCTTGATGTTTTGCTTGATGTTGTTCAGAGTTGATTCCGCCATTTTCGTTCGATTGTTTTCCCGTACGCGTTTACCGGTACACTAAAATGGCGACAACGTGTCGATCACCAAGGGGAAAAAATCGAGAAACCGTTTTCTATCTATAGTTCTCTGATATCGGTAATCGGTTGTTACACAGGCTGCTTGCCTGGGCCCATAACCTGTTGAGATTATCGAAGGGACAGATGGACGATAGGTTTGAAGAGAAATATAACTTTGAATATATATGAGTACGTTTTATTTGTTTTACATAAAGGAACTTCTTATTGCACACGTCTCGTGGGCAACAGTCACGGACCAACAAACTAAAAATTACCGGGGACGCAAGTAGTGCGCTCCGGCGCCTTAATACTGGGTTTCGCTCACGCATGCGCGGTGAGCCTATCGACGTACGATAACTTTACTTCTCAGCATTAATTGAGGAGTTTGGTCGAAGCAGCCCAACCCAAGAAGTCTACCGTCAACTACAGCAGAGACATTGGGATCGTCAGACTGAGACACTGCAGCGTTATGTCCTAGAAATGCAGATGATTGTCAGATGCAGCCATGTGACGGAGATCAAGCTGATAAACTTCGTCATCGACGGAAGTTGCCCGCTGCCGAAACATGCTTGCTGCTGAGTGCCCGAGCCCTGAAGGACCTGAAGCAGTCACTGGAGTTACACGAGAGACGCCTCCTCCTTTCCCGGGAAACACCGTCTGCTGCTCTTAGGAATCGCCTAAGGCTGGAAGCTCGATATCAGCCACTGATGCCTGCCGCTTGACCTGTACCACTGAAGTCCGCTGCCCAACTTAAGCCACCGATGTTTGTTGCACAACCTATGCCGCCGATGCCTGCCAGTAGCCCCGACGAGCAAGCCCGATGTTAAAATTGCTCGCGATTGGGTCACTACCAGTCACAGTGTCCAGATGAGAAGAGACCCCTTGGATCGTGCTTCAAGTGTAAGAAGATGGGACACCAACATAAGGAATGCCCGAATCCGAAGAGAATTGCTGCCCGTCCACCACTTCCGGTAGCCGAACAAAGGAGCGCAAACCTGCACTTAATCAAAAATGCCCCGTCCAGCCTGGATTCCGATGAAGATGAAGACCCGACGCCAACAACGTCTATAGTTAATAAGGTGTTGTGTTGTTCATGCTTCCGTTAACGGCCGACGCTCACAAAGTACCACGTGTCTTTCCCTTTCTGATACCGGTAGCCCTGTTAGTCTTATTGCGAGATCACTTGTTTGCGAGCCGCTACCCACGAAACTTAGGCTACAAGTTGCCTTTTTATTCGGCAACTACAATATTTAAAAATATCGGCTGCCTGTTCTTTTGGACTGCGCCAAACAAGTGGCAATCTTCGGAGTGTCGGTAGGTCCCCTTCATCTATATTGTTATCTTTTCTGAGTATAACTTCTTTCTAGTGAGAAGAAGATGACATATTTAAGAGATTATCGGAGAAGACGCCCATCACTTGGCCTACCTCGCGCTCCACGCGCAATAAACATATTACACGACGACACAACGATAATTTCGTTACATGGCGATCCTGTGACCCACGATCCTGCGACCCACGATCCTGCGACCCGCGATTCTGCACGTTCCGGCCCACTAGACGGCATAGAAGAAGGCGAGATACATGAAATTGGTACAGACGAGGAGTTCAATCGAGCATTCGAAAGATGCTTAATACAAGGCGCGAAATACTGCGAATCAACACAGCATAGACACGAGGAGTACATGCCTATGCCAATATCCCAGGCACCTAAATATGAGCCAACGCCGCTACCCGGACCACGACCTAGGAATATTGAGGAATTTGTAAGGAAGCCGAGAGCAGAACCACCAAAGATAACCAAGCTGAAGCGACGACGACGTGGAGGCAAAGCTTACAATCAAAGGCGCGAAAAGGCGATTTTGCATCGATTAATCCATATTTCGACAGGAGAATGTAAAATTAATTTCACCAATAGGTTAGATAGTTATAAACGCAAATAGTATAAAATAAAATTCAATATATAAAAAAGAGGTCAAAATAATATAGAAATAATAGAAGTAAATCATAAATAAAATGGGCAATAATTGTAGCACAAATTCAAATATATTCATAGAATATAAACAAACAATAAGTACTACGGTTATCTTTTAATCATCTTAACATTTCTATACATATCTAACAACAGACAAAAATAGTATGCTAGAAATATAGTAGATAGGAATATTGTCTAAGGCAGGAATAATGTTTAGAAAGTTAAACACAAAAATCTCCTCAGATGCCTACAAACAGATTGAAAGAGTTGTTAGTCGAACTACAAACGACCATATCTAAGCTAAAGAAAACAAAGACCTACACGGTAAGAACACTCAAAGAAAAATTAGAATCCGCAATAGAAATTGAAAATGAATTTCTAGATCTTTTTAGCAAACTCAAAGAAGGCACAGAAATAGAACTCAAATCATTAATCTCAAACATTAGTAAGGCACTGATTTCAGGTCTAATCCAACGACTGAACGACGAAAATATTTTTGTAAAAATAGATGAGGATATTATCTACACTACAATGGCGGAATTTAACATTGAAACATCTATTAAAACCTACCAAGCTTTGACGGTGAATTCTCTGTGCTCGAGACATTTTTAATAGTAGTAAAACTCATTGGCAAAAAACTAACGCAAGAAGGAAAAACCGAATTGCTAGATTTCATCTTACATGTGAAACTCACCCCTAATGTAAGAACATCATTAAACACATCAAGTGTAACAGATTTAGAAAATTTGGAAAACGAACTAAGACTAAAATATAGAAAGCCAAAAACAATACCTCAAGTCCACACACAATTATTAACCATTACACAAAAACGACTACCTATTTTCACATATAAAGACTAAATACTAAATTTAGTTAATGAGCTGAACCAACTACGAATAAATGAACTAGGTCCAAACCCAATACAGGCTGCAAAGCAAGCAATGCACAGCATAAATGATACATACGCTTTAACAGTGTTCAAAAACGGTCTGAACGACCAGATAAGGGAAACGATATTTGCAGCAAGACCTAAAAACCTGAGTGAAGCAATCTCTCTAGCCACAGAAGTAGAAAGCACGGAAACCCAACAAAATAACATACTCTACATTAACAGAAATAACAGAAATTTTAACAACAAATACCCAAATAATAATAATAATAGAACTAACTATGCTACTCAAAACTTTCAACGAAGACCACGCGATAGTATTCAGAATAATAATAATTTTTTCAGTTGATATTTTAATAATGGTAGACCACCCAATAGCCAAAATTTCAACAGCAGAAATTTCAACAGTGCTAGAAACTCGCACACAGATAGAAATTTCAACAATAACAGAAATGGAAACAGTATAAACAACAATAGTAGAAATTTCTACAATAATAGAGATAATAAGAAGAGAATCCGCATCATATCAGATCAGGGAAACTTGACAACCTCCCGAGAGGAACTAGGCAGCCTCTCGGTAGAGCAATAGTAAATAAAGCCAATATCCATATAAATAGACGCAATGAATATATATAGAATAACGGGTATTAGCACTCATTAAGATAAAATATATAACAATAATGAAAAAAGATACATGAAATTACTAGTAGACACAGGTGCAGATATCTCGATACTCAAAAATAATAGTTTATTTCGCAGAAATATCGATCTACAACCCGAAAATAAATGCAAACTTACGGGCATAACAGACGACACAACAATGTCTCTAGGAACTACCAAGCAACAATTTATCATCGAAAACGAGATGATAACTAACATTTTCCACGTAGTAGATGAGGACTTTCCAATTGAAACTGATGGTATATTAGGAAGAGATATACTCAGTAACTATATGTGCAAAATAGATTTCGAGTCATATACTATTGTTTTGATACGCGTTTTCCAAGTAAAGATTCACGTTGTCTTCTAAGCTGGTATTCTTCTAAGGTGATGGTCTTCACTCTTCTAGGATATAAGCTCGTCAACAGAGAAAAGTTTGAAAAGATTTGTTACCACCTACAGGCATCCCTTGGGTTGCCACATATTTGGCGCAGTCCGAGTAGACAGGCAGCCGATATTTCTAAATGAATTGCCAATGTATGAGGCAATTTGCTGTCTGCCAAATTGTAAAGGCAGACTAGTTGCCGAATAGAAGCCAACGTTATTAATGACAACTAGCTTGTTCCGTTAGGAGATCACTATTGTCCCGAGCCTCAGCTCAGTCCGTTCTTTTATTTTAAAATTTCGCTTACTGTTATGTACATTTAAAATTGCTTATGATATAAAAATCCCTACTCTAGTCTTAAATCTATTTACCCTAACCAATCGAACGCGATTCAAATTAATTCTCACGGAATTCGTTTACTTGCAATATTGCTTACACCAATGCACTTTGCATTGCCCCAATTATATTTTTGTTTACTCTAGGTTTAGTGATCCTCTAGAGTTTCACACGGTTACGAAAAAGGGAAGTTTTAAACTACCATACCAATGTAGTTAGTATGGAGGTTAAGATCTTTGCTAAGGGATTAATTTGAGGATGTGCTTTGGTGATATAGGAAGTTTACGTGGAGAATTATTTATGGAAGCTTCTGTGGGAAATTATTCATAGGAGCTTCTGGGGGAGATTATTTTATGGGAGGAATACACGACACTATTACCTTTTGCATCCTTGACAGAGATATTACAATACCTATGTACACCAGAAAAATCATGATTCCAATAGAGATTAACAGATCCGAAGACAGCGTCATTTTTAACAAGGAAATACAAAGCGGAGTATTCTTAGGGAACTGCATCATCCCAGCAAGAGGTGTATGCCACGTTAAAGTGTTAAACACTAGTGAACACAATATAACACTCGAAAACTTCGAGTTAGAACTAGAACCTTTGAAAAACTATAACATTTTGAAAACTAAACAAACATTCGACAACAAACGTTTGAACCGAATACTGGACGTCATAAACACAAATAGCTTAGATGAACAAGCAAACACGAGCTTCCTGGATATTATTAAACAATATCAAGATGTTTTTCACCTTGAAGGGGAACAACTAAGTAAGAATAACTTTTACAAGCAGAGGCTAAATACCACTGACGATGCACCAGTATACATAAAAAATTATCGGTTACTTCACTCACAAAACGAGGAAATACAAAAACAAGTCCAAGAATTAGAGGATAACGACATTGTAGAACCTTCAATAAGCCCATACAACTCGCCATTGCTAGTTGTACCAAAGAAAAGTTTTGACGATACAAAGAAATGGAGACTTGTTGTTGAATTCAGAAAGTTGAACGACAAGTTAGTCAATGACAAATTCCCATTGACAAGGTTGGAAGATGTGCTCGACAAACTAGGTAGAGCAAAATACTTCTCCACCTTAGATATGACGAGTTCCTTCCACCAAATTGAACTAGAAAAAGACTCCAGACCTTTGACAGCATTTTCCACTGGCAACGGACACTATCAGTTTAAAAGGCTACCATTTGGACTTAAAATATCCTCAAACAGTTTTCAAAGAATGCTTACCATTGCACTAACTGGTTTAAGTCATTCAGCTTTTCTTTATGTCGACGACATTATGGTCTTTGGATGCAGCATCAAACACCATAATGATAATCTATCGAAAGTTCTACAAAGATTACGCAGATACAACCTCAAATTGAATGCGAATAAATTTTTAAAATCGGAAGTAGTCTATTTAGGACACCTAATTACAGCAGACGGTATACGAACAGACCCTGCTAAGCACGAAGTAATAAAGAATTATCCCATCCCTAAAAATGCAGACGATGTCAGGAGATTCGTAGCATTTTGCAACTATTACCGGCGTTTCATCCCAAATTTCGCAAAAACGGCAAAAAGCTTAAATTCTCTGTTGAAGAAAAAAACACCGTTCGTTTGGGAAGAAGAACAACAAAAAGCATACGATCATCTAAAACAGAAATTAATCTCACCACCGGTACTCCAATACCCAGATTTCGAAAAACCTTTCATTTTGACTACTGATGCATCAAATTTTGCACTAGGTGCGATTCTGTCACAAGGAGAGATCGGTTCTGACTTACCAATCTCATACGCGAGTAAATCATTGAACAAACATGAACTGAACAAACCAATCATTGAAAAGGAACTTTTTTTTGGGAATAAACTTTTTCAGACCATATTTGTATGGACGAAAGTTTACAGTAGTATCAGACCATAGGCCTTTAGTATCGTTGTTCACACACAAAAACCCATCCTCGAAGTTGACAAGAATCAGATTAGATTTATCGGACTATGGTTTTGAAATTGTGTATAAAAAGGGAAATATCAACACAAATGCCGAGGCATTATCAAGGATACAAATAGACTCAGAAATACTAAAATCAATGATACTCCAACCAATGACGGAAGTATTAGCAAGAAACTTATGGCGATAACAAGAAGCATGGCGACAAAACAACAAAGTGATAAAACAAGCACAAAAATCGATAACGAAAGCGACAAAAGAAAATGGGAGATTGATCACCTCTATGCGTTCGATTCTACTTCACTATTAGATATAACAGGGGCATTAAAACTAAAATTTAATATGTTGCGCAACGATAAAGAAAGTATAATAATCTCAAAGGAGAAAGATTACTTAATGGTCCACTTTAGCGATAAAGCTCACGAGAAATACGTTTCCGCCAGCGACAAGCAAAGTGTGAAATCTCGCAATAACTGTAACGATAATTCAAACACGAAACTAGTTTCTGTAGTGAAGAAGTTACTGAATTATTCGCAAAATCATAATATAAACGAGCTAGTTCTATCTATAGAAGATATAATTTTTAGGTACGTACCGAAAGAAGAATTTAAGAAAGTATTCAATACGTTGCAACAAAAAATGGATACCCAGTTAAAAATAATGATATATAAACCCCCCGAAAGAATTAATGACATCGCCAAACAAAATGAATTTATAAAAGAATTCCACGAATCGCCACACAGAGGACATACAGGAATCCGAAAAACACTTTTAAAATTGAAACAAAGATACTGTTGGAGGGATATGAATAGAATGATAAAACACTAGATTAGCCAATGTGACAAATGCAAATATAACAAAATCACAAGGCACAAAAAGGAAAGAATGATAAAAACCGATACACCCTCTACTAGTCTTGAAATAGTTAGCGCTGACATCGTAGGCCCATTAAGACTTTCAAACAATTTTCGATATATATTAACTATACAATGCGAATTAACGAAATGTATCACGGCTATATCCATAAAAAGGAAGGATGTTAAGACAGTAGCGAAGGCCTTAGTAAACAATTTTATACTACAATACGGTCATTTCAAAATTTTAAAAACCGATTTTGGGGACAGAATTTACCAATAATCTCCTAAAGAACATTTGCGAACTGTTGCAAATTAAACAAATCTTTTCAACTCCTTATCATCATGCGACGTTAGGTGTAGTAGAAAGAAACCATCGTGTCCTCAATGAGTACCTGTTAGCATTCGTTGATGACAATAACTGGGACGAATGGATACCATATTATACATTCTCGTATAATACAACCCCACACGTGGACACTAACTACACACCATACGAACTAGTTTTCGGAAAATTTTCTTATTTGCCAAACGACACTTTAGAAAACACAGATAGAATCTATGATATTGAAAATTACGCGAATGAGTTGAAGCTAAGATTAAAAACATCTGCATCAAATGCCAGAAAATTAATAGAGAAAACAAAATTAGCTAGGAGCAATAAAACAGCATAAACAAAACCTCTTCATTTAAACATTGGTGATCTAGTACTGATAACAGTAGAAAACAGAAAGCAAAACCAGAAACCGTATAAAGGTCCATATAAAGTAATAAACACAAACAATGTGAATACACTATTAGAGATAGAAGACAAACGTAAATGGATACATAATATTAGACTTAAATTATATAAAAGATTCACTCAATCATTGTAAAATTATTGTACACTCTATACTTAATACGAAATTATATCTCGTCATCAGAGTCATGTAACAATAAGCATAACTGTAAAACAATATAAGTTCCAGATTATAGGCAACAAAAAAGAACCTCCATTAATGTGCATTAAATAGTGTTAGCAGAGTTGCGAACCCAAATTGCACACTGGAAGACAATGTTGTTGACTAGAATAGGAGGTTCTAACACATGTTATAAAATAGAAAAGTCTGATGTTTTCGATATTTTCAAGAAATACGAAAGGTTGGTCCACAAAAAATTCGGCAAGCCGATGATCCGAGTGTTCGGATCGGATGCGAACATGCATATCGAGAAACAATTTCGCAAGAAGTTAGATCAAAAGGCTACAAAGTTAATCTTAGTTGGGTATCAGAACGACTCGATGAATTACCGTTTGTACAATCCCCAGAACAAGAAAATATCTGTGTCGAGAGAAGTCACATTCAACGAGAAGTCGCAACGTGGGGCAGAAAAAGGAAAAGAATTCGAATACATTCTTCCAGCGGACGAAAACGAAGATATGGCAGAGCCCGTCGAGCAGCAACAGGAGAAAGAATGTCAGGAAGCTCAGGAAGTACCTGAGAGAAACGAACAACCAGAAGATCCTTGAGAAGAAGATCAAAATCAACCGGATAATGACAAACAATTGCGGGATCGTGCAAAAATCCGACGACCGATAAGGTATGAAGTCGACTTCGCTGAATATAATACGCCAAACACATTTCAGAAGGCGATGAACAGTGCCGAGGCGATTCAGGAAGAGTTGGACGCGCAGGAGCAGAACGAGACTTGGTTAATTGTATCAAGGAAAACGGATCGAAAGCCCATAGATTCGAAATGGGTGTTCAAGGTTATACGAGACACGTCAGGTGACGTATACCGGTACAAAGCGAGTCTGTGTACACGAGGATTTCAACAAAAAGAGGGACTCGACTACACGGAGACCCTCTCGCCAGTCGTGAGATACGACTCGCTGAAAGTTCTATTGCCCATGATGGCTGAACAGGACTTGAAGCTCACAGAATTTGATATGAGAACAGCCTTTCTTCACGGCGAGCTGAAGGAAGAGATCTACATGGAAATTCTGGAAGGACTCAACGTCAAGAAAAAAGAAAAACGTGGTTTCGTCTGTAAACTAAACAAGTCCTTGTACGGCTTGAAGCAAGCACCCGTATGCTCTAACGAAAAATTTCGTGAGTTTTTAGAGAATTATCTGTTTCGCGAAACGGAAGCCGCCAAGTGTATCTTTCAAGGACGGGTAGACGGTGTAGATGTATTTTTAGCGCTTTTTGTAGATGATGGACTCATTGCAGCAAAAACAAGTAAAACCCTCGAATCGGTAATCAAATCATTGGGTAACACGTTCGAAATTACGATCGAAGATGGAAAGTTATTTGTCGGGGTACAAGTAGAACGTAATCGAGTAAACAAAACCATGTTCTTGCATCCAGAAGCGTATGTGAAGAAAATTCTTAATAAATTTAAGATGATCGATGCAAAAGCGGCAAGTGTGCCTGCCGATCCACATGCGCGACTAGTTCCGAACGATCGCGACGATGAAAACTCAAGTACGATACCGCTTCGAGAAGCAGTGTTAATGTTTCTTGCGGTTGTGACGCGGCCGGATATCGCATATTCGGTGAATTCAATTAGTAAATTTCTTAGCAATTACCACGAGAGCCACTGGCAAGCGGTGAAACGAATCTATCGGTACTTGGTTGGAACAACGAAAGTCGGGATAATGTACAAAAGCGGCAGTAAAATTTAGTTCCATGATTATGAAAAAACTAAATTTTAAGTAAAAAAAACATTCAAAGTTACCATGTAAAGAGGGTTCATACGAATGATATTACTTTATATCGTTTATTCTAAAGAAATTGTTGTAAATTCAATCAAAGTTTTAAGATATTTGCATAATTTGAGCAGTTTTCAATAGACTATAAATAGTCTTTTAATTAAAAAAACTGCTTAAATTTTGAACACCAACAAAACTTCAATCAAATTTGCATTTGCGGTAATCAACGCTTTGAATGGTAAAATGTTTTGTAGTCAATACTTTGCATGATCATATGCTTTAAAAAGCTTTCATCGAATAAAAAATTGTAGTTTTTAGTAGATTCATTCTTTAGTAATCGTAAGATTTCAATAACCATCATCATTTGTAATATATTTTACTTTTTACACGCAATTGAACCTATTTTTGACTGCATATACAAAATTTTCAAGACCATTAGAAAATATATAGTGATTATTGATTTGATTGATGTAGAATCGTGAAATTTTTTAAATTCAGTGATCATGCTGAAGTCATGGCAATTTTGAACGCAAAAATTCAAAATGGCCATCACGCGACAAAATCCCTTCTGTGGACGTAATAACAAAAACTGCATTCATTTTGGCTAGCGCTCGTTTCTCCTTCAAGCATGGATGTGAAAATAACAAATAGCGTAGAAAAGGCCCCCACTGATTGATCCGCATGAATACTCAATCTGTCCCCATCGACCAAAAATCTTTACGTAATCAATGGACCCTCCCGTAGACGATATGATTCATATTAACTTATTCCTGTTACTGCTATGAATACCTATCATTGTTATTACTTAAAGTAGTATTATTTTCAAAATTATTATTGTGTTTAATGTTGTTGATGTTTATGTAGATATTACTGGGAAGTTGACCGTGTGGACCTCAAGGATCACACCTCGCGGCTTATTCAATTTCAATCACGCACAACGACTTCTCTGCAATAGAAGTCGTTGCTTAACTTAACCTTAAATTACTGAATGCTTTTCTCTGACATCTCCTTGACATCTGTCAGCATGCCTCCGTTCAATGCTGTCAACGGTCGCTCCGGATCCCCGAGCGATGCAGCCAAGCTGCAAACCCAACGTCTACAAAAGATTGCTCGTTTTGGGCATCCTCGTTTGGTCCATTAAAACATTCTTCGGATTCTGTTTCTATTTCCCCATTATCTATGTTGAAGGTTTGCTGAAATTTGTTAGTTGGTTGCACTTCATGGCCGGATGGTCTCCTATAAGCAATGTTAGGAAAACGAGAAGTGGGTCTATTTTGGTAGTTGACAGCCATGCAACGAAAAGAATGATCAACGTTCATTGGCTCTGGCCTTGATTTAGGTTTGGGAGGAAGTTGAGCTTGCGGGGGACGATAATACTGCAAATTATTAATAAATGGTAAATTTGGTTTACATTGATTAAACTGAGGTGCCTGAAATCTATTAAATCTGTATGGTATTGGTGTTGTATTGTAAAGTCTAGGATAAAAGAAATGTCTAGGTGCAGCGACGGATTTATCTTGATTCGGTTTTGGTGGAAGAAATGGTTGGCTGGACGGTTGGAGTCACTGTATGTTGTTATAAGCATGCTGGTAACGGAAATTGATGTTGTCCAGTTTTAGCCACAGGTGTCAAGCTCGAGGAAGATCTACCGGCTGTCTCATACTTAAGAGTTTTGGTAGATCTCCGCTTAGACCTCTGATGAACGCGTCTAATGCTTTATCCCTGTATTGTATGAGCGCACTAGAATATCTATCGCCAGTCTATTCATTTTCAAGCAAGATATTTTGTTTCATATCAAAGACAGTTGGTTATAAACTGCATAATAAAACTCTTGGAAAGATTGTCGACCTTGTATAAGACAGGTCAACTGATATTCCAGAGTTCCGAGATCTCGCTTATCAGCACAGTGTAGGGCCAAGCACCGTGATATTCTTTACCAGTTTAATGGATTGTTGCATGATTCTAGCGGAATGTCGGCTTGTGCGACAATCTTATTTCGGAACACACAAAGAATTCCAAAATATAAAGGTGTGCCTTTCAGAGGTCCATAAAGGTTAAATATCCTTTCGACACTCTTCTTCCAACTAAACTTTTTACGACATATGATACTTTGTCTAGGCCTGAAAGGTTATCCAATTGGTCAATATTAATGGCTTAGTGGTTTCCAGGCCAATATCTGCACTGGAGTTAAGAATCGCTTTTACTATCCGAGGGCATTCTCTGGTTATTAAACCAGAAACAATGTTTTCAAGTTGTTCATGAGAAACAGGAATAGGATTTTGGGGAGGAACAGGGGGCACCGCGTAGTTGTTCTCTTCAACAATTAGTCTTGGTGGGCGAATTAAATTTTCATTGCATGCCATTTTTCGTACTGTTTTAAACCTTACTATACTTATATTCACTAATTTGCCTGGTTTTCACTAGTTTTCTCAATTTTCACTTTTTTGTGATTTTACTTTTACTTTAATTTCCTTTTTGTAAAAACTGCGAAATTCTTACACTATTATTACTCTAATTTTCATTTTGCTGCGGCTGTTGATTTTCTGCAGACTCTTTTTTGTCCCCTGGACTACTGGGGGGCCTCTTTTCAACGGGACGCTTTTTGAAACTGAGACGCACTTTTATTCCAATTGTGATTTGCGTAACAACTTTCGGACGCATAGCTTGCTACGAACCTTTCATTGTTCACTTTTGTCACTTGCGATTTTTCGTGTAACTTTCGGACGTGTGGCTTACTGCGAACCATTCGTTGACTTTTTTCTCCCGTATCGTACGTCTAGCCGGTCCCTGCTCAGGCGCCCGCTAATGATCCACACTACGGAATTAAGAAAAAATACATTTTTTTGGATTTTAGTCTCCGAGATTACAAAATGAACTAACTTAAGTCTAAACTACAAACTAAGTTATCACAACGCATTCCTAAATCTGAAGGTACGGCACTACGTGACAGGTTGCAGCAATTGTCAGAATCGTTTTTTGCACAGCTATCTTTAGGGCATTGGATTTCGTGTATGTGGATTTTTGAAGCAATGTTTTTTTGAAGCGTCGTCTTTTGCTTCGTCCTTTCTTAAAACCGATCGTCCTCGATCAGCTAAAAAAATGCCAAGTTATGAAAGCTTCCAGGATTTTTCACGCCAGGATGATTTGTTCCGCTAAGGATCTCAGTTGGTAGTGACAAATGAGTGGCAGTTTCTACGATGATTTTCGTATTGGCTTTTTTCTTCATGAGCCTAATTAATTGAGTCATCAGCAGGATGGTAAGTATGATAATGGCTAACCCATAGTTGGTCCATTGGCTGAAATGCTTTTCTGATGTGATGAGGTTAATCTGTTTGGTGTTGTTTAAGTGTGTAACACTTATAAAGCCTATTAAAAGCACCTCTTTGGTAATTACCTTCAAATTATTCGAAATTTGCTGCCAAGTGTCCAATTGACAAGTCACATTGCTGCCAATTCACGTGCTGTGCCCATAACTGATACTTGCAACAGTAAAGTTTTTACTTCATTAAACTTTTAATGACAACTTCTGCTTACACACCGCCAGTTCTTTATGAAGCAGATTGAGCACATTATCGGTAGTAATATATAAAATATATTAATTATATTCATACGAAAGTCACATAATGACGACAACTTTAAAAATTTCATACCAGTACTCAATCATCGAAATAGAAGGTAGTGTAGGTGGCGAAATTAGCTGAGCAGGCTAATCGCAATAACTGTGTTGGTCATTGATTGAATTCTTTCATGTGTGTATTTTAATGGGTACTTTGTAAAGGTGAATTGGGGCAAATGGAAATTCAAAATATGAAACCACACCTCGAGGCTCGTCGAGTAGAGAAGATTGATCGTGGAATCTCCCGCCGGCAAAAAAAGAAGTTCGAGTGGTGCGGAAAATTTTCCCTTGCCGGCCAGCTCCACTTTTCATCCGGAACGTCTGGCTGCATCCTCGACATGAAATTGTTAATTAGCAAAGACTTTATAATAAAATCTTATTTTCGAAAGTGGTGACCCCGATTTACGAGCCCGCAGTGTGTTACAAAACATTTCTTCTGCTGTGTCTGGGCTTCCTTTGTGCATAGGGATACATTCCATGCCGTCATTTTTGACCTCCATTGACACTACAACCAAAACCAGGCAATTACCTGCCGTCTGCTGATGAGGCACGCCGCAATAAGCGCAAATACCACAGTCGACACAGCAGCCCAATAGCCAAAAATCATGGAGATACAGTGCTTGGACGGGACAACGATGACAATGAGCGCAGCCCCGTGCATTGCAATGCAGAGCAGATAGGCAGCCAGTGGGTAATCGCAGCTGGTCGCCTCTGGAGTTGCTCCAGCAGCCGCCGGCCAAGAAAGGTAACGTCGTTGGCCAATGAAGGCTGCCGTCATTTTGGCGAGGTAGCCCAGGGCTTCGGTTTGTTCAGATCGATATTCAATTCCAGGTGTACAAGGTCACAAGCAACTCGGCCCCACGGTTTCCTCACTGGATCATGACACCATTGCTGAGGTAACAGACATTATCCGTGCCCCACCAGAATTCGGCAAGTTTGCTGTCATTAAAGTTGCTATTGTCTCTTGCCTTACGGACTCTCCCGACGCCTAGCTGCACAAGCTACTCACAGGCGTCGAGCTCACATCTGCTGCAACACATGCGCTCTCTAGCTAACACGCGGGTCAGTGACGATGTTCTGCGGATCAAATGGCTTAACCTCTTGCTACAGCAGACACGGTGCATAATTAGCAGGAATAAGTCGCTGGAGGAACTCGCAGCTGTAGCAGACGAGGCACTCGACATGGACCCGGTGGTAATGGCCACGTTAACGCAGCCAGTTACGCGTTTAACAAGATCCTCATCTGGCCGTTCGTCACCACGTAGTTCTTCGGACCAGGCCGTCCAGGCACTCCAGCAACCATGCGCTAACGCCAACATGCAGCGTGGATGCTCTTTGTCATGCAGCGGATACCAAGATCGAGCACGCTTCGCTAGTCAGGACCAGACCTGTGCATGGGAGATTGCTGGTATCACAGCAAACACGGAGCTGTGGCAATCCTTTGCAGGTAGCCGTGCAGGTTTCCAACGCAAGACCGGTGTCGGTGAGCCGTTCGGAAAACTAAAGTCACCGGCGTTGTACTTAGTGGATATTAGTGGATATTTCGGAGAAACGCCTTCATGCCTCCAATCGAAGCACGAGAGGTCGGTTTCTGGTGGACTCCGGCTCCTCCCTATTCATCATCCATTTCATCCCCAGGTTTTTTTGGCAGCAGAGCCAATGGCACCACCTTCGGCACCAAGCAGCTGATCTTGGATTTTGGGTCGTGCCATCCATTTCGCTGACCGTTTATCATAGAAGACATCCAGACGACTATCCTGGGAGCCGACGCACTCAATTACCATGGTTCGCTCATCGACCTACGCAACCGACGCCTTTTAGACGATTGCACCAGCCTCTCTTTGGTCTGTGCCCTCGCCCCAGCTCCATCAGTGACGTGACCAATTCATCAACTTTGGAGGGCGCCGTCAGAGAGCCGTACAGACATATCACCGCCAAATACGCGCAGACAATTCTACGACCTGGTGAGTTCGCCTAGCGGCGAACTCCAAGCACCACTCCCACTCTACTCCATCGGTCAATTTGACACGTGACTGGAGTACACACCGGGCGTAGACAACATTGTTGTCCATGCGCTCACATGCGTAGAAACGGTTGCGATACCCGCCACTCTTGGCGAACGCCCGCCTCAAGCTGCATCAATTGGTATTAGACGGCAATTTAGCCCACTACAATGAATTCGATGATGCCCTCAACCCATTCTTGCCAGTTGCGCTACGCCACCAAGACACCAAGCCTTCGACCAACCTTCCACCATCTGGGCGGACCACCGCAAATCTTGTGGAACGATGTGTTTCGTTGGGTCAAGCAGTGTATTCCTAGCTAGCTTTCGAAGGTCCAACGCCACAAACGTGCAAACTCGGCAATTTTAAGGCACTGGACGGAGGTTTCAACCACATCAACGTTGACCTCATAAACCCTTTCCTTCGTAATTATATGAAGAACCACGAGAAAACGTTGCAATTACTGACTGCTTGTTTCAGTTAGATCGAAACTGTTATGCTGATTCATCTATGCAAACACAGATATCAGCCGCAGTTTTGGTGGTGACTAAATTAAACCACCATGAGTATATGTTCGCACTTTGAAAGGTGTTTTCACGTAAAACCACTATGCTTAAAACGATTAAGCTGACGCAGTGTGAGGGCTATCAGTACTGCTTCACCATCATCGACCACTACACGCGCTGGGCTCAGTGTGCGACGCGAGGGCCAGCCTGAACCTTATTTGACCACAGGATCTCGACATTCGGCACGCCACTCGAGGCCACCTTGCACCAAGGCCGTCAGTTCGAAATCGACCTCCTAAATCACGTCCACACCGCACCGTACCAATCACAGGCTAATGGCATGGTGGAACGGATGCACCGCATTCTCAAAGTGCGTTCCGGAAAAACCCTGGCAGCATTCGCTTCTGGAGATTTTGTTGGGATTGCGCACCACTTTTAAGCGAGACTTGCAAGCCTCCCAGCAAAAACGGTATTCGAAACGTCACTTCGAATCCCGGGCGAATTCATCGCACTCCAAGAGCACCGGTCAGCTGTCCACATAACTTCGTCGCAGATATACACTGCCTCTTCAAAGGGATCCGCCCAGTTCCATCAGCCAGGCACTCCACACACTATCCGTTTGTGTCCGCAGACCTAGCCACCTGGGACTACATCACCGCCAAGAAGAGGGTAACCTTGTCACTCGCAGCAAGCGAAGGTCATTAAAGAGGGAATGACTGTGTCGTCTCGTTATCTCTCGCTGCGTTATAATACATTGCCAACCAATGAAGTGTTACAGACAGATCGATGGAGGAAGTGAATGTTTAATACAACACATGCAATTGCTCTTGAGATCGGAAATAGTTGCCATTATTGTACATCACGCAAAAAAGGAAGCCATGAATGCAGCTAAAAACACTTGTTAAAAGTATTATTTTGTGGAAAGATTTGAATTTATCAGAGTTTTATGCCTTCATAGTAATACTAATATATTCTGGAGCGGAGTTTTTTTCATTGGAGGTAACATTTAACGCTAGGGGATTTTTTGGCATGAACGTTGAGGATAATTCAGGACAGTTTCATTCAATCGTTACCTATTCTTGAAGGATAAAAATACTATTTTGTAAGACGCTAAAAATAATAATGAACAACTGTAAGTTTCCAAGGACCAGGCTTTTTAAGACAGCCAGTTTGCAGAGGATTTGCACGTTCAAAAGAGATATTTTCTCGCATTTCTGAAGAAGACGAGAGCGATATTCGATGATTTTTCACCTTTTATTCCCATTTTTTTCAAGATTGGTTAATAAAGACTTTTGTCACGGTTCGACTCGTGTCACCACCACCACCTACTCACTTTAGGAGCCACCACTTTTAAGGGTAAACTTATTTAAGTTTAGAATAGTTTGGTCAGGGGCTCCACCCACCCACCTTGTGTTATATACTCTGGTGGTTGGCGTCGAGCCGTGTGATAGGCAATAGCCGACGAGATCAGCGCCTAGGGATACGCCTCAAACGACGAACCGCCCACACAAGTTGCATTTCCATCGAGGCGAAATGCCCGCGGGCGGCGACCCAAATAAAGCACACGGTCTCGTGGACCCACTTCCTCACCCGAGGCCAACGACCGCGAACAAAGATTCCGGTTCGCCGTTGGTAGCGGGAATCGGCCAAGCGGTTTCGGCTATAAAATCGAAAAACCTCACCTCGCAAGCTCTCTATTCTTTTCGTTTGCGATACCCGCGCGTTCCGAATTTGAAGAAATTAGCCGGAACGAAAAGAGTGTGTTAAAAAGCCACAAGTTGAAGAAGCAAATGACGAATCGCCAAAGAAGGCAAGTTGCGGTGCGCGTCTTCAAAAATCAGTGTTGATTTTCGCGTATTTGATACCACCCATAACTTTGTGCTAGTGCTACTGACAAAACGAAGTCCCGCCAATGCGTTTCCACTGTCTTTCGAGCGCAAAGTGTTCTGTATGCAACCCAACAAACTGAATTGGAAACTCGCATGCAAAGGGTGAGTTAAAAACTGTGCGATCGGTGCGACAGGATCAGCAGCGAGTCGGCGCCACAAGCTCACGCAAGGGAGTCATCAACAAACCGTCGCCATCATCTCCAGATCGGGGAAGCATCGTGTTGCGTACCTATCATAAATTATATTCAAATTATCTTCGCGCCTTTTCTGCCCGAAATAACTAACTCCGAGAAATACCTACCTGGCAACGATTAGAAGTGTAAAGCTCGTCAAGTTCCGAAAAAAAGTT
Source organism: Oxycera nigricornis (assembly GCA_963942545.1). NCBI lineage: Eukaryota > Metazoa > Arthropoda > Insecta > Diptera > Stratiomyidae > Oxycera > Oxycera nigricornis. Next base: position 54,616,538 of record OZ012663.1, read on the forward strand.
GTTCAAACGCCTCGTCTCGCTCCAAGCCTCGGATCGTGCTCAAGCTTTCGCGAATACGAGTGATCGATCATGCCACGCTACGCGAAAAGTAGCTTTTGGATGCTCGACGTGCCGGAAATGGTGCGTGAGTGTGGGAGTTGCGATTAGACGGTCGGCCTCGACGGACGTGAGATTTCACAGCAGCGAGTGGAAAGAAGAAAAGTTTTTTATTTGGGCTAGACGAGAACCCAGTTTATAGCTTGGAGAGATAGAACTCTCGAGCTGCCTTAGTCTGTCGTTCCGACTTCCGATAGAAAAATGGATTTCTTGATCGTGTGATGTCGGCAGCAAAGACGGAGTATTCGCTGAATGAATGGAATACATCGCAAGTGTAGGCAGTGGTAATGGAGGTGACGAAATCCCTCCTTTCTTGTCGAGTTTGCAAGCCAAAGTACAGTGTTTAGATTGCCGGATTGCTGTAGTTGCGGTCGCACTGTGAATTCTGCTAAAGGATAGATTGCATCAGCTGGCCGTATATATTAAAAAGGTTGTATATATTATAAGAATATTAGTCGCAGAACAATGTGTTATTTTGATGGGTCTCAAATTGATCAAATGTGTATACAGTCAGTTTTATTTTGTAAATCGAACTAATAAATCGTTAACGTTGTATTTATAATTTTAAAAAATTGAATCATAAACGAAAACCAGTGATGTGATTTTTTTCTCATTGGTGACGCGTTAACGTTGTATTTATAATTTTAAGAAATTGAATCATAAACGAAAACCAGTGATGTGATTTTTTTCTCATTGGTGTCGCGTGTGCGATTTTTTCCCTCTTTTTCTAAAACCCACGACTCGGTGAGCTAGTCGCGTAAATAAAAAAATGTTAAATCGAGAACGCCACTTTGCGATCGACGTTGTACCAGTTCCGGCGGTGCGGGTGCACACGAGGCATCCGGGGTCGAGGAGCGTCCAAAATGGTGGGACACTCGATCTCGGATCCTTGGGTGTAGGCGCGTAGTCGGGATTGTGACAAATAGTGCCCAAATCACGAGACCTTTCCCATATTATTCTTCCTTCGTGTCTATTTTACGGCAGTATACCTGCAAATTCTTTCGTGTTTCAGTTTTTTCTTCGTAAATTCGAAAATCGTGTTGTGATGTGTTAGCCGCGTGGTAGTTTGAGTCAAGTAAGCTTTTGTAGCACTGGTTGTCGCTTCATACGTTTTGATCCCGTCGCTAACGATTCTCAAAATTATCTAAACCAACTTCCTTCTTGAATTTAGTGACTTTTGCTGAAAACTGGTAGTGTCGCGCAAATTGTTCGATTCATGGGTGAATTCCTTACACATGTACTTCGCAATTTGAGTGTTTGACATCCGGTCCCAGTACAAAAATATATTAACGTAAAATCTGAAAATCACCCGTTCCTACATCGCTGCTTTTGAAAAAAAAATACCTACTTTAATATCAGAAATACATAAAACTAGAGTGCAAAACAAAAACAAATAATAATCACAATTTGTTGAAAAAAAACCAGCAGGTTTGTAGAGACATTAAACCTTACTAGAGTAAGGTCTAATGTCTCTACAAACCTGTTAAAGTAACAATTAAGTAAAAGTCAATTTTAACTTTTTAATTTCTTATGTACAAATTCTATGTAAAACTAATGTAAAAACTTTGTAAAACTTATGTAAAAACTTATGTACAATGTATGTTAAATTTTTTAAATCGCACACACACCCTCACACACATAAATCGGTACCGGTGTCGCGTATTTAATTTATCGTTTCTTTAATATCTATCGTTGGTGTAGTGATAGCGCAGGTTGTTCACTTTAGGTAGTATTAGCTTTTTGGGCGTTTCGCTTATTAGCGAGTAATCAGTGTCGCCATATTAGTTTTGTATCAGAATATCGTCGCGTGTAAATATAATTTCGTTGAATTTAAATTCCTTTACGGAAATATTTAATATCTATCGTATCGTATACCATTTCGTATATAATTTTAAATTAGTATATCGGTCCTCGTATTAACGTAATTTTTATAAATAATAGAAGTAATAAACAACATGGACGTTTCTATGGCATTTTGGCCTAATAAGCTGTCTACGCATAATATTCCTAACACTCGGTCTAAAAGTAGCCATTCGTTGGAGTTGGGCCGAGACAGTGCCATAAAATCAATAACCGGAACTCATCCGATCCTATTCAAGTAGCTGAGGTGGGAGGTAGTTCCCAAGTAAACACTTCCGTGTGCATTCCAATCGAATCTGAAGTCAGTCAAGGGACATTATTCGTGCCCAACCCTAATCTCACATTCCCTGCTGAGGGAATTGACCCTTCTAGGTCCTCATATTCTGCTGGGTCACCTTCAAATGTTCCTCCAAGCTGTGGGAGAGAGCATTCCAACTCTTCGTTCCGTACACATGTCCCGATCTTCCGATGGGGTATCTGCTTTGACGGATCCACCTCAGGTCTCAACGCAGAGACATTCCCATGTCAAGTGGAAACAATTTCAAAAACCTTTCAAGTGCCATATCCCGAATTAATCGTAAACTTCCATTTATTGCTTCGGGTCCACTGCCGTGTGGTATTGGAAATACCTACAATTAAAACCCAATTCATTTGATTGGTTAAATTTCAAAAACGCATTTTTGAGCAGGTATGGTTCTATCACTTCTGACGTAGACATCCGTAGACGTATTGACGCTCGGACTCAACGTAATAACGAACACTTCATCGAATTTTTCGATGATATTGAAAATATGTCTCTTCAATTAACTAACATACTCCCGGATATTGATTTGGAAGTAATCTTGTACCGTAACATGCATCCGCGTCTCAGCGACCATCTGGCTGGTCGACAGTTTGGAACCACTCAGGAATTGGTTCAATGTTGTGTTTCAGTTGAATCAGTTTGGAATCGCAACAGTCCAAGCCGAAAACCCGCACCCATATTGCGGCGTTCCATTCACGAAGTTAGCCACAATACCCAATCCATCGGCCCTGAGTTCAATGAACCGATAAGGCCATCCGCCAATCGGAACCCTTTCGTAGATCTGACAATTCTACGTTTCAACGTCCAGTCGCCACTTCCAATAACCATAGTATCTGTTGGAATTGTCGTGACATTGGACACATTTTCTCCAATTGCCCAGAGCCCGCGAAACAAATCTTTTGTTTTGGTTGTGGACACGAGGGAGTCCTCAAACGAAATTGTCCTAAATGTTCCTTGTCGGAAAACTTCCAGAGGAGTGTGTCGTTCGCGGGGAACCAGCACACTGCTGGGAATTCTAAAGCGTGGCGGCTGATCATCGACAACCTTTGCAGGCAAGTCGGATCAACATCACCATCGATAAATAACTGTACTATTCCTTCTCCCGTGTTGACGCGAGAACTTAGTACTCAAACCGAATTCGTGCCTCAAGTCGATCATGTTACAAGCATGAGCTTAAACCATAAGTTCGAACCAATAAATTCACCCCCTAAATCATCTGTTTGTCGTCATACCCCTTATTATCGTTGTTTTTCTAATAGCCAACTTCGTAGACGTAAACGTGCAGCATTGTACTTCTATAGACTCCGACAACTGCGTAAAGCAGCTATTCATTCCGTGTATACAAATCAAACTAATACCGATTCTCGTCCCTTTCGAAACATCCTTGTCAATGGTCATAAACTAAGCGGTCTGCTTGATAGCGGAGCCAGCGTTAGTGCATTAGGTCAGGGGGCTCTAGAGCTTATATATTCACTAAATCTTTATTTACATAATACCAAACTTCACATCAGTACTGCGTCCGGTCAACGAGTATCTGTATTAGGATATGTTGATACTAATGTCACTTTTGGTAACTTGAGTAAACCACTTCGATTCTTGGTAGTACCTTCATTGGAACATCGCGTTTATTTGGGAATTGATTTTTGGAATACCTTCAACAAAGTACCGTTTCAAATATCCTCCGTTTAGAAGCTTTCATCTTTCTCTAATCCAGAGATCAACCCATTTCATCAGTTTATTACGGATCAACAAGTTCAACTACAATCCGTTATACAAACTTTTTCCTCCTTCAACGAACAAGGGCTGGGACAAACTTCCTTATTGTCACACGCCATCGATACCGGATCCGCAAAACCCATCAAACAGCGCCATTATTCTGTTTCTCCGGTGATTCAGGATCAGCTTTATCTGGAAGTGGATCGCATGCTCTCTTTGGGAGTTATCGAAGAGAGTCAGAGTTCTTGGAGTTCTCCTGTTGCGTTTGTTCGGAAACCGGGGAAAAATCGGTTGTGTCTAGATGCTCGCCGCTTGAACGAAGTGACAATCAAGGATGCCTACCCTCTTCCGCTAATTGACGGACTTTTATCGCGTTTGCAATCCACTAAGTTTATTACTAGTTTGGATCTGAAGGATGCCTTTTGGCAAATTCTTTTATCTGTTGATTTACGTGAAAAAACCGCTTTCACTGTTCCCGGTAGACCTTTGTATCAGTTGACAGTCATGCCTTTTTGTTTGTGTAATGCACCACAAACGATGTGTCGTCTTATGCAAAAAGTTATTCCTCACGAGTTCCAGGATAAAAAATTTGTGTATCTGGACGATCAACTTATTACTAGTGCCACGTCCGATGAGCATCTCGATCTATTAGGCCAAGTAGCCAACTTTCTCACGGTCGCTGGTCTCACTATCAATGTGCAGAAAAGCAAATTCTTTCAACGTAAAATAAAATATCTCGGATTTATTGTGAGTGACGGAATTCTGAAAACGGATGCCACTAAAATTTCAAGTATTGTCGAATATCCGCCTCCGAAGTCTGCAAAGGAAGTTTGTCGTTTCATGGGAATGGCCGGATGGTATCGGCGCTTCATTCTTCGATTCGCTATCATGACCGCTTCTTTAACGGACCTACTGAAGGGCAAACATTCCTGCAAGTGGACTGATGCTGCGGAAAATGCTTTGCAACAGATTAAACGAGCGTTAATATCTGCACCCGTTCTGATTATTCCCGATTTTAATAAACATTTTTATATTCAATGCGATGCTAGTACTACCGGTACTGGTAGTGTCCTTTTCAAAAGGATACCGAGGGTATAGAACACCCCATTGCTTTCATGTCGGGCAAACTCAATGCCGCTCAGCGTAATTACACTATAACTGAGCTCGAATGTCTCGCCGCGGTACAGAGCGTAAAAAAATTTCGCGCTTACATTAAAGGTCTACCTTTTACTATAATTACGGATCACGCCAGTCTAAAATGGCTGATGAACCAACAGGATTTGTCTTGTAGATTGGCTCGTTGGAGTCTGAAACTACAAGGTTTTGATTTTCAAATCAAACACTGTTAAGGCTCGGTTAATGTTGTTCCTGACGCGTTATCGCGTATACATGAAAACGTTTCGTCTATCAGTATGTCCTCTCTATACATCACTAATTCCGACCCGATTCTGCCTGAACATTCGTATATATCTTCTATTCTTATCGATTCTGCTTTTCAGGAAGCTTCTTATGTAGATCGCATCGTGATTATTGAGCAAGAACCCGATAAGTTCTCCAATTTATGGGTACGAGACGGTCAAATATACATAAATACTGGTGTCCTGTCGAATAACGATGTAAATATTCCGCAATTTAAATTATGGGTCCCGGATAGTCTGCACGAAAGTCTAATCGCACAAACGCATAACCCTCCGATAGCTTCACATTGTGGAGTCCATAAAACAGCAAAGATTCTTCGCCGTTACTACATCTTAAGTTGGATGTTATAAAGTATATTCGCCACTGCGCTATTTGCAAACAAACTAAATCCAGTAATCAAACGTTGAGACCTCCGTTAGGCGAAATTCGTGTTTTTGAACGTCCGTTACAACGGATATTTATCAACTTTTTAGGCACATATCCTCGATCTAAATTAGGTAATACCCATCTCCTCGTGGTAGTAGACCATTCCACTAAGTTTATATGGCTCAAGGCCATGCCGAAGGCTACTTCAGAAGCAGTCGTTCGTTTCCTCACTGAAAGTATATTCCCTACGTATGGAGTGCCGGAATATCTTCATTCTGACAATGGAGTTCAATTGACTTCAAAAATATTCTCCCAAATCATGACTGGTTACAGTGTTACCCACGTGTTTTCCCCACGGTATTCCACTCAATCAAACGCGTCTAAGCACACTAACCAATCCATTTTGTCTGCGATTCGATCATACATTGGGAATGATCATCGCCATTGGGATGGACATTTGGGGGAATTTTGTGCCGCTTTTCGTAATGTTGTGCACGAATCTACTGGTTGTTCACCACCAAGCCATTCGAAATGGTTCTGAGTATTCCTTGCTTAGGAAATTATCTTCTCTTTCGGACGGACAAATAAGTATTACGGAACGTAATAATAAATTACGTGCAATCCAAAATACAGTAGCCCATAGGATTCAGGAAGCTTACCAAAGAGGTAAGCGTCGATACGACTTGCGTAGCTGGCCTCGCGCTTTTACTAACGGCCAAACGGTGTACGTTCGTAACCACATTCTTAGTAAGGCCACCGACAACTTCGCCGCCAAACTTGCCCCGAAGTTTGTGCCTGGAGTCACAGTTCGCCCGGTAGGACAAGTCGCATACGAAATTCGTGGCCAATCTGAGAAGTCTATGGGAATATGTCATGTACAAGACATAAAAACGTAACCAATTGTTTTTGTATCTTATCTTTTTTAGCCTGGATATCATATCGTATCTTATAGTATCTTATCGTACGTAGTAACACATACCCCTATCTTCTAATTATCGTTAATAGTGTTGGATTAGTGTTAGTTTGGTTTGAGTGATAGGTTGCAGATATAACATTTGGATAATTAGGTAAGGCGTAGGTCCCTTATAAAAGTAGCAGTCCAATGAGTTTTTCTGATGGCCTCGCGCGTAGTGTTGGTTGCATCAGTGTGGATGTTGCTCTTTTCATTTTGGTTAGGCTTAAGTATCGGTTTGAAGTTAACGGTTCAATGAGTTTTCCTGGTGGCTTCAACACGTACGTTTTAGTTGCATCAGTATGGACGTTAATCCTTCGTCTTGTATGTAAAAGTAAAGTTAATGAGGTATATCTATAACGCTATTTTCAGTATTTCTTTGGTCCGGATAATAATTGGGTTTGGAGTCATAAAATGCTAGAGGATTGACGACCTCTGGGGTCCCTTAACTAGTCCGCGTTGAGCGTTGACGTCTGTATATAATGTAAATATTTGGTGTTGTATATATTATCATATTAGTTTATATTTTGAATATCAGGGTTTGTAGTCATAAACAACTAAGGCAGTGACGATCCTTGGGGTACCTAAACTGCTCACAAGAAGTGAGACCATATTTTTTTTATATTCTAACTATAGCTCGTTATCATCTGAATATTAACCATTTTACCTATCGGAATCTAGTACTTCTCATCTTTTAATCTCCGGTATACAACCGTTTCAGTTGCTAGGCAACTATCTTAGGGATGGGGGGTTCATATTGAACTCAAAATTTTATGTATTTGTCTTCGTCTTTTAAGTTCTGGCTTGTTTTCTATAGCCGATCCAAGATTGGTGCTGAAATCTGTCAGGTTAGGCCTGAGGCCCTTCATGGGGTTTCGATAAAGACGGTCGATCCTTTTGTTAGTGCAGCTCAACCCCAGTGTAAAACTCGGACGGATCACTATTTCGTTTTTCAGTGTTGTGTAGTGTCCCCGAATTCTTCTCGTTACGTTATCCCTATCTGTAATAGTCTGTTTCAATAATCATCTATCCAACACGCCAGTGTTTCATGTTGTTTTGAAAACTCAGTAACCCGCCGTCGATAGGTTCCGTTTCTGTCTTAGGCTAGTTCGACAATTAGATAGTTTTGAAGGCTTATTTCGGGCGAAACTGTCGATTGAGTAGAGGTTACCTTAACGTAACTCCGTATCGAGGAACTTGCGTGAACACGTATGTGAAGCTCAGCAGATGGAGTCAAAACTATTAACGTCGAAATCAGTTAATAGTTTTGACTGCATCTGCTGAGCTTCACGCAAGACTTCATTTTTGTTAAACCGTCATGGTTCGTTTGAGCGAGCATGATGATTTCGACGTTTAGACGTTTTGACTACATCTGCTTGCCCTCATACAAGTGATGAGATCTTCCATTATTTAGAGATCATTCATACCCCGGCTTTATCGTGGAGAGACTCTTCTTAGGGCGGGGTCGTCCCCACGTTTGTTGCGTACCTATCATAAATTATATTCAAATTATCTTCGCGCCTTTTCTGCCCGAAATAACTAACTCCGAGAAATACCTACCTGGCAACGATTAGAAGTGTAAAGCTCGTCAAGTTCCGAAAAAAAGTTGTTCAAACGCCTCGTCTCGCTCCAAGCCTCGGATCGTGCTCAAGCTTTCGCGAATACGAGTGATCGATCATGCCACGCTACGCGAAAAGTAGCTTTTGGATGCTCGACGTGCCGGAAATGGTGCGTGAGTGTGGGAGTTGCGATTAGACGGTCGGCCTCGACGGACGTGAGATTTCACAGCAGCGAGTGGAAAGAAGAAAAGTTTTTTATTTGGGCTAGACGAGAACCCAGTTTATAGCTTGGAGAGATAGAACTCTCGAGCTGCCTTAGTCTGTCGTTCCGACTTCCGATAGAAAAATGGATTTCTTGATCGTGTGATGTCGGCAGCAAAGACGAAGTATTCGCTGAATGAATGGAATACATCGCAAGTGTAGGCGGTGGTAATGGAGGTGACGAAATCCCTCCTTTCTTGTCGAGTTTGCAAGCCAAAGTACAGTGTTTAGATTGCCGGATTGCTGTAGTTGCGGTCGCACTGTGAATTCTGCTAAAGGATAGATTGCATCAGCTGGCCGTATATATTAAAAAGGTTGTATATATTATAAGAATATTAGTCGCAGAACAATGTGTTATTTTGATGGGTCTCAAATTGATCAAATGTGTATGTGGTCAGTCTTATTTTGTTAAATCGAACGGATAAATCTTTAACGTTGTATTTATAATTTTAAAAAATTGAATCATAAACGAAAACCATTTTTTCTCATTGGTGACGCGTGTGCGAATGGGTTTCGTGGTTTTCCTCTTTTTCTAAAACCCACGACTCGGTGAGCTAGTCGCGTAAATAAAAAAATGTTAAATCGAGGACGCCACTATGCGGTCGACGTTGTACCAGTCCCGGCAGCGCGTGTGCACACGAGGCACCCGGGGTCGAGGAGCGTCCAAAATGGTGGGGCACTCGATCTCGGATCCTCGGGTGTCGGCGCGTAGTCGGGATTGTGACAATCGCCGCATCGCTGAGGGGCCTCCGGTGCAGCGGAGTTTAGAATAGTTAGAGAAGTACTAAGGTGTAGATGAAGTATTGTTAAGAGAAGTCATAGGGCATTTGTAAGTGAGTGGTGGTTAGAATCTCATTTTTTTTTAAATTCATAAAGCAAAAATTTCGTATTGTTGAGTAAGCATTTCGTATTAATAAAAAAGGGGAAAAAAGGTGAGTTCGTAAGACGTTGTTTTTTCTTCTTCTTTTTCCTTCAATGTGTCATGAAACAAATATTGCGGGAACCTCGGTGAGCCGGATTCTCGTCCGACGGTTCAAGAGGCCCATTGGGGTGGACGAGTGGCGCCCACGATCCGTCTCCAAGGGGCTAACCGGCACCCGAAGGCTTTGACCGAGCAATCAGGACCCAACTTAGGTCCTTCCCGACAGGTAACGGTGACACTTTTTCAAAAAGTGCTGCATTAAAACACAATAAATTTAGAAATTTTTACTAGTTAATGTCACGAGTTTCTCTCGTATCTCGTCGCGATTCACCACAGTATCGGGACAATTCACGATACCAAGCGAGGTGTGACATTTTATGTTTTATTCTGGAAATAATGTGTGTAATGTGAACACAACTAAAATATTTTTAATATTAGAATTGAATAGTAGAAAAACTGGGAACACAGTTTTTTCTTAAAAAAACTGCTTTTAGAAAAGATTAAAAATCAGCGAGTATTACGATTTATCCCTGTTGCTCACAATGATCTACCGGCTTATTATGAGGTGTGGTACAATGGGATAGTGCCACACCATGGAACAGAAAAACTAGAAGCATGGTGATATCCGTGTAGAACCAAAAAATGGACCACCTTTTAGTCTTTGACGACGTGCTATGATTGTTAACAGATCTGCAATTGTCACTTTGACAATACACAAATCGCGAAAGTTTAGTCTTCCACGCAAGTATTTTAGATATATATTTTTGATAGAAAACCTTCCGTCATTAATATTGTGTGTTATCAGTTATCATTGAAGTGTGCCACTATCGACGAACAGTATAGTAACCTCCTTCAAAGCTGAGAGCCAAGTATAACTATCGACAAAGTGTGTTGCGGATTGTTGTGCGAATGAATCGCATCCTGGCCGGCAGGAGTTACTTTTTATATGTAAGGATATCCGAAATTTATGTATTAAAAGCTTGCGTAGGGTAGATCGTCTCCTTGTGGTGCATCCTGGATAACGCTAAATGATTTTCCACGGCACGACTTTGAATGTTCTCGGACAACTCTCTCGTCTCAACGACTATATCTGATGCTTTGGGCTGGTATCTGTGGTATTCTGTCACCTGAGTATGCAAGAGTTACATCTTGCGGAAATGGCTTTCAGGCTAATACCACTGTTATTTCCGTCCCAGTAAATTCCTGGCAAGCCTCGCGGTACGTTCAAAACTCGTCGCCACTGGTCTGGCCGCGTAGGTTCAGTTGAGTTTGGACTCCTGATTAGTCCCTGGCCCGGCTCTGAGCACATATCCTCATAAGGGAATGTGCCAACCTTTGCATGGCCTCTCTGCTTCTGCATAGATAACCATGGGATCTCAGGGGAACTATACAACGAGTGGAGATGACGGCTGCGAGGGGGGACCCAATTGAAATGATTCTTAAAAGTAGGAAGGAAGATCCACTGAGCCCGGAAGTGGAAGAAGGTGACACGTCCTTCTCTAGAAAAGAAAACCAGCCTACTCCTCACTTCTTTGAGGGGTGCATGCACCAAGGCTGCTATGCAAGGAGCAAGCACCTCCTCATGTAAGCTTATTGGCACTAGTGGCAGCACCAAGGTAACGGGGAGCAAGCCGGCCCGTATTGTTTCTGGTGCCCCCTCCAACACTGTTTCCACTTCAAGTGCTAAGAAGCAGCAAAATACCTCAGTTACGTCTTACAGGGACAGAAGATTTGCCTTCAAAGTCCTCAAAAAGCTGAAAGATTTACCCCCTGATGGTTTTCCCCAGAAGGACAAAACCTCGTTTGAATGGGCAACTACCACAATAGATGCTCATAGGGCATCTATTCGGAAGCAAGGGGAAACTCATAAAAGATGTAGATCTAATGAGGTGGCCGCAAATCAGCCGAGTGCCCAATTCCAGGTTAATATAAGACCATGTTTAGTCAACCCGGGTAAAGGCAGGTGTTGTAGTGAAGTGGCGAAGGACAGCCTGGCATGGGCTGTCATCGACAGGAGCAGTAGCGATGGAACCATCTCACCGTCAAACTGGAATATGGTGTAAATCGCTCTTCTTCGGGTGTAAAACCCATACTGGAGGCAAATCCAGGCCCACCACCAAGTTGTCGTGATGCTGGTTGGTACCAGGAGCATGTCAAGCTGATAGCATGCACGGATCAACGCTCAGCGGATCTGTACAAGCAGGCATTCAATAGATTGGGAGAAGTCTGGCCCGGAGTAAAGCTAGAAGCTGTCTTCAGAAAAGACATCCCGAATCGGCCTCGATACAAGGCATGGATACCGGCGGAGCCAACCACACCGGAGGAAATTCTTGAGCTTATCATGCTCAGCAATGCCGACCTTCCAGTGGATAATTGGAAGGTAGCCAAGGTAATCGTGCCTAGCAATGGACAGCGAGAAACTCTTATAATCCTGAATGAGGAGTTGTTAGCTCCATTGGAGTCTAATGGTCGGGTGATGAGCTACGGTTTCTCGGCTATCACCCTGCGTGTTTACCGTAAAAATCGTACTGGGAATGCAGTACGGCAACCGAATAAAGAGAGTGGAAGTACGGTGGCTGGGCAAGCATCAGTAGACCTGACCGCGGTACTCTCCGAATCAGATCTTCTCTCCGATGGCGAAAGAAGTACCACCTCCAATGCGGACTTGGCTGGGGACTTTCTCCAATCCCTCGACTTTGTTGAGGAGGAGAAGATGTCCTTATCTGATGAGGAGGCGGACAAAACCTTGTGTCGTCATGCTGAGGTTTCTCCAGATAAACCTCCATCACTCTAAGGCGGTATCCGCTGCACTGCTCCTCCACCTGGCCCAAAAAAGAGAGCAGCTAATACTGGCCCAGGAACCTTGGGTTGTAGGCAACCAGGTTTGCGGGCTCAATATGAATGGATACAAAACAGTATCTCTCTACACAGCAGGTAAACCGAGAGCTTGCATAGTAATAAAGGAAGGCTTGAAGTTTCTAACCTTGTACAATTTCAGTGACCAGGACACCATTGCCATAGCAGTGGAAAGGCAGTCCAAACCCTTCTGCGCTGTCTCCTGCTATATGGCACACGATGTTGTGCCACCTCCCATCAAGCTGCAGAGAGAAGCCACTGCAAGGGGCATCCATTTAGTAATCAGGGCGGACGCCAATGGCCACCACCGCATTTGGGGAAGCACCGATACGAACAAAAGTGGTGAGTCACTCTTTGAATTTATTTTGACGCATGACTTGGCCCTAGTAAATAAAGGTGAGGATCCTACTTTCATTACGACAAGCCGTAGGGAAGTTTTGGATATCACTCTTACGAACGAGCACTTTATCAAAGAATGGCATGTATCACAAGAGTGCTCGTTCTCCTATCATTTATATATAATGTTCGATGTGGCTTTTGACCCTCTGAACACCCCAACCTTCATCAACAAAAGGAGGATGGATTGTGTCAAACACCAATCAGTATCCGAGTCTGCGCTTGAAGGCAGACCTCCAGAGGTTGAAGACATAGGCGGTCTTGAAGAAGCCGTTGGGACCCTTACATTGACATTCAATGACGCAGCAAGATCTTCATGAAGTTCAACGAAGCCTAGGGGAAAGTATAAGCCCCCATGGTGGAATAGTGACATTGCGGAGCTGTGGAAGGAATGCAGAAAGTCCTTCAATCGGACCAAGAATCCAATGATTGGTCTTCTTGCAAACTAAAACTAAAGGAGTTCAAAAGCTCTATCAGAAAGGCTAAACACACCTCTTGGAGAAGTTTCTGTGGAGAAACAGAAAACTCCAAGGATGTCGGTCGCCTACTTAAACTCATGAAGAGCTGTCCCTCATTTTTAGGGACTGTCAAAGACGCAATTAGAGTCTGGATGAAATCCAGCTCCAAGACGCTGGTCATTCTCATGGACACACACTTCCCGGGCAGTGAGGATGTGGCTGACAAAGCTTATCCACATACACCTCCAAACTACTTGGCAACCACTATGTCTAGTCTTCTTACCCAAAGCGGGCAAGACATCCCATCCCTTACTTAAGGATTATAGACCTATATCAGCCTAACCTCTTTTCATCTGAAAACTCTAGAACGGCTGATAGAGATCCATCTGAGAGTTGCTATGAAACCACTCTCTAATGCGCAGCACGCATACACAAATGGGAGATCGGTTGAAACAGCTCTTTACTCGTTTAGCAGCTACATCAAAAAATCGTTAAGCGTCAAAAAATACACGCAGCCAGTTTTTCTAGACATTGAAGGGGCTTACAACAATGTCAGTCATATGGCTATTGGCAAAGCACTCGGGGAAAGCAATGTTGACGACAACCTGATAGGGTTCATCGGACAACTGCTAAGCAGCAGGAACATCAACCTCACACTAGGAACCAGCATCCTAAGAAGGAGGACTTGCAGAGGCACCCCATAAGGTGGAGTGCTATCTCACGTTCTATGGAACTTAGTGGTGAACAACTTCCTGTCAAAAATAGAAGCGACTGGCTGCAAAGTCGTAGCTTATGCCGACGATGTTGCAATAGCAATATCTGGCAAACTTGTTAACATCCTAACTGAAAAACTTGACTTTGCTCTTGGTATTCTTACCCAGTGGGGCAAAGAGTGCAGTCTAAAGATTAATCCGCAGAAAACAGAATTTGTGCTCTTCACAAGTAGTTACAAAATTCCACTATTTCTCCCACCCAAACTCGATGAGATAAGCCTCCAATCGTCTCATGAGGTTAAATATCTGGGTCTAATTCTGGACTCCAAGCTCGCGTGGAAAGCGAACATAACAGAAAGAGCACGCAAAGCGGCATGCGTAATCTACTGCTGTAAAAGAGCTTTTGGGAAAAAGTGGGTATTGAAACCCAAAATCGTATCATGGCTCTATACGGCGATAGTGTAACCAATCCTTCTGTACGGCGTAGTTGTTTGGTGGCTAGCTATTGCGTAAACAACTAATGCAAACCTAATAAACAGGGTCAGAAGGATTGCAATCACCGGGACCTTACGTACGACTCAGACAAAGGCGCTGTTGATGCTACTGAATTGGCTTCCGACGGAGCTCCTTACGAGGCAGCAGGCTAAATGCTCTGCGATTCGATTGAAAGTTCTAAATCTCTGGCATGAGTGGTCACTCCAACATATTACTGAGGGATGGACCAACGCCAGGGAAAGTAGACCTCACTTCATCGATTCCTTGCTTTCATCATGGTTTCAAGTCAGTCATCCTAAGCAGAAATGACTAGAAAATGGAAATACGCAGGACGAAGGAATCGGTCGACATCTGTACTGATGGTTCCAAAATGGATGGAAAAGTTGGCTGACTGGTTGAGAAATCAGGAAATTTCCTTAATATTTTCTCTGACAGTCAGACTGCTATCCAAGCACCACCCAACGTGTACACCTCATCCATGATGGTAATGGAATGCCGTACACAGCTGAACATGATGTCACTTCACTGTTAAGTGACTCTACACTGGGTACCAGGACATGGTGATATACCAGGAAATTGCGAAGCGGATGCCTTAGCGAGAGCTGGCAGGAGTGGACACTCATACCCCAAGTCGGCCAACCTCTAGCTTCTATGAAGCTAGGATTTAAGCAGCATTACATCAAGGCTGCAAATAGAGCCTGGTTGTTGAAAGAAACCTGCAGGACAACCAGGCAAACTTGGCGCGCAATGAGTAAGTGGTAAGGAAGTGACCGTACCTTTAACTTTAACTAGGTGCGGTAGAGACGAAGCTACTGGGATCGGCTTCATGGTCACTACACTTGCCAGTGGCAGTTTGTATGTGCTGGTCACTACATTTTGGCAGTAAGCTCAAGCTTTGTGGTTTAAGCTTTGCTCTGAGTAGTAAGGAAGTGACCTTACCTTTAACTTTCACTAGGTGCGGTAAAGCCAAAGTCCTGGGATCGGCTTCATGGTCACTACACTTGTCAGTGGCAGCTTGTATGGGCTGGTCACATTGCATTTTGGCGTTCGAGGTGTTGAGCTTTGCATTTTAGGCTTTGCGAGTTACTCGATTGGTTGGAGATTCGCGCTAGGGAGTATCATTTCCACGATTAATTTGCATACGATTTGTGCTATTGGTTCGGATTCTGCGCGAAGGAGTAAGATCTGGTGTGATATGGCACTGAGCACTGCCTCTAGCAGCGCCAGTGCTGTTCCTTGGAGGCACGAGGGAGTAAGATATGCGCCTCAGTGGCATTACCCACCCGGGCCCGACCCAGCCATTGCAAATTGTTGCACCAGTATTTTGTATTTGATATTGTGTTCCTTGGAATTCAACTGATGTAAATTATGCATGAATAAAAGTCGGAGACTGAGACTTTTGTCATCTTTTTTGAAATACGAAAAAAGCAAATGCGAATTTTGATATCGTACTATGGCCAGTATACTGGAATTCAAATTATGCTGTGTGTGAATTAGATAGCGATTACAATGACCTGAGACGTTGTTTACTTTTGTCGCCAATTGTTGCTTGATATAGATTGTGTTTCTCTGGCTCAATGGTTTTGAATGAAAGTGTCGTGGAAAAACCACATGGCAGTCGTAGAGTAAAAGAGTAGCGCGGAAAAAAACACATGGCAATCGTAGCGTAAAAAGCCAGAGGCTGGTTGTCGGTTTGTTTTAAGTCGACATCTGTGTGATCGGAGGGCGATGAAATGATGCCTTTTTGCTTGAGATGTGTTGGATGGGCTTCGCGTCTCCAGAGCGTGTAGATGCAGGCTCATTAATTTGGCTTGGGACGCTTTAGTTAGGGTGTCGGGTCAACTGTTCTGGCCGCGTCAACTGTTCTGGCCGCGTCATGAATTTGGCTTGAGACGCTTTGCTCTAAGCTGCCGTGGCGCCGTGTAGATACAAACTCGATGACGGCTGACAAATTTGGCTTTAGCTACTGCCGTGAACCCGCTACGAAATTGCGTGTCTTGAGGCGTTTTTATGCTGGCTCGAAAATGCTTGAGATGATGGAGAGTAAATAAATGAATGGAGAAGACACAATGATGGGCTGTGGGGTTTTAAATGTTATAACTGTTTGAACATCAACGTTGTTTGCTAATTTACGAATGTATTGAAATATATCTCCTGTTTTTTTTTTGTTATTAAAGCCTCCAAAAAGGTATAAAAACTCTAGGTGAGGATAGTGGAGATAGCAGAACTCAGCGAATGCAAAGAAGAAAGAGTCCATTTAAGCCTTGTGGGGATTTAAAAAGGAATCCACTTTTTAGACAGCGAATCGTATAAAACATTTTCATAGATATCAATTTAAAAAAAAGATAGTTTAAGTTCAATAAGGTATTTAAGTAGTACTTTAAGCTAAGGATATGATGTATCTGCAGCTAGTTTAAGCATTTTGACGAAAGAGATGGGAAAGAAAAAGATATCTTTCAACGTTGAAGAAAAATTCCAATTTATAGAGCTGCTTACTCGATTTTCGACCTTACACAATGTCCCTTTTTGACAGCAGAATTTAAAAGAGGCTGTTTCTTTTCTAAACAATGAGCAAGTATTACAAAATGAAAGACATGCCCAAACAGTTTGGCGTGCAGCAGGTCAGATATGAATGTTGAAATCTTACAGGAACTAGAGCAGGATGCAGTTTCAGTTCAGACAGGTGATGGGGTGGGTAACGAAATCAAAGTTTTGTCAAGAGAAGAGATCTATTATAAAAAATTCAATACCAAAGGTGTAAGAATGCTCTTCCGAATAAAAGAGTTCAGAGAGTTCTGTGAGGATCCTATTAAAGAGCTCGAGATCAAGTTCGACAGAATGATTGAAAAGTTAGTTTCTAGTTCGGAGCAAGGCAGTAAAATAAGCTTGTCTATTGAACTTCCAGCTTCACCTGACATTAAGCCCATTGGGTCTAGCTTACGACCTGTGAGCGAATTGAGTGGAGCTTCTATTGTCGGCTAAATTTCGAACGTAAATCAGTCTAACACTGCATTTCTCTCTGACGCGGTTATGGAGGTAAAGGCAGATATAATAAATTTCCCCTTCGTCGGTGATCGTTGAAAATCATTTTTCATACCCTTACGACTTCAAAAAAGTAAAATAGCATAAATATTTTTAAGTTGGTAGCCCATAAGCTGGAACCCAATTGAATTAAGTAAAAGTAAAAAATATATAAATACCTTAAAACTGAAAAGAAATTTTTTATTTTCTGTTGACATCTCATTTAGTTATCATGGCTGAGTTTATTTTTGATATACAGTTTGTCACTGGAAATAATAAACAGCACTTCATAAAGGAGTAAGCTATATTAGCGTTCGGCTCGGTGCAACCTATTGTGCATCATTTTGCACCGCCATACCTATACCAAAAATTGTCAGCGGAGGCCCGAAAACAGAATCAATACGAGTTCGCTCACAAAAACGCACTTAGTTGGTGTGATGGTAACGTCAATTACGTCCCGCTGCCGGAAATCATGCAGGAGTACTCAAACTGTACAATATATGTGCGAGGTGATGTGAAGGAGACATTTGGTAGAAAATATTTATCAACGGCCAATATCGTTCAGCTTAATATACCGAAAATAGGGGAACTCAGATATTTTACGACAGCTTGTTCAGTTCATAGTACAGCTCCTACAACTATATGTGCCGCACAGAATTGTATAAACATCTACATGTACTATCTAATGAATTTCATGCATTTTTGAAATAAAAACAATATGTTTTCGTATAAAAAATGATTTTTATTATAGGTAAACCCAATATATTAAAAACAACATTGCAAAAAAATGGAATTTCATACAATAACCGTGAATAATTGATATGCACATATGAAGCGCGTAATGGTATGAAAAAATCTTCGGTGTCCATAATACATTCTTTTGCTTATAGCGCTTCACGTAATCTCGATAGAACTCCTTTACGCCGTCCGAAGCGGTATTTTTATGGAACATTACAAGATTAAAAAAGTTCATTATCTCAAACAGCTTGAATAGATCATCGGTTTTCAATTTGATACTGCCTTCACCTACTCGTATCCGGAATGTTTTAGAAAGACCTGCTTGGTTTTGCGGATATTGCTATCGTTTCTCAACCTTCTCAAGTCTTCATACGTTGAAGTTTACCCTACATATGTTGTTGATACTGGAAAACGTTCATGCAAGCCGAAAACAATTGTTGCTTCGAATGTCAACACATCGAACCCTAGTACGATTTTCCGATTTTGACATCCATCAAGGTAAAAAGTATAGTTCAGTAAGATATTCTCACACGGCACTCGAGATTTTGAAAAAATTTTTTGGATTTTTTTATGTAGTTTGATATTCCGATCCGCTGCATTATCGGTATGATCTGCATCGGGATCTATAGGTAAAGAAAAAGACTTCTGCTTCTTCTCTAATGTATTGATGTACAGTTTGGTCGGCTTCTTTTTCACTAACTTGTTAATTGCGCTTGAATTCATTTTACTTTTACCGGTAATACAATCAAAACTGATACTCTCAGCAGTTAAATTTTTGCTTTTATACCCCCAATCTGTCTTCTGGAGGATTGAATACAGTAACCGCCTACATTCTGTAATAAACCTGTTTTATAGATTTTCCGATATAAATTCACAATTTCATCATTGTTAAAATCAAAGTCAAAGTGGGAGAAGTGCTTAAGAAATTTTCGAAGGCTGTTACCGATGCAACGTGAATAAAGGTAAACACAGCAATATTGCCTGCATGTAGTCGAAAACGCTCTTTATAACCGTTGTCTATTGCTCATAATTGTTTGAAGTGTTTTTCACTTGGATATTTCCCAAACGAGTCAAAATATTCAGCCGGTCCTATTTTAGGGGGGTAGAATGCTACCCAATGAAGGCCGCTCTTTTGGGACAGATCTGTGTTGGCTATGACGCATGCCGGTTTTCTGATTTTCCTAGGTAAACGATCGCAGGGATATGCACCTTGAAAAAATCTTTTTGTTATGATATTACTTCTTAACGCATTTATGATCTCTATTGTGTGCATTCCGGTCCTTTCAGGAATATGTTTTGAAGGTTTAAAACCTTAGTATGTGAGGTCACGTAGCTTTGTAAGAATTATTTTGTCGATTCTCCGTTCACAAACACTGTTGAAAACTTTCCCAACGATCTGATAAGATCCTCATCGAGTCGCTTGAGTTTCAAGTTTCCAAATACGCCTGTCTGATCTGTAGCTATAGTCAAGGTGGTAGGATATTTATACGTAATTTTTTTCGAGTAAAGTTTGTTGTGTGATGCGAACCCAGTCAGCGATACTTTCTTAAAGAAGGTTAAGTGACCTTTCGAGGAGTATTCAACATTCACAAGGCAATGTGCCATGACTTTTTCTGTGTACTAGAGTAAATACTATCAAAATCTGTGTTATTGCTATATATAGCTTTTTTAAAAGCTTGTAAATACATTCCGATTTTTGTCAATTTCAAGCCTTCCATCATATTCGCGTAAATGATACAGGTGACGCTTTTCCTTAAAGCTTCTCTGAATCTTCGCTCGATATTTACCACATCTTGGTTTAACAAACTAGCGCATCCCGAATCGTATGAGCTGTCTGCTGTTAAATCAAATGCTAGCAAAAAACACCCATTATCAAAGAATTTTTTGGATATCTGATGAACTTTATCAAAATAATTGATTCCAGTCCCCGTGAACGGAGGAAGATATCCTCTAGTGCAAGCTGGTTTTTCGAGCGAATAATCAAACTTTAGAGAAAGGTTTGGTGCTTGAACGCCGTAAACTGAGAGGTTAAAGTTAGTAATATTGTTTTGTTTGAAGTAGAATGAATTCTTTGTGCGCTTTCCGGTGTAAGAGTCATTATCCACCATACCAAAAACTAGCAAATTCGGTAATTGTCCTATCACTACATTATCAAGAGATAGAATATAGGTGTTGGTGGGTAAACTGTAGGGTTTTAATTCCACCCGATTGTACGGATATACAGCATTTGATTGTTGGAGTACAGTTTCATACTGGGGTTAACAGTGACGTGATTCATGAACATTGTCGCTTCTAGAGTTTTCACATGTAGATTAAAGTCATCTTCTTTTCAGTACAAATAAAATTCAGGGTTTTCTACTGAAAGTGTTAAACGAAAGTCCACTCCATTCATTAACAGTTTATCCTGATTCAACAAGTCACTATGAATTGTGCCCATCAACGACGTTATTTTTTTCCACAATTGCAGACCTTTTAAGATAGCCCTCATTCAACTCAGTAGGACCACCGCCAGTTCTTGAGTCTTCAATCATGTCCATCTCATTCTGATCTAGATACCAAACGGCTGATTCGAGATGAGTTGCTGCAGCGTCTTTACCATAGTTCAGTAAATTTTCAATATAGGCGCGATAGTGGTAATTGTTGTCCGTCCGAGCTATATTCTTACATTTCAAATGTACAGTGCATTGTCTATAAAGTGAATGCACGAGGTTGTTTGCTACACCTACGGGGTCAGCTAAAACTTCACCCCCATCAGGTTTCTTAAGTTTCTCCTTTCCGGTGAAAAGTTATTCCTTGCCATTTTTAAATTTAATCAGCTGCACTTTCAAGCGTAAGTAAATGCTGGACGAGTCACGATATGTATCTCCATGTCCAACTGAAACAAATTCCAGGACCGAAGAACTGTCCAATACAATGGGTTTGTAAGCGATCTATTCGGTCTTCAGAATACTGTTTTGAATCGGTGGTGAGGACAAAATATCCAATTCAGTCTTCATACATTCTTTCTGCATCGTCATGGTATTATATACTTGTCAAATATATCCAATGCACGCTTTCTTAATTGACGTCGTCTTTTTATAGTTTTCTTAGCTCTGCTCGATGATAGCTGTCTCACTTTTCTCCCTTTTTTACGGTTACACACCGATTTCAGCTGCTTGCTTGTATAAGGGTAAGCTCGTTTTATAGCTAATCTCCTACCTCTACCTTTCATTTTATCGAAGATTTTATTTATACCTTTTTGAGCCAATTCGTGTACTGCAGATTTTCCATGTTCTTTTAGTACCTGCTTCAGTGGTCTGCTTCCTGCCCTTTTAAAAATGGACTTTCCTGTTTCGACGACTTGTTTGCCTATAGCTTTTGCTCCATGTAGAAATAATGGTTGAAGGTAGCGTACCAATCCACTGAAAAACTACCAACCCCCCTTTCTCGCTGGTAAACAAGTGGCGATCGATACAATTCTCCAATGTCAGATAATTTTCCTCCACTCTGGCCAAGGTAGTAACGTGCGTAGTGTGAATTCATCGCATTAACAAAGAGGTGTGTTAAATCCCGTATCAAAACTATGTTATTTCGAAGTTGCGAATATTTATAGATTCTTACCTTCGTCTGAAATGAAGCATGATGAAAGTTGGAGTAAATCTGGATTCAAAGTTGACTAGCTCGCCGTGGTAGTCTGTAATTTTGATTGAGATACTTTCAATAAAGGTTTTCTCAAGTGGACAGTACTCCACATGATCGAATCTAAACACGCTATCACAAACTTACAACGGGATTGCTCGTAGATTTCTTACCAGTTTATTTCCTATTATTCTGGATTGAATGATATCTGTATAGATGTTTATTAATTCGGTTTTTTTCACAATCATCAATGCCTTTATTGGATGAGATACAATATGTTCATTTTTCAAGCGCAGATAATGATTTTTCTAGCTGACTTATACTGTTTAACAATATTGATTTATCAAACGACTCTTTTATTTCTGTATCGATCGATTCAGGATCGTGCTTCTCAACGGGCTATATTATCGGTTTTATCTACCTCTTTTGAGACAAGAGTGGTAGCTTTTGATCCATCGGCTCTTTTGTATGGCATATCAATAATGGTGTGAAAATCAGTTGTTTTTATCCATCCATCAGGTAATATTTCTGTGCCGGACTCTTTAGCGGCACGGGATACAGATCCACCGATTGCTGAGGCAATTTTGTTAAACACCTGTTTTCGCAGTTGATATGTTGTGGTTCCAGATGGCTTTTCTTTATCAAGTATCTCTTCATCGTTGAATTCAATTCCGCTTAGTAACAGGGCAGTGAGATATGTTATGTTAATCAACGATAAAAACATTAAGCTTCACGCCATAATCTTTTAGATGAAATGTGTAGGTGGTTGGTTTTGCTTCTATATTCCACTTGTTCCTTAAACTATTTGCCGGATGAATATATTGATCAATCATCTGTAATAATTCGGCATGGTTTCGTTTGTTTCTCGGAATCTGCCCAATTATGTAGTCTATAAATGCCCGGAATGATTCAAATTTTACACCTAATTTTAAATAAACCTTTTCAGCAATTTCCAGACTGATAAATTTGTATACAAAAATCTCTTTCTTCTATAATACTTCTTATATCGGCGATTGCTTTTACATCTCTATCTTCTACGATACGATCGTATATTATTTGTTTGATTTCGGTTAAGTAATAGTTATAATAGTCAGGTCTGATTGCTAAGAAACATGATAAAAGGAATGGTGAAAAGTTCATATCATTTCCCTTATAACATAACTTTTGCAAATCATTTGCATACCATCTAAAACTAACATGATATTTACTCAACCCAACAACTTTAGCGATTATTGCTTTTCAAACTTTTTCAATTGGTATAGATTGTGGTGCCTCGGTAACGCTCACGTATTCAGAGGATACAGACCGTTTAGAAATACCGCTCTTATCTGATACACTTTTCTCATTTCTTCCTTTTGGTAGAGCGATATCTGTCATTCCGACATACCAATTGCCAGTAAACTTACACACATTCGGTAATATATTTCCGAAAGATGATAGCGTATTGTCAGGGTAATTGCCTAGGGAACTGTTGCTCAAGAGGCACACGTAGAACTCGTCATCTATTATGTTTATAGGCATTTTTAAATTCTGTCCCAATTCAGGTTTTTAACTCTGGAACTAGGCTTGGACTTCAATCTTAACCGTTCACTTTGCCGATCAGGCTTTCTTATGGGAATGTCAGTCTCAAATTGATCATGGTTTAGACGAGATGGTCTTAATATAGAGTGCTTGCCAGACTTTCGACCTACTTCATCGAAATCCAACGCTACAGCACCTCTATCATCTAAATCAGTAAAAACGTCATCCAGTTCATCCACACTCATATCCGCTGGAATTTTATACTGCATCATACCATCATCGCCGGTTATTATCTTGTTGTCTTTGATCGTTCCTTCAAATGAATCAGTCACACTTTTCCTTATTTTGGAAGCAGGTTTAAGACTTTTTGCCATTCTACTTTCTGATAATCGTCGCTTAAAAGCAGCAGGCAATTCTTGCTTTGGTGGTGTTATTTCGTTTACCGACTCAAATATCTCCTCCGGTCGTGGAAGCGAAGTTTGTGTGGGCACTTCATTTTTAAATAGAAACCTCGTCTGTGTGCTGCTTCCACGCAAATTCTTATATTTTAGCCTATCCATGTGATCTTTCGATGAAATATTTTCAGCTTTCATCTCCATAAATGATTTTTTTCTTCGTCTTGTATTTAAAAATTGTATAAGAACATTCCGGTACTGATATAATTTTGCTTCATCATTTTGGCGTTTATTGTTCAGTATCTCACTCATGTTTTTGTCAAACATTGTCTGTGTACTAGCGCTCTCAACTGTCTCCTTTATACGTTCATATACTTGAGGGCATAATAGAAGCATTTTATTAAGACTGCTATTTCTATGCATATTTTGCAATTAAAGATCCTATCACACCCGAAAGAACACTCCCTAACAATACAGGCAAAAATTCTCCTTGCTGTACTAACACTTTACGCTGTCGCGAAACAGATTTTCTTGCCCCTGAAAGCTTACGCAGGCTCTTTTTATATTTGCGCAGTTGTGTGAATACTTTTCGAGATGGTGTATGATTACCCTTAAGTGTATTGTGCGTGATTTTGCATAGAGTTTTAATTACTTCAGGATCTGCGGTTTTCAGTATAGCCTTTCTTAAAGGCGGCCTAGCTTTTTTAAAAACGTATAGCATATGCTTGTTGTCCTTTAATCGTTTCATTCGTGACACCATTGTCTTCTTTCAAACTATCTGGGGAGCAATAACATGTTAAAAACTTTGTATTAAATATGTTAGTGCGAAAACGTAAGGTGTCATTTATATGCTGTGTTAGGTCTATTAGCAAATAGTTATGAGGTTGTTGAAATATTTCTTAATATATTTTCATGAGTTGCGGACTGTTTTCCTTGATGGAAAACATTCTAAGTCACCAGAACAACAGACAGGTTACGATGATGCGATCTTTTCGTAAACAACTCACATACTTGTCTTGAAAATGCATTTAACATCACATCGTCCGGTACAATTAGGATTGGTTTATTCGTGCTGTTTGGAAATTCCTCAGGAATAGAGACCAAATATTTGATATTTTCAAATGGCGCTTGCCGTGGTATAGCACTCTGTTCAGCGTTACACCAAATAATTTTCTTCACTGATGGTTGAATCATTGCATCGTTTCTAAGAAAATTTTCTATAAATGTCGTCTTACCGCAGCCAGACGGGCCTGGCACCATCATTGTAAAAAGGTGTTTAAAGTGTAGCATGTTTTTGTGTTTGGAGAAGAAGAACTTCTTATAAAAGCTATCACAGAACTTTTATTTATACTTTTTTCAAGATGAGTAGAAGATAAATTGTAGATGAAAACGAAAAAACTTCGAACGCTGACGTGTTGTTATAAGGGGTCTTGATGACCTTTTGCAGGCATATCTGGTTGATATGACGGCGTATGCATCTGAAAATCGTGGTTATAAATGTCTGTTGACAATAATTGATACATTTTCCAAGTACGATTGGGCTCTCCCCGTCAAAAGTAAAAATTCCAATGATGTAGCTAAGGCTATGGAATCAGTTTTCAAACAAAGACGTTTACCCAGCAATCTGCAAACTGATGATGGAAAAGAAATTTTTAATAAAATTTTTCGTCAGATGATGAAATACTATGAAATAAACAAATATTCCTAGTGAAAGTTAAAGGTAAGGTCACTTCCTTACTTCCTGAGTACCAGACACACCAAGCAGCTCCTGAACACGAGTCGTGAATCCTTGAGTTCTATCGTGTCCATACTGACAGGGTATTGTCTAATTGGCAGACATGCGAAAAGATTGGGCGTTCCCTTCAACGATTTCTGCCGAAGCTGCAGATCGGAAAAAGAAGAAGAGACAATCATCCAACATTTTCTGTGTGAATGCCCAGCACTGTCCAGGAAACGCATTAAAACCTTAGACTCATCATTCCTGGACAGTCTCATGGAAGTAGCTGATTTGAACATAAGCCGCACCGAATTCATACGAGAATCGAAATGGTTCTCGTCACCAAGCAGCTAGGTTCTAGTGCCGTCTCAACGTCTTTGGTATCACAATGGGCCTATTGTGGCCTAAGTGAGCCATCTTTTGATAAAGAGGGCTGCCACAACAACCAATCAACCGAAAGTTGCGTAAGTTTATCGAGTGCTATTCAGTCCAAAATTATGAATTTGGATGCAATAAATTTGCTTGAAATAATCTTTGACAATTATCATGGTACTGTCAAACAATGTACAGTGGCGTAGTCAATATTAGTGTAAATTAGTTTGTGAAAATATTAATCAAGAAATTTCATTAATTTATGAAATCATGGCATGCACGGTATGATTTTCGCCTTAATTCCGAAGAAGCCACGATCACCGGACACATACTTAGTCTATGGAAAGCACCTTTCCTGCAATTACCTTAAAATTGTTCGACGTCAACTGCCAAATGGCGAATTGACAAGTAAAATTGCTTCTAGCTCTGCCCGCCGATGGCACTTGCAATGGTTATTTCTTTTCTTCATTAAACTTGGCAATATGTGGATTCTACTTCATAATGGCCGGCATATATTGAATACGATTTGGTTCGTTATGAGCATTAGTGTATGCTGCGTAAATGAGCCGATGATAATGAAAAAGCAGCTACATACATAAAAAATTAACCAGGTACGAAATTGACTGTTAAAGGTGCTACTAATGGGCAAAGGGCATAGACTTATTGCAATTTTAATTGTAAATTCGACATTTGGTAGTGATGGTCGAAAAATCTGAGGGTAGATGCCGGAGTGGTGTTTTGAATAGACAGTGTAAGTGAACTACCCGTGTTCGTGACACGTTAGTAAATTAATCCAAACTTGTTTTTATACTTTTAAATCATAAATGACGAAAATGTCAGTCACAGCTGTAGAGAACATGTGTTTATGGCAAATAATACGTCAACAGTCAGATTTAATGAGCTACCCGTAATTTGTCACTATCTCATTATACCATAACTTATAATGGACTATGAGCTCTAGCGTCAGTAGTATCATAATGATCTGGCCGTAATGAAGCAGAACCTACAACATTAGAAGTCTAAATAAGACAGAATTAGTGAATTAAATACAATGTTATAATATTTATCAATTTGACATGGAATGTCGAGTATGTTCGAAATGTTCGATATTGTCGAAAATGAGTAACTCAGTCTACCTGAACTTGGTAGTAGTATGCTTTGATGCGTCGTGATTTAAACATACATACATAAATAAAAACAGCAAGTTAATTATAAACGAAAACCAACTAATATTGAATAAGACGAAATTCATTAATCCGCCTGTGGCCAATATATGGTTTTTGCTTGTTTTGAAATTATCTTAAACAAAAACCTAGCTTAGTCTCAACTTTTTTAAAAAAAACTTACAAAATAACGGTTGACAAAAGTTTGAACCGACCACGTATTCTCCATCATACGTTGCCATGTTCGTATATGCGCGCTTTGGAGTATTTGTGTTCCGCCATACGTTGCCATGTTCGTATATGCGCGCTTTGGAGTATTTGTGTTCGCCATACAATGTAAAGCTACAAGAACACTCATGTAAATAATTGATCTAAACAATATTATTATCTGAAAATGAACATACAAACAATACTCTCATATTATCTCCAGGTGCACAATAAGGTCAATCATTCCACTACGATCAAAAGCCTATTTTCACTGCTTGGAAACTTTTTACATTTTGAAATTAATTTCGGAACGTAGTTTGGAAAAAAATACAAATCAAAACAAGCTGGTAACCGATGTTGATACATGCAATAGATGACGTTGTTGATGTTTTTTAATTCACCATTTTGTTAGACACATTATGTCAAGGAAATGCAGTGCACCTAACAAGAGTGTACACACTGCAAAATAATAAATAGATTTCAAACAGGTGTGAATGCATACAACTGCTTTAAATATTGATGCAAATAATTTGCAACATGCCCCTTGCAATTTATCTTCAACAACTGCAACGATAGTTATCACTAGTCAGCAGCCTTCAGGGAGCGTAGCTGCCTCAGAGCCATAAGGAGGCCGGTTCGATCTCCAGAGCTGTCTCGGATTTGTTTTTTCTTTCCATCTAATTTTTCTCGCTTCCCTGCTCGGGCTGCAGCCAAAAAAGGCTTAATGCGACCTGGCAACCAGGAAAAATCTGGCATCCGCATCCAACTGGAAGCCAAAGGGACCTTTTGCACATGGCCCCAAAAAAAGATGGAAATAAAGTTCGAAAAAACGGAAGTACTTAGCCGGCAGTTGGTTGTAAAAGGAGAATCAAGCATGGCGAGTTTCGATTTGAGAAGAAAAAAGATCGCGTGAAGTAGTGAAAACCAAAAGGAATCCAAAATGTGAAGAATAATACATAGAAAGATCACATGAAGTCGTGAAGAACAAAGAAAGCCAAAGTGTGGAGAAGTGAAAAATGAAAAGATCGCATGACGAACTGAAGATCAAAGAAAGCCAAATTGTTGAGAAAAAAAAAGATCGCGTGAAAGAGTTTCTTTTTGTGGAAGGAAATAGTGATTTATGCGTAAAGGAAAAACGATAAGTGAAAGATTTACAGCAGAACTGGAAGCTGAGTGAATTTATTAAAAAAGTGGTTCGAGGAGAAAATAGAAAAGTGGCACGTGATGATGATGGGAACTTTCTGTTGGTAACAAATAAGCGAAGCATGAATTAAACTCTAATGCGGGATCAGCGAGTTGAGCTGTCTTTATTTTCGAGTTTATATTGAGAACAATTAAACGAAATTTTAATAAGCTCTTTCAATAATTGAAAGAAATAGAAATTCGGATCACGCAAATATAACTGCAATTGCACGAGAAGATTTTTTATAAATTATTAGTTTGTTTTGTAAAAAGGTGAACACATGGAAATTTGATGAATTAAACCTTTAGGCCAAATAACTCCTATTTAGGATTTGCATTAGGAAATTAATAAAACTAATTGATGACGTTCAACTGATGTGAAATTTTGAGTTAAGGAGGGCAATACCTAAGTAAAGATCAGTCATTTTAGATCACAAAAGTCATAAATAAACTTGTGTATATTTCGATAAAAAAATGAGTAAATGTTAACAAAGTTTCGCGTAAATTCGATGATTTGAAAATGTGTAGTCAATGTTAAGAAAAAAAAAGAAAGCCTGGTGAGTGAAGTCAGGCCATCGTATATTTTTTTGGGTTTCAGGAAATCTACTAGCGGTGAAGAGCACTCATCATCAGACAGAGTAAGTGGTGTTCCGCTAATTATTTAGAGTAAAGTTATTTTTTTGTTGACTCCACTTCACTCCCCCGTTTATTTTTTTTCTGTTATCATAGTTTCCTTTCGATCATAATTTTTGTATTATTATTCTTTTATTATAGTTTTCTTTTAATCGTTACTTTTTTATTATTATTCTCTTATTATAGTTTTCTTTTAAACATATTTTTTTATGTATTATAACGAATTATATTTTTGTATTACTATACGAGTAAGTTAATATGATGTTATTTTTTATTTAAATAATTTTAAATATATATATATATATATATATATATATATATATATATATATATATACATATATATATATATATATATATATATATCTTAAGTTTATTTTTTTCTCTTTAGGCTCAGTACCAACGCCCAATCGTGATTACCATCCCATGTTCTCATGTTATTTGGTCGTCTCAATGATTAAGTAGCCTGGATCGACACGGGACTAGCCCTTACCTCCTCAAGAACCACATCCACACGCTGAGCTTTAGTCGGCATCTTTGCGCCATACGGGAGGTGGAAGGCTAAGTCAAATAAATTTTCCGTGATTGCAGTGTCAATCAGTAGCGTACGCAGGACTTTGATAAGGGGGGGTCATATTTTTGAAGTCTTGACTAGGTACGTTTGCTAGTGCTTCGGTGTAGATATGAATATATTATTAATTAATCATACTTACTCATACTTTTTCACCGGTCAAAGTTGGAGTCCTCCAAAAATAATTCTGGCAGACTTTAGCCCGATTGCATGTCTGGTTTCATTTACTTGAATCATTCATGATATTTTCATTCAAATTATAAAATTATGCGCTTGACGTGTGAAAGAATCTACACTGTATTTGTAGACTTCCTTGGAACCGTAAAGTGTATATGCATGTTTGCAAGTACATATATTGAAACACCTTCAATACCTACAGGCTAGAAAAGAAAGCAACTAATGAAGTAAATACCGTGGGAAAGTGAAACTGTCACTAAGCACAGACAGAGTATTATCGTTATCAGGGTTGGCTAAGCTTGTTTGAGCCCATGCAGGGAGCAACTCTGCGCTCTCAAGCAAATTTGTCGTCATTTCCACGTAACCCATGAGGTAGACTTTTTGTACGTGTTTTTTTAATGAGATGTTCCCAATAGGCCTAATCCTCAGATTACAAGTCATATGGCAAAATAAAAACAATCCATTTTTTGAGGGTTCTGGTCAAAGATAGAAAGAATCCAAAAATATAACTGTTGCTACTAAGAAATGGGTGCGAATTAAATAAATTACACTTTTCTGAAATTTTACCTCGAAAACTTTCAATCAGGTGACCATATTCTAATGTTCCTACCAACTCTTTATCTATATATAAAATTGCTAGGCTTCATACAATAAGTAAAAGTAAACGGCACACACGGATCCAATTTGTGCAAACTATGCCCGTATCACCCCGAGATGAGACCTCTAAAGCACCATATCCACCAATCAGGCCCATTTGGGTTTTACTGTGAAATAGATGAAAGATCTAATTGCGTAGAGATACTGAATCTCACGCAACTCCCACGTTCCAGAGTGTCTCGGCGAATAATTGTTAAAGTTGGTGACTTAGTGGTTAACGCTAGTTCAAGGCTCCTTGTCGACAAACAGTTTTCGGGAATGAGATTTGATGCCGCACTATCATTTCACTCAGATGTGAATGGGAACCTGAATCAAATCAGGGTAATAATCACGGGTGAGCGTGCTCCTGACCACTTCACATCCTAATGTTCCGTTAGTCAAGTAAATGAAATAACTCTAATATTGCCTGAAGGCCCAATTTTGGCGGTTGCGCCATCGATTATTATTTCTACCAACCTCTTCCCAGGCAATGACGAAGCCTTGTGTAAATATGCTTGAGATATATAATCCATAACATTCGAATCTTCGAATTTTTTAAATTTACGTAAGGTGATCAAAGTTTTAAAATGCCGATAATGATACAAACTTAGTATTCAAAACTCATCTAAAGTAACGGTGAGAGACAGTGTGAAATGGGATTTAAATTTTATGTCCAAGCATAAAAAAGAATCCTTTGCCAGATAAAATTATAGTGAAATATCTAAACGACAAATCTTCTGTAGATGGTGTGAGATCTCTATGGATATTTAGAAGTGCCAATCCATTTAGCCGTTCATTGCTGGTGGAATTTCGCAAGTATGTTTTTAGTCGTCGTAATGTTGAAAATGATCGTTCGTTTGTACAATACTGGGAGAAAAGCCAATATTTCTAAAAATTTCGATATATTCGGCAAATTGTTTGAATTACACATGCTCAACACATCTTTGGTCGCTTTTGGTCGGTTTACTATTTCAATATGCCCTATCTTTCTGTACCACAGACTCAACTCAGCATTCAATTCTTCTTCAAGGGGGGAGGGGGGTACGCCACTGGTGTCAATACGCTGGGGTCAGAACAATATATTTAAATCGACGTTGGCTTTGGTGGCGAAGGAAATAAATAGATGTGTTAAGACGTGTCCTCAATTACTTAGCCAAAGGCATTATTATAATCATAAATCTTATACAATAAAATTCATTTTATATCACGTTTATCCCTTTTTCGTCCAATTTGTTCGTTATTTCTAATCGTTTGCAACATTGTTGCTCAGCACAAGTATTGCATCACATACGGCACATTGTTGAAATTTTGGTCAGTGTATCCAATGAGGAAGAATATAAGGAATATAAAACAAAATTAATGGGGCAAATCACTTGGATGTGTTGTTGTGATGTTTATGTACGCCGATGACACTCTGCTCGTGTAATCAGCCAAAACTGATCTCAAAATTGAACAAAAAGTAAATACTGATCTGGACAAGTATTGATATTGGCTTCTCCAAAGCTGTGTAGTGTACTAGGGTATACTTCAATGTGACTAGACATCCTAAATCACTCATAATAACGATCAGCCTTAAGGATCTATTTAGATCGAGCATGCACAATTCCCACGTGCATGCATTGCTCAGTGTAATCTTCTAAACAACTCATGGCTGGTCATTGTCAAGTCGTGTGAAAGGATCATTTATGACCTCATAAAATTTTGATCTTAATGACCAAGACTATCCTTGAGAACGCGATTTGTTCGTGAAAATAATTAATTTTGGTCACACATAATGTGACTCCTATGCATGAGCATATTGATTTTTGAGCCTCTACATAGATTTACATTCCTACTGTTAATTTTAGAGAAAGTTTTCTGTACATATATTTTAAAATAAAAGAGTTATAGATTTAGAAATAAAATCAGAGTCAATCTTGAAACCATACATCCATATTCGGCAAGAGCATCAACTGCTCTCCTGCCATATTCGGCAGTACCTGGTTAGAAATATAGGCATCTCGCATGCCATTGAGATTAGCTTTCGTCGCTGGACACCAAGTAAAATTATTTTGTTATTCATTTAAAGTAAAAATGACCAGTAACAAACAAAACACTTATTACAGCAGATTGGCAATAAACTCGGGGAAAACAAAATATATTGTTTTCATACGAAAAAACAAGACTGGCATACAACCAGACATAAAAATCAATGAACCCGCCAGAAAGTAGAACAAATAAAATATTTAGGACTTTTAATAGAAGAGATACTAACATGGACTCCACACATAAATGATCTAAGGGACAAAATTGGCTGTCTGCATTGGTCTTCTACGGCGGTTCCACTTCTTCCCAAAGAAAAAAAAAATCAAAATTTTGTATGCGCGCCTCCTTTCCAAAATTTCCTATGGCATGTTCAATTGGAGGAAAATTTCTCAAGGTAATCTCATGTTCATATCCAGACTGGTAACCAAGGCGTATAAAACCATTTACAATTTCTTCATGCTAACTCCAACGGACGAGGTTTACAAGCCCCAGAATTAAATTTAGTCGGTCCGGCCACTAATCGATCGCAGCACGCACGACATTCATGGGGAAATTGGCCACTGATCGGACGAGTGCGAGCTTTAGAGACTCGATATTTGGGTGTCGAGTAGAGCACGCCATAACCTCTAACACGTACCACAATTTGTAGTTCAATGGATTCAGGTCTGGGCTAGCCGATGTCCACTGTTCGGTAGAAATGAAGTTCAATCGGGTCAGTTTGCAGCTTTCCTTTAAATATGGCTATTACCGTGGCGTTTTTTAGAAACTTCGGAAATTTTCCACTCTTGAAGCTTATATTTACTAGAGTCACCAGTATATCTGCGATATTCTCTTTGATTTTTTTGATATCATTAACGCATATACCATCAGGATCCACTGTGGTGTTTTTCAGAGACAATGGCTGTTTGCAAAGTATTCAATTGTACGATGATTTGCGACTATTTGGAATTCTGTCTGAAGACATATGTGCAACACATATGTCGATGTTTTCGAAAATTGCAGGAAAATTTATAAAAGTATCTATCCCCAAGTTATCGTGGGATGCTATGCTCAAAATAACATCTGTTAAACTTGATATCCTAACAAACATAAATATGCAGCACTTGATAAAACGAGGAATTAGAGGTGTTTTACTAAATGCCCACATCGTTACTCGAAATCTAACCACAAACATTTGAAAAAACATAAATAACTGGATCCTTCTAAGTAACTGTGGCGTCTCGGAATCACCCACCGTCAGCAAAACCCACACGGTGAAAACAAATTCTGGGTCACCGGACTAGACGTTTGGCTCCGTTATTGTATAAAATCGCTAAAAAGCAAATCATTTTCAAGTAAATAAATACAATTTTGCAAAATGGTGACCTTGCTTTACGAGCGCACAGTGCATTGCAATTTATATTGTGTGGGTTCGTCAGGAGTGCAATGTCCGGGTTCCCTACGTTTGCCTACATTCTACGTCGCCATCTTTGCCCTCAATTGACTTTACAGCCAAGACCCGGCAACCTCGCACACCAATCTTGTCTACTGCTGTGCAAGCACGCCGCCATTTTGCCAACTGGAGCGCACATACGATAGTCGGCACAGTATCCCGCTGACGATCACGCAGTTGTCTAGTTTGACCCGCGAGGCGATCCAGCAACCACGCGCCAACGTCAACACGCAGCGTGGGTGCTCCTCTCCACGGAGCGGCTACCAAGAGCAAGCACGCTCCACCACTGCAGGACCAGACCCGCGCACGGGATATTGCTGGTATAACAGCAAACGCGGAGCTGTGCCAATACGTTGCAGGTATCCGTGGAGTTTTTCAACGCAAGACCTTTTTCGGTGAGCCGTTCGGAAAACTAAACTCGCCGGCGCTGTACTTAGCGGACACCACCGGCAGTATTTCGGAGAAACGCCTTCATGTAACCAACCGCAGCACGAAAGCTCGGTTGCTAGTGGACTCCGGCTCCTCTCTCTCCATTATCACAAGACATCTCATCACCAAGCCTCTTCAGAAGTAGAGACTTGTGCTGCAGGCAGCCAATGGCACGCCAATCATCAATTTCGGCACCCAGCAGCTTATCTTAGATGTCGAGTTGCGCCGTGCGTTTCGCTGGTCGTTTATCATAGCAGATGTCCAGACGGCTATCCTGGGAGCCGCCGCGCTCAGTTATCACGGTTTGCTCATCGACCTACGCAACCGACGCATTTTAGACGATCGCACCAGCCTCTCTACGACCTCTGCTTTTGGCGCAGCACTAGCAGTGCATTTCATAAGCACCTTTGTCAAACCATAAACCTTAGAGCGCGCTCACGCATGGACCATCTATCTTCACAAGACCTCGTCACCTCGGCGGGGACGCCTCGTCACCGGGAATTACCGCCAACTCAATGCCCGCACCCACCCAGACCACAATCAATTGCCCATCGTCGAGGATCTGATTCGATGGCCAGCGGTTCAGTCTTCTCAGTCATCGACCTCCAGCGTGCATTTGATCACATCCCGGTCGCACTCGAGTACATCTGAGAAACGGCAATCACTACGCCCTTTCCGCTGTTCGAATTTGTGGGGATGCCACTTGGTTAAAAAAATGCGGCCCAAACGATGCAGCAAACTCTGAACCATCTGTTGAGGAAACTCGACTTTGTATGCGTTTACCAGTTTCGGAATTTCCCGCCGTCAGCGAAACAAATTCAGGCTCCATGGCAAGTTTTCGCTTGCCGGCCAGTTCCGCTCTTCACCCAGAACGGACCAGCCGTTTGGCTCTGTCGTCGACGCAACATCAGTTGACGACACATAATTTATAAGTGCAGAATCATTACAAGTTAAATAAAGATTTGCATATATCTGTTACATGTAGATGCAAACAATGTATATGGTTAAGCCATGTCACCATCACTTTTCCATTAAAATTTTATTTGAAAAAATCTTTTTAAAGCTATTTAACAACGCAGTGTATGTTAAAACGATGAAAAATGTCGATAAAAGGAAAGACGTGAAGATTGTTACGGATTGAAAAAGTTGAGGTTGACAGGATACAGGATATTGACGATAACTTTTACACTTCTGAGAATTCCCATGATAGCAGATATTATATTCCGCTGAAAAATGGAAAAGTATTGGAAACGATGAAGGAAGAAAATAATGGAAAAATCATGAAACTGTTTGTAAGTTTAAGAGCTGAAATGTATGGTCTAAATCTAGATGATTGTAGAGATTGATTGTTTAGAAAAAAGATATTTAAGGGTAGCATGTATGTGGGATGTAAAGTAGATCGTCTTAACCACTTCATTTGATGATTTGGGCTGGTAGCTGTGGTATTCTGTCACCTGAGTACGCAAGAGTGACATGTTGCGGAAATGGCTTTCAGGCGAATGCCACTGGTGCCTCCGTCCCGGTTAAACCCTGGCAAGCCTAGGCGGTGCGTTCAAACCTCGTCGCCACTAGTCTGGCCGTGCAGCTTCAGTTAAGTTTGGACTCCTGAATATTCCCTGGCCAAGCTTCAAGCACATATTCTCATAAAGGAATGTGTCGAGCGTCGCATGGCCTTCCTGCTTTGGCTTAGATAACCATGGGGTCTCAGGGGAACTGCACAACGAGTAAAGATAGCGGCTGCGAGGGAAGACCCAATTGCAATGAGTACCAAAGATATTAAAGAGAACCCACTCGGACCGGAAGGGAAATGGAAAAAGGTGACGCGTCCTTCTGGTGGGGAGGAGACCGCGATGTCCAGCCTACCTCTCACTTCTTCGACGGGTGCATGCATCAAGACAGCTATGCCAATCGCAAGTACCCCCTCAGTTAAGCCTATTGGCGTTAGCGGCAACACTAAGCCAACGGCAAACAAGCCGGCCCGAACTGTTGCTGGCGCCCCTCCTATTCCGGCTCTTCTTCAGGGGTTAAAAAGCAGCAAAATTCTCAGTTACGGCTTACAGGGACAGAAGATCTGCTTTGAAAGTCCTGAAAAGGCTGGAAGATTTACCTTCCAATGGGTTTTCCCAGGGGGACAAAACCTTCCTCGAATGGGCAACCTCCACAGTAGAGGCTCACAAAGTCTCTATTTCAAAGCAAGTGGCAACTCATAAAATATGCAGATCTAATGAGGCAGCCCCAAATCAGCAGAGTTTCCAACTGTCGGCTACCAAAAGGACAATATTGGTCATGTCCAACCCTGTTACAGGCAGGAGTTTCAGCGAAGCGGCCAAGGACAGCCTGGTGTCGGCTGTCATTGACAGGAGTAGCAGCGATGGAACCATCTCACCGTCAAACTGGAAGATGGTAGAAATTGTTCTTCTTCGGGTGTGGAAACCCATACCAGAGGCAAATCCAGGCCCTCCCCCAAGTTGTCGTGACGCTGGTTGGCTGGTTGATCAAGCTGATAGCCTGCAATGATCAATGTTCAGCGGATCTGTGCAAGCAGGTTATCGATAGATTGGGAGAAGTCTTGCCCGGAGCAAAGCTTGAAGCTGTCTCCAGGGACGACATCCCGAATCGACCTAGGTCCAGCGCATGGATACCAGCAGAGCCATCCACACTGGAATAAATTGTTGAGCTGATTAAGCTAAGCAATGCTGACCTACCGGTGGACAATTGGAAGGTAGCTAAGGTAAGCGAGCCTAGCAATTGACAGTGATAGGCTCTTATAATCTTCAATGAGGAGTCGCTAGATCCATTGGAGTCTAGGGGTGATGTGATAAGCTCCGGTTTCTTGGCTATCACCATCATCAACATCAGGAGATACAAGACAGTATCCCTCAATACAATAGGTAAACCGAGAGCTTGCATAAAAGGCTTGAGGTTTTAAATCTTGCATGATTGGAAAGGCAGCTCAAACCCATTTGGTCTGTCTCATGCTGTATGGCACACGATGTTCTGCCATCTCTTACCAGCCTGAAGAGGATTATAAGAGAATCCACTGCAAGAGGCATCCCTATGATAGTCGGGGCGGACGGCAATGCTCATCATCGTATTTGGGGTAGTACCGATACGAATAAACGGGGTGAGTCATAGCCCTAGTTAACAAAGGTGAGGATCCTACCTTCATTACGGTAAGCCGTAGAGCGGTTCTGGATATCACTCTAATGAACGAGCACTTGTATAACGCTATCAAGGGATGGCTTGTACTACAAGAATGCTCGTTCTCTGATCATCTTTATATAAGATTTGATGTGGCTTTTGACCCTCCGGTAAATCCAGCCTTCATTAACAAAAGAAGGATGGATTGGGCGAAATACCAATTATTTTTTTCAAGGTATTCAAGTCTACGCTTTAAGGTGGACCTCCAAAGAATGATGACATATGTGGTCTTAACAAAGGCGTTGGGACCCTAACCTTCAATGCCTTCAATCAAGCAGCAAGGTATGCATGTAGTCCAACGAAGTCTAGGGGGAAGTATAAGCCTCTTGGTGGAGCAGTGACATTGCGGAGCTTCGGAAGGAATGTAGGAGGTCCTTTAACCCTAAATACATAACGTTCAACGACACACCTTACAGCATAACGTGAGGTCGATATGAATCACACCTGATTTCTACCCGATTACGCTTCCCGGGTAGTGAGGATGTGGCTAACAAAACAGATTCACATACGCTCGCGGGTTGTCTGTCAACCAATGTGCCTGTGAATGACAGGCTCCTACACTGGCTAATCAGCTCATTTGAACCTTTTAAATCTCCTGGCATGGACTCACCTGTTTAGTTCCAGCATGGAATCAATACCCATGCCATGGCTTAATGCCATTTTTAATGCATGCCTACGGATGGCTTACATTCTACAGTGGTGGAAAGAAGCTTAAGTAGTCTTCATACCTAAAGTGGGCAAGTCATCCCACTCCTCACCTAAGGATTTCAGACCTATCAGCCTCCACTCTTTTCTGCTGAAAACTCTGGAACAGCTGATAGAGATTCATTTGAGAGCTACTCTGTAATCGTTATCTAATGCGCAGCATGCATACACAAAAGGGAGATCGGTTGAAACAGCTCTTCATTCGCTCACCAGCTATATCGAAAAATCGCTAGGAGCCATAGAATTGTAGTGTAATACAAACTACAACAAACAAAAAAAAAAAAATGTGCCGACCACCATGACGGACGTGAACAATATTTATACATTGCAATCTGATAACCCGGTACGAGTCATAGTATTATGAGTCAGACTTTTTGGGTATATCTCAAGCCCATTATTTCTATCATAAACAATGAAATAAGAGCGACTCAGCAAAACAATTGAAGACTGACAATGTGCACTGGGAATGAGTTCAGCATGGGCATGGCATCAGAATGAAAACTGTTGGAAATATAGTACATTTGGCTGTACACTATAGACTGCTACACGTATCGACACATGCTGCGCAACTACGGCTATGTCAGTCGTAGCCAAGGTATATAAACTAGACATGGTAACATCTTCCCGATTCCCAAATGCGTTCACTTCTGCGCATGTACGTCACTGAAGCCCCAAGTCGCCGAAAAGTGCCCAGTAGGAATAGCATCAACACCTTTTGGAAAACATGTTCCGCCCAGTAGGAAAGGGAAAATGGCAAGTGATGTTGAAAATAAGCTTTATTGTTGCTGCTATTGCACCCACGCACCGAACAAGTCACCATCGTCACTTCACTTGTCTTTCGTTTACACGTTTCCCACGCAATGCACCAACTATCCGCCGCCGGTTTCCGCCATTTATACATTTTGAATTGTGGCGCCTTGCCAGATGTGCACCCTATGTTTTGTTCATTTGGCAGCCTGAATTTTTTGGGCAAAATGGCGCACGAAATGCCCGCTGTGCGAGCGAGTCGGAAGAAAAGCTGCGCATGGGTTTACCATGTCTAGTTTATATACCTTGACGCATGCTTGGCATGCCTTGTAAACATCTTTAATAAAAACAAATCTCTACTTAAACCTTCTTTTTTTTATCAAAATCGACTCCGGGGTTATTGGGATTTTATTGCTTACATCTGCGGTAAGGTTCCTGAAGCCAATAAACTACACTTAATTGCTTGCACTTGCATTTTGTGACCATGGAAAAATATCGGAAATAGATTTAGGTCAGGAACATGTAAATAATATTTGATTAGTTAGTAAATTGTACATAAGCAATATTTTTGTATAAAAGTAGCAAGATTAACTGAATAAAACAACATTCATACTAGAGAATTTGGACTGCTTACATCGGCATCCTTCTTTTGATTGTTTATTGCGGCATTTGCGCTGCGTTAGAAATATAGGTAACTCCTTTGCTTGTCATCATTTTTGGCGCTTGCGCCGATAAATAGATCAGCGCATTTCATGGTGATTCTGCCAACCCATTTCATGGCGATCCTGCCAACCCATTTCATGACGATCCTGTAATATCCAATTTTGTTTAATATGCCAAGATCCGCACATTTCATAGCGATCCTGCCCACTCGATACCTGTATCACCGCGATTCTGCCCATACGATGCTGAAAGTTTCTTACTAAAACTAAGAACAAATATTTAAATGTTTACGTTGACGACTAACGCTGCGACTGAAAATGGAATTTCGACGTGAGATAATGGATTTGGAACTTCAACCAAAAATATTGAAGACAATTGCAAATAGCAAGAAAGCGAAGATGAAGAAGTATTTTCTGCATTATTTGCGATTAAAGTAACAAGTAATTTAATGATGACTTAAGGATTAATCGGCAACGACCAGAAATTTATAATTCAACACTAATTATTTTAAGTCAAACTTCAATTGTATATACATATGGACTGGAAAAGAATTAAAAATATTAATTAGAAATTTTTTAAACAAATCAGTAAAATTTTAAGAAAGCATAAAATCATTATGAGAAATCTTATTAAAATTGTACCAAGATACACTTCATGTTGAAAAAAAATGATTATTGATAATTAACAATTTTGTAATTGTTAATTGGGGACGAGCACTAAAATAGCACTTTGGTTAAATTAGCTATCGATCGAAATATGCAGAATATTGTTTTTAAATTTTGGTGTTTATATATTCAACAAATAGTTTGCCATCATGTCAACACAAAATATTAGTGAAATAAGTTGGCATTACGTATTAAAGCACGAAAAAGCACATTCTTTCTATCAATCAATTCGAATCATTCGATAAATATGTTAATTGCTATTTTGAAACGGTATCGTAAATGCTTAAATCGATTCTGCAAATTAAAAATTGTCACACATTAATTATGGTAGATAGAAACTGGCAAATAGATTCTTTGAGATATCAATATATCTTGAAACTGCGAATTTGGTTTTTCAAATTAGAATATATACCACAGAAAATCTTTTGGAGGAAACATCCCCGAAACCTACAGACGAAATTATTGGCAGAGATATTTTGAAAAACTACGCACTAGGCAAAGCTAGGTTGGATTTAATTTACCGATATCTAATGCTAGTAAATCAGTAGGCAAACACAACATAAATAAGATTATAATTGAGAAAGAGTTGCTTGCAACTCACTGGGGAATAAACTTCTGCAGACCATATTTGTACGGCAGAAAATTCATTGTGGTGACTGACCCCATACCTTTGGTGTCATTATTCACGCACAAGAATCCATCGTCTAAACTAACGAAGATTAGATTAGATCTCTCCGATTATAATTTCGGGATTGTGTTTAAGCAAGGAAAAATAAATTGCAACGCGGATGCATTGTCACGCATCAAGCTAGACTCTGATATTTTAAAAACAATGATTCCTTCCGAAATAGACGAAAAAGTCAAAAAAGTGTTGGCAATAACAAGGGGTATGTCTGCAAAACAAAAAACAGGCAATTTAATAAAAGATACTTCAATACATGAGCCCGATGTACAAGTAAAGCCTGATCAACTTTACGTATGGGATTGCACATCAATATCAGAAGTAAGGAAAGTTATGAAGTTGAAATTTATATTGCGCAAAAATAATAAATTGGATATCGTCAGAACAAGCGACGAAGTCATTGTATACTTTAGTGATAAAGTTACCGAGAAATACGTTTCCGCTAACGAAAAGCTATCAGCGAGCTCAAATACAATTAGATCGAATGTTAGAATCTGTACCGATAAGTCCAGTGCGATATACTTATCCACCATGGAAAAGTTGTTAGATGGAATTCTCGAGATGAACATACGTGAACTAGGATTATCAAATAATGATAATATCTTCGATATAATAAAATAGGAATTTTTTTAAAAAATATAATAAATACGTTGCAACGAAGGAAAAAATATGAAAGTCGCGCAAAATTAAGCATAATATTATATGGACCCCCAAAGAATATAAAGAATCAATTGATACAAGAATATCATAACACGCCACACGGAGGACGTCTGGGAGATAGAGAAACATAATTAAAATTGAAGCGGCGATATTTCTGGAAAAACATGAATAGCATGATAAAAAGATATGTTAATCATTGCACACAATGCAAAGTGAATAAACAAGTGCGGCACACCAAGGAGAAAATGTCAAAAACTGATACCCCAACCACTAGCTTTGAAACAATAGCCATCGATGCAGTAAAACAAAAACTTGTCAGTAAATTAGTAAAGTCATATCCCATCAAATTAAAAATAAATGATTTGGTTCCTTTGAAAAAAGAAAATAAAAGAAAATTAGACAAACCCTATGTAGGACCATACAGAGTAATAAATACAAATAATGTAAACACAACAATAGAAGTTGATGGTAAACCAAGAAAAGTCCACAGCAATAATTTGAAATTGTGCAAGATGACTGATTGATTCGAATAGACTATAAAATATAAATGTAAGAGACTAACTAGTAGCAATTTAGAGTAAGTCAACAATATTAAATTCATATTTTGAAATTACGTAAGTAATTAAGTAAATTAAATATTATATATAATATTAAACCTAGTAACAAAGTAAAAACACATGTAACGAAACAAGATATAAGCTCACTGAAATATATTTTGAATTATATAAGAATTAAAAGTAGCATACTTATCCTATCTTTAGTTGAAAAATCCCAGGTGACCAATGCATATGCAGCAAGAATAGCACCGTAATTTTTTTTTCTATTAAGTATTCTGTACTAATCACTCAATCAGTACACAACAGTTCTGAGCGCTAAGAGTGTAGTGAATACAAACTACCAAGCAAACAAAACATTTGCCGACCACCATGACGGACGTAAACAATATTTATACATTGCCATCTGATAACCTGGCACGAGTCAAAGCATTATGAGTCAGGCTTTGTGGGTATATCCCAAGTCCATTGTTGTTATCATAAACAATGAAATAAGAGCGACTCAGCAAAACAATTGAAGACTGACAATGTGCACTGGGAAGCATCGCATCAGAATGAAAACGAATCCGGGGTTATTGCGAAAATGTCGGAAATAGATTTCGGTCAGGAACATATAAATAATATTTGATTAGTTAGGAATTTGTACATAAGGAATATTTTCGTATAAAAAAAATGGGAATCAATGAATAAAATAACATTCATACTAGAGAATTTAGACTGCTTACATCGGCATCCTTCTTTTGGTTGTTCATTGCGGCATTTGCACTGCGTTGGAAATATAGGCAGCTCCTTTGCTTGCCATCATCTTTGG
Organism: Oxycera nigricornis; assembly: GCA_963942545.1. Lineage (NCBI taxonomy): Eukaryota > Metazoa > Arthropoda > Insecta > Diptera > Stratiomyidae > Oxycera > Oxycera nigricornis. Next base: position 54,659,435 of record OZ012663.1, read on the forward strand.
CGCTTGCGCCTATTAATAGAGCAGCGCATTTCATGGCGATCCTGCCAACACATTTCATGGCGATCCTTTCACATTCAATTTTGTTCAATATGGCAAGATCCGCGCATTTCAGAATATACGCAAGCGGTTTTGCTTGCCATCGAAGGGGCTTTCAATAGTGTCAGCCATAAGGCTATTGGGAAATCACTCGGAGAAAGCAATGTTGACGACAACCTGATAGGGTTCATCGGACAAATGCTAAGCAGCAGGAACATTAACTCCACGCTGGGAAAAAACATCGACTTAAGGAAGATGACTTTCATAGGCGGCCCACAAGATGGGGTGCTTTCATTTATTCTATATAACTTAGTGGTGGACAAACAGCTGTCAAAAATAGAAGCGACTGGCAGCAAAGTCGAAACCTATGCCGAAGAAATTGCAATAGCAATATCTGGAAAATTTGTTAACACCCTATCTAAAAAACGTATGTTTGCCTTGGGTATTCTTACCCAGTGGGGCAAAAAGTGCGGTCTAAAGATTAATCCGCAGAAAACGGATTTTGTGCTCTTTGCAAGAAGGTACAAAATTTCACCATTTCTCCGACCCAAACTAGATGAGATAAGCCTCAAATCGTCTCATCAGGTTAAATATCTGGGTCTAATTCTGGACTCCAAGCTCGCGTGGAAAGCTAAACAAGGTCAGAAGGATTGCAGCTATTGCAATTACTGGGGCTCTACGCATCACCCCGATAAAAGGATTGTTCATGCTATTAAATTGGCTTCCGACTGAGCTATTCACGAGACAGCAAGCCAAGTGTTCTGCGGTTTGGTTGAAAGCTGGACCATAGAAAAAAGTGAGATACAGGAATCGATTGACATCTAAACTAATGGATCAAAAATGGATGGAATAGTTGGCTGTTGCGCTTTCTCAGAACAGCTATGCTTGAAACTATCCTTCCGGCTACCAGGCCACTGCAGTGATTTTCAGCAGAGATAGCGAGGCAGTAGACTGGCTGAGAAACCAGAAAATTTCCATAAGAAAGTTAAACATTTGTTGTATTGAGTATCGGAGCACTTTTTCTTCACGGTAATCCACAACCACTCTTAGTGATAATGGAAGTTTAAACAATTTAGCTTTTAATCCTCCATTACCAGATAATAATATGGTCCAAGTAGCAATATCCTTCCGACTAATCACTGTAAGTAAAGTTTCAACAAGAACAAAAACAGCAATTCAAGACGATGATGATGTAATAAGCAATTAACTATAATCGACTCACTAATTCATCATTCATTCATCATCCCAATATACGTTACTTTTCTGTTTGTTTGATCTTTGCATTAAACTATAGTCGTTGTGTATGATGTTTGTCGTAACCTCTCTCTCCCTTGCTATTTAAAAGTTTCGATTTTTTTTATATTTTAAGGTTCGGTTTCCGTTTACTTGACTATCATTATCGTAAGAACGTTTACCAGCAATAGTGTTCAGAAGAATGCTTTTACATTTTCTAAATCTTCGTTGGTATCAATAGTTTCATCTGGATACTTCATGAACAGTAGTTCGTATGTAAGTTTTCTCAAATATTTGATTGCCAGCAGTTGCGAAATCCGCATTTCCTTTTTTCTACTGCTTTCTATCATCCTTTATCCCCCTTTTATACGATCTATTGTAGACGGTTCGTAGACATAGGTAAGTAAGTATTGCATAGGATTTTTTTGCAAATTGGTTATCTTTCATGTATTCCGTAAGATGTTCCTGTTCTTCTGGTGTAGCAACATATTTACGAACAGCTGTTATAGAAAAGTTGCATAAGGTGGTGAGGTTAAGTTTTCGCTTTAACTTTGGTTTGGGTGTCTTAAAATGGATATCGTCATCATGATCCATGTGGCTGCTATCCATCTTAAATTCATTTTCTTCAGGTTTAATTTGGAAGGGAGAATGCTTTGTTGTCCTTGTGGAACTCGTTGTTTTTACAATATCACTGAGTAATAGTAATAAACAACAGCCGCAGCGATTAGATAAAAATCGAAAAGCTTTAAAAATGGATTGCGATATCCGTCCAACAGATTCTTAGTTGATTTTGAAGTAGTTTGTGGTGAATTCAAGTCGATTAATGTCTTTTTCAAATTGCTTTGTACTATCCTTACTGTTGTTATATTCAAACCGTATTGAACTGCTATCAAACTATATTGAACTACCATCGAGCTGGATTAAACTGATCCTCTGAGCCGTAATTGAACTGCTTTGAACTATTGACTTGATCCTCTAAGCTGCTGCTGAACTGCTTTTGAATTACTTTGAACCGCTTTTTAACAAATCGAATCCAACTTCAAACCACTTTGAATTAACGCATTACTTTTATAGCGATATAAATATAACGTATTCTAATTTTAACTTATCAGATATCGATCCTGTTTCAGGGCACTATTTTTTTCAATCACAAGTAAACCACATTTTTCACTCCAACATTCTCCACAAACCGCTTTAAGTTTATTGAAAGTCATGTCGGTGTTGACGTGATCATTTTAAATGTGTTCCAAATTCATATCATCCTGTTTGAACACCATCAAAAAAATTTGCGATGTCTGAAATTGGATGTTTTGGTATTCACGTATAAATTTGCCTCAGGGAAAAATTATCTATATTATGATGCCGTCCTATACAGAAATATGATCGAACGTTATGTTGTTCTTCACTGAAAATATTATCGAAAATCAACACAGAATTAGACCTGGCTTATTCAGATGGAATCACTGCACTATTGTATGAAAATGTGTAGAAGCCAAGTGCGGAAATAAGGCTTACTGCTCCCTTCAAATAATAATATTTAGGTGGACGTAATGATTTCGAATAATTGTAAATGTTTTCATAACGTTAGTTTTTTTACACTTTGAGCGACCCATAGCTATACTTCGAACATTATCAGCCAATAAATTGCTACGCTTAATATTGTAAATTTCATTTCCAATATCAGCATTGTCTACTGTCGGCATTTGCTGTTGCTGTATAAAACACATTATTTATTTTGACTAGATAGTAAACATAAAAATAATTAAGTTGTGATACAGTCTGCAGTGAATTGTTTAGGACTCAGATATAGCTGAAACGTCCAAAAAAGCATTTTTTAAGGATTTTTTGTGGCCGAATCTAAGAATAATTAATGAAAATATGTTTTTACAGGGATGATATGTATTTAAAGAATATTTTCTAAATTATTCAGAACCAAATATTGAGAAATACGTGGTGTTGGACTAATTGCCTTGCAAGAAGCTCTCAAAGATCAAATCCGCAAATTATATGTTCTGAGAAGCGTGCAATTGACCTACCTGTACTATAATCCTAAAATTATAGCATTTACTCTAAACCTCAAAGCTCGACAATCCTAAAATTATTGAGCTGATATCAATCAAAATCAAAACAACACTGATTTAACCTATGTGCTTTATTAATTATGATTGACCGTGAGTCTAGTCGTTCTTCCATTTTTATACACTTTAAAGCTGACCTGTCAGCACAATGCATCTATCAGTTCAGTAACCATAGGTCTAAATTTTACAAATGGAAGGCTGTCTTAATGCTTATGCAAAGGGATATTAGTGGGTCAGCAAAAATACAAATTGATTTGGGCACTAAACTGCCCATGAGTGCGATCAACCTGAGCATGTCTTCAAATTGCAGGGTCATCACCTGTCTTGGCATGCGCGGGTTGATTGCATTTCAAATGCGCGAACATACCATCCACCAAAAACCTCTGCTGTTAATCATTATAAAATTAGACTTTATTCAATTCTGCGGAAGGTATTGATAGGACCTCCACATCGCTTCCTGTTGCTCTTTAAAATTTTGTTGGGCTTCGTCAATGACTGATGAGTAGCCTTCGGATGACTTGATGACGTATACTTTCGTCAGTACGGGAACTCTCTCATGCTCACTAGCCAACGGAACGTCCTTCGGCTTGGCGAATATCTGAAGAACATCACTGCTGCGTTGGCATTCCGTGATGAGTATATGATCGTGAGTTGCCAACGAGCAACCTGGCGATACGGACAGAATGCCTGTGTTATGGATAAGATTCGAGATTCTTTGCAAACGACATGAGCTAGAATCACGTGAGGAACTACGAAAAACCATTTATTCTTCGCATAAAGTTCTTCCCAAATGAGGCTTATATCTGGGGTCAGAGCGTATGTTTGTGTTGTACAGTTGCTTCCTCCATACAAATTGTATAGCTCCTTGATGATGCAATGGGGCTTGTTTCTTAGATCGAATAGGGTGCTGGGCAGTACTACCTAGGTTTTGTTGGATAAACGTTGACTTTCTCGTAGTTCTTCTTCGGAGACTTCGAAGTAGGTTTGACTACTGTAAGTCTATCCCTAGAATATTTGCGGAAATTTCGTATACAGCATACGTTCGATTGAGAAGAGAATGAGGGATAGTTGTCGTCTTAATCAATTCGTAGCGCTAATGATCGATAAGTTGTAGGTTACCGATAATGTTTACATTATCTTGTTGAAAGTGGACTGCAACTTCCTTTAACGGAAGATGCGACACCTTCAAAGATGCTGGAAGAGATGATTTTGTTTGGTTGATGATTGACATCAAATCTGTAGATTGTACCAGATCTAAAATGCGTCTGCCATTGGATATCACGTTCAGTATGGTTGCATACTTGCATTGTATTTCCGTTATGAAGTTTCATGCTCGTTGGTAAATCCCCAAGAATTGGATATTGATATCATTGTGATCTATTCTATTTAGCCAGGAGTCGAATGTCTTGATTTTCTGCACTGCTGCATTAAACCCTTTATTCAAGAAGGCTAATTGCTTGTTTATCATTGAATTCGTTCTGCTTAGCTGCTGGGTTGCTCGGAGATACAGCCTCGTTTCTTTATTCACAGTATGCTTTAAGGTTTCTTGGTTCGCTTGCATTGTCTCGATGTCTCGGTAAATGTCATAACTAACGCCGAATAATGATGTTAGCATTTTACCCAGTGGTCCACGCCTTCGTCTGCTCCTGACAAAGAGCAGCAAATGTATCTGATGTACGATATTTTCACAAGGTCATTGCAGGAAACTCTATCCGTGTACTTGAGACTAGTGTGACATAACAGCTCTTTGAACATTTCTTTTATCCTCCTGCATATCAGCTCATGGAATTTTAATGTGGATCTGCAAAGAGACACGGTTTAAGTGCGCATTTCCAATATGTTCAACAGCAAATCCACTTTTGACTGGAGTGATGCTTCGCGAAAGGAACACAGCAGGTCGCAAGCAGAAACATAAGCAAACTCGAGTACGAACGAAGGTTCCTCTTAGATCTAGCTTGTCTGTCTCGCATCGGCACTTCTTCTAATGACACTGCAGGCTGATCGATGCTTGGTCCTGGCTCTGATGTGCCATTTGTTGCCACCTGCTCTTGTTGCTTCGTGGCTTCGGGTATGGAAAGTGGGCATATCTTTACTATTGAACGCTCAGTTAGACGCCCATTGAGATTAATAGTCACGGCTCTCACTAGGCCATCCTGACCTGGGTGCGTTTTGATTATCCTTGCCAACGGTCACTTGGTTGGAGGATAATTTTCTCCTTTGACAAGCACTAGCTGCCCAACACATCAGTTGTAATGGGGGCGTATCTATTTGGGCCTATTTTGTTAAAAGGCTGACATCTTTACTAGTAGGTTCCTGGAGAACAGCTGGTAGTGATTGTCTGATAAGAAAGTGTACTGGCGGTAAGGATTGCACATCGTTAACATAATTAGATATTGGTACTAGAGGAAGACTATTCAAAATTGCCTCTATCTCAGCCAAAAACGTATACATTTCTTCGATGTTCTGCGAATTGTCTCCAACGGTTTTAGTTAAGTGCAGTTTCACTGACTTAAACTCACCTTCCCATAGTCCTTCAAAGTGTGGACTGGCTGGTGAGCTGAAGTGCCAGTTTATTTGTTCTTGGGCGAGATATGGTTGAGTGGGTCCTTTCAGTTTTTCAAACTGGGCCTTTATTTCTTTATTGGCTGAAACGAAGTTGGTGCCACAATTGCTGTATAAGTCACTGCATAGCTCTCTCCTGGACACAAATCGTCTTATTACAGCAATGCATGCTTTGCTGGTGAGGTAACTGACCATCTGTAGATGCATTGCCTTCGTGTGTAAGCATATTAATAATGCTCTGTAGGGTTTTGTTGATTTGGCGGCCCTTCCGGATGACCATTTTATGCGGATGTGGCCAGCAAGATCTAATCCCACCTTGATGAACGCTCTGGATGGAGTTACCTTTTCCTTGGGCAATGCTCCCATGAGCTAAGTTTGCAGCTTTGCATTTGATTTGAAGCATATTAGACATTTGGGAATACAACTCTTTATCAACTTTTGGACTTAAGGTATCCAAAACTGATCTCTGATGGCTGCTATTGTAAGTTGATTGCTTCCATGGAGGGTTCTGAGATTAAACTCCCTCACTATTACGGTAGCCAGAAGACAAGACGCACTGGGAGGATAAGAATTGTGGGCACCAATCATGAAATTTGAACTTTAGGCAATAGGCAATCACACGAATAAGCCTTTGGTAGGTTGAGTATTCAGATAAGACTGATGTTGTTGGTGGCAAAGGAAGATCAGGGCCTATGTTCTCCCGAGATAATTGTGTATCACGCGATTCATGCGTGGTAAGATGTACCTTAGGCTCTTCCTTCTCTAAGTTGATTGAAGTTGAATCAGCTTGGGAGTTGTATTCTAGATTTGAGAAGTGCAACCATTCCGGTCCTTTCACAATTGATGAGTTTTGTCGGGGCTAAACCTCGCGATGTGCAGTCAGCTGGGTTGTGTAGAATCTTTCCTTTAACCAAAGAGGGCTGCAGCCAATCCAGAGAATCGAATAGCTTTGCGATGCTTGATGCTACTAGCCTTTTCGTCACCTTGCCACCTTTAAGTTCAGGTAAGATACGTTAAAGGAGAAGACGTCCAATTGGGGATTCCGTTGAAGGCTCAATGTGTTAACTGTGCTCTCAAAGTTTAAGGGGACAGGAGCAAGTAGAGCGCGGTTGTCTTCTGATATTGAATCCAACACCTCTGGACAGATCGAGGGCCACTTGTGGATACTAAAGCGAAAAGATGCCAATAAATTGGTGATGCCTCCCTGCAACGAGATCTTATATTGTTAGCACAGTGAGAAGATCATCCACATAGAAGTCGTTCAGAGTGACTTTGGAAGCCTGTTCGTGCTTAAATCGCTCATCTTCGGCTAATCTTTGAAGCACTTTGACTGCTTGATACGACGCACATCCCGTGCCATACGTGACCGTATTCAAGCGATAATGCTTGATTGGTGCCAGTGTGACTGGTATCCAAATTAATCTCAGGTAGTTCCGATCTTTGGGATCAATTCGCACTTGCCTTTTCATCTTGATGTTGCCATTTATCACTACCTTATGCAGCCGCCATTTAACAGGGCCTTTGACCTACCATTAGTATGTCGTGCAAAGCCATTCCTTTGGACATTCGATGTGACGCATATAACACAACATGCACTTTAGTAGTTGTGCTGCTTTCCTTTATAACAGCATGATGTGGCAAAAAATAGAACGGCTGATTATAAATTTCCTTTGTTGGGACTTCTGCCATATACCCTAGATCCAGATATTTTTGTAGAAACTGATTGTACTGCGCCTTTAAGTCAAGGTTTGATTCGAGCTTTCTTTCCATCAGCTGCCACCTTAATATTGCATTCTTCATGTTTGGTGCCAATGCTTCACTAGGGTTTGTCTTTGCCTTAAACGTAAGACGCACGGTATATCTATCACTATCTGTATCTCGACGCGTGGTTTGTCCGAAGTGTAGTTCGCAGTCTGATTGCTCGGGGTTCAATTGTTCAGCTGAACGTATTTCTTCTGAATCCCCGAATTTCTTTAAACTTTTATTCAGCTCTTGGCTGCTTATCATGGTGACATGAACTCTTGGAACCGTCTTGGTTTCGGTAGGTCCTGAGATTCACTATTCAACACTAAAAAAATATCTGATGTGGCTCATATTGTTTCATATCGAGGTTGACTTATAATAAATATATGTAGGCATTTTGTTGTGATATCACGTCTAGAAGCTGAGAAATATGAAGCAAAACTTTTTGACATCAGTTTGATTTTTATATTGCGGGTATTTCGAAAATAAGATTATTTTAAAAACAAAACTTACTGTATACGTCAGTTTGATTGATAAACTTGAAAATGTCACGCGTGTGTGTTAACAGTTCTAGCTTATTTTGTTACATTTGTGGCGAATTTACGCCAAAATGAAAAAAAACTCTTTCTAACCAAATTAAACAGTGACCGTGATGTGAAAAACCAAGATAAGACGTGGGTTCCTAAAGTGTGCTGTCTAAGGTGTTACTCGAATTTGAACGGTTGGTACAATGGAAGAGTTAAAAAAATGCCATTTGCTACGCCGATGGTATAGATTGAACCAACAAATCATGTCGTGGGATTTTCTGAAAAATCTAAACGAAGTATTAAGTATGCCAATGTGTCATCGGTAAAGAAACCTCAGCCACATTTTGACGAGTTTTTTGTACCAAAGGTCCCGGTTTCTTTAATGAAAACAGAAACTTTCGAAAGCTTTATTTCGACAGACAACGGAAAAAGTGACAAATATGACTTTAAACCCGGGGCTGAAGACGTATCGAAGCCACTTTTGGTGAACCAAAAAAGGCTTAGTGACCTGGTAAGAGATTTGAATTTACCCATTAACAAAGAAGAATTATTGACTTCAAGATAACAACAATGGAAATTGTGTGAACCTGACTTAAAAGTAACTTTTTATGGAAAAATACATAGTTCACTAGTTGCATACTTTTCTAAAGAAAATGGTTTAGTATTCTGCATTGATGTGAATGGATTGCTGTCTCAACTTGGTCATGATCATCTACTCACAGAATGGAAATTGTTTATAGATTCTTCTAAAACTAGCTTTAAAGCAGTTTTATTGCATAATGGAAATAAGTTACCATCTTTGCCGCTCGCCTATAGCGCTAATTTTAAAGAAATATATGATGTTATGAAAGTTGTATTAGAAAAAATAAATTACAATAAACATAAACGGCAAATTTGGGCAGATCTTAAAGTAGTTGCTTTGTTAACTGGCTTGCAGTCAGGCTATACCAAATACTGCTGCTTTCTTTGCGAGTGGAACAGCCGAGCGCGATAAAAGAAAACTGGCCATCACGTGACTCTCTCGTACCGGGACAGAAAAATGTTAAATTTGATCCTTTGATTGAGCCGGCTAAAATTATTTTGCCGCCGTTATACATTAAATAAGGCTTCATTAAAAATTTCGTAAAACGCTTAAACAAAGATGGTCCTGCATTACAATTTCTTAAGCAAATGTTTCCAAAGCTTAGTGAGGCAAAAATCAAAGAGGGCGTAGTCATAGATCCGGACATAAAAAAGTTGATTGAAAATTTGTTTTTTACATCTACAAGCATGGAATGCTTTTATTGATGTGACAAAGAATTTTCTTGGTAACAACAAATCCGCTGACTTTCGCCAAAAAATTAAACGATGTTGAACTGTTTCCATAAAATGGGATGTAATATGTCATTAAAATTGCATTTCCTTCATTCGCGCTTGGATTTTCCCCCCCGAAAATATGGGATCAGTTAGCGATGAACATGGAGCACGCTTTCATTAGGATGTGGCTGCAATCGAAAAACGTTTCCAAGGAAGATGAGAGCCTGCTATGCTCGCAAATTACTGTTGGAGCCTTGTTAGAGAAACTTCAGGATCTCTCTACAAGAGAAAAGCCAACTGCATCAAGAAAACTTCGCCTTTTCAATCAAAGCATCAATGAAACCTAACGGGTGAGCTTGATTTTGCAAGAAAATCATATTTTTGTCTAATTTTATGCATCTTGAAAATGTGATGTGATGTAAAAATCTTATTTACATATTTGTATTAGGTCAATAACAAGGAATTATGATCACATAGTAGGAACTCATATAAAATAAAAAGTTTGTTATTTGTTGAGTAGTGATCCAACCGAACCTTGTGTTCTGAGCAGTCTCAGCCAAGGTAAGATTAGGCCTCCGTAGACATCGGCTCCCAAGAGTATATCAATGCCGCCTTGCTTGTAGTAAGTCTGATCAGAGAGATCGAGACTGTTACACATTGGAGAGGGATCCACTTCACATTGAGGAATCTCCCCTGTTATTTTGAGAAGTATGAGTAAATTGAAATGCAGCGAGTTGGATAACTTACTTTGCTTGAATTCTATGTTGACGATTCCTCGTGCTAAGGTTCTTTAGCCGCTTATGCCGTGACAATCAAGCTTGCCATAGTTGCGCTTTAAGCCTAACTGCTGAACTGCCCTTTCAATGATGAATGATCGCTGCGATGCCTGATCAATTAGAGCTCCAAGTGGTAAGAACGTTCCATATAATGTCCTCACTTGAAGAAACGCTGTGTGAATGCATGGTTCCTGCGTAAACAATTGAAGCACAACTTGTGCTTTTTCACTAATTCCACTCTATTTCTCGTCTTGACGTCCCGAAGTTTTAAGCGATGTGGCGTGCCATGACTTCCATCAAAGATTTGGCACAGGTCTCTCTTGCTTACTTCCACGATACGAATGCCTTATTTCGGTCGTTTTTCGGTTCGGGTTGTGGTTTCTAGGATCACTAGGCGTTGAGTGAGAAGCTTCACAAACTGCGTTATTGTCGGAATCTCATTAGATGCCCCAATGTATTTCTGCCATTCAAGAGAAGATTCACTATCTAATCGTTGCTGGAAATGATAATTAAGCAAAACATCGCCTAGCTTTCCTGTAGAGGCCTCCACACTATTCAACACCTCGTGGGTAATGTAGAGCATATGCTTAATGCCATTGATGCTGTCAGGACTCGTATGCTTAATGTCCCAATTTAGCTTCATTAACACATTTGCGGCTGCGCGTTTGTTGTCGAATCGTTTGCACATTAAAGCCCAAGCTGTTTCGTAATTGCTACCCGTTATGCTCAAGTGCTTGATGAGCTGTTCAGCTTCGCCCGACACTGATGAACGAAGATAATAAATGCGCGGGTTGATTGCACTTGAAATGCGCGAATACGTGGGATAGAGAAAATTTCCGAAGGATCCATAAAAGGGTACGGCCGTGGTCATTGCAGCTTTTCACTGGCTCATCTGAAATCAAAAAAAAAATATCTTAGTTAATTCAGAAGGTAATTGATTTTTTTTTTATTCAGAGCAACCTTAGAGCAATGTAATTATGCTAATTTAGAAAGTGGGACTTGCGCAGCAACGCAATAACTGGTTTCATGTTAGAAAGTATAATAACTTATCTCTAAACTGAATTGAAGTGAAAAATAACACTTGGCCAAAGAACCGCGGAAATAGAACTCTTAACATTTATTTTTTAAATTTCTGCTATAAAAACCGCCAGAATAATTTTGGATAGTTCCATTAAGAAAAATTCTGAGAATAATGGAGAATGTGGAGAAAATTCTATTGGTTTTCAGAAGTCGAATTCTTATTTAGCATCAAACGTATCTTAATTATTTCTTAGAATAAAATAGTATATTGCTGTTATCATTCGCACTGATCGCCAGGTGGCGCAGATGATGGTAAGTTTCCTGCAATCCGAAATTCTTGATATGTTTCGCCTTTAGTTAATGCCATGTTGGATTCGATTCCTTGGAACTTCTTCACGATATATCGATTAAGTGCATAATTGCTCATTGCTGGTTTCCGTTTAGCATGGGCAATATTAATTTCACTTCCCTCATGAATGATGATAGATCATAGCCTCTCTGTCTATTGAATTCCTTGATGGCTGCAGCTGCTTTTAACAGATCTGTGGCAGTTGTAGCTATTTGTTGTTGCCTCTAGCTATATGCAAAGTTGCTGGCTTCTTAAATCCTCATCTTACTGTACTTTGTGGGGAACCAATCTTTGTATATGGTAGTATGGTAGTATAATCAACTTTAAATTTGATTTTTTTGCGTATAAAAGTTAAAAGCCCTTTCACAACTTTCGCGTTTTTGTTGATAAGTATTTTTCAATTTAACTTATCTTTAGATTCAGTAAACCGTCAACTGCGCCAGATTAGTAGGTGCTTGACTTTGGTTATAAAATGAAAATTGAACGCTTAGGTTACTTTGACTAATTTAATTTTAATTAGAACGTAACAATATAACATACCAGACAAGAGTCACCTGCCACCTGACATTCTGCTTGACTTCTTACCTACACACCATTATGTGACCTTACCAAATGTTGTTGGATCTATTGGTCGGCAGAAATTCATATAGCTGGATTCGCAATTTTAGCGATTATGAAAGTGCTAAAATGAACTGCAATACCCTATGTTGCAATTATTGGCATTGTAAATATCTTCGTAAAAAAATGTCACAAATTATTTGTGATATGGCAAAGAAATTTGTGCTATGGAATTTGTGCTGACCAATTATTACAAAGTAGATTTAAAATGTTACAGGGTGGCGAAACCGAACGGCACATGGGTAAACTTATGGGTTCAGATAATAAAAAGAAGGTAGAGGTATTGAGAACGTAACCCACGTGTACCTCTGGAAGAGGCATGTTAAATTTTCCGGGATGGCTTTACACATTTCACCAGTCATATCATCATACCCAGGTGTCTTCTTTGCTCACAGCCTGATAACGCAGAAATCTATCTAGACAGCGTGTCTAGTCTATGTGAAGAGTCTTCTCGCCAGACGGGATGTGGCAGAAGCTCCGCGTATTATTATCAACTCTAAGAAAATATTCTCTCAGAAGCACGCGCATGCAGTCCTTCCAAGTAGACACTAGGTTGCCATCAACTTTAAGGCAAAGAATATCATAGGTGCTATTTCTCCCGCGGCAGGCTTTATACGCCTTTCATCACGGATCAACGACGCTTTCATCTACGAAGTGCTTCCGATCTGCTTCCTTAGTGTCGCGCAAGAAAGTGGGATACTCTCAAAATGCACGACGGTAAGCAACCTTGAGCTACCCGAGAGAGTCTACTTCTCAATCTTAGGACTTTCTTTCACTTATCGGAAAGGGCCCTCGTCCAACAATTGACATGCCGGGGTATCACCCAGCGAGTCGTCCGAAGAGAATGTCCTTTATATCAGACATGCAAGACACAAAGACACTCACTTGCTCGCTCATGTGAGACGAAATAATAAGTGCATCTTAAGAACGATGCCAAGATGTGCGCCTGTCACGCTTGCTGTGCCACATTGAAGCGTTTCTATCCATACCTAATAGAATCAAATGGCGACCAGTGTAAGCAGGCGTTCCAAGTGTACCAAGTTTATAAACACGCAATAAGCACTTACTACAAACAGATCTCCAAAAAGTTCTGTAACATGCGCACATACACCATAAACGTTAATAGCACCGGCATGCACACAAGGCCTACATCATTGATAAGCACAGCAGCATCGGGAGTGCTGCTGAATTTGAAAACTTGCAAACCAGACGGGAGCCCCTTCACCAACCAGGGCGTCTGTAGCAATGCAATTGCAAACTCCGTAAAACACATTCGCTTGCCAAGGTCATGTATTATCGTGGCGTAGTTACATCATTCCCATATACATGTATGATGTACCCTTATGTCATGGTCGCCAGGCATCTTTATGACACTGTCGGCATCCTTTTTTCTAGGCAACATTGTCGTCATATACGCTGCAATCCTTTCTAGGAAATTGTCGGCATCTCTTCAGTTTTATTACCTTGTCGGAATGTATGATGCACAAACTGCCGCGTACAATTTGATTACTTTGACCTTCTTGTAAGGATATGGGCAACATACATTTTGAATGTTTTAGTAGGTGATAAGAAATAGTATATATATAGTATATGTATATAAATTTTGAATGTTTTTATGTAAATAGGTGATAAGAAATAAAATGTAAGTTGTAAGCAGTCAGTCAAGATTTTAAAGTGTAGGTGCACGGTTGTTCTATTTAAATAAAAAAGGAAATAGGTTTGTTCTTAAAAAAAAATAATGTTTTTAGTAACAAGTATAGTCAACTGGGACTATAACTTGTAATTGGCGCAGTCGGCAATTCGATTTTGGTAATACACTTAGCTTTTGTTGGACTCAAACCAAAATTCCGCAACGAGTTCTAAAACTGGAACTTGGCAAAAGCATTTCATAAGTGTATAGACAAAATCGACGAACTTATCAACCTTCTAAACAACTGGAATTTGGAAACTAAACAAGGATTTTCAAATATGGACCTAGGAAGCATAATGAAGTACATCTTAGCTCTGCCAACGTTCGATGGCAGCCAGGACGATCTTCATGCGTTCATTCAATCGGTAAACGCAATATCACCTTACTTAGAAAGCAACGAGCACAGGGCGATCCTCTTTCAACAAATTTTAATGAAGATAATAGGACGTGCTAGATCAACGCTGAATTGCCACATGGTATCAACGTGGGATGAAGCTAAAAACATTTTGGTGCAGAATTTTGACACGCAAAAATCAGAAGTTCAACTAATAGCAAGGATGCAAGCAGCCAGGTCTACCACGAGATTGAAATTTTACGAGTATATATGTAAGTGTTTGCACGAAATTGTCAATAAAATAAAATATAGTGAATTAAGTGAAAGTGACAAATTGGTTAAGATAAAATTAAGCACACTATTAGCTCGGTATATATTTGTGAGTAAGTGCCCAGAACCTTTGCGGGGAGTTCTTTGTGCGCGAAATCCGGATACACTTGAGAAAGCACACCAGATTCTGATGCAAACTAATTACATACATTTTTCAACTGAGAACCGACAATTTCCTCATATTCAGCCATATAAAAACCAGGTTCAACAGATACCTAGTAAACAAGCACGAAATTCAAATAACTTTTCATTTCCGAGTCGCCCTAATATGCCTTTGAACGATGAAGTTTCAATGAACACTGTCCAGTCCGCTGAATCTAGTCTGCACACGCAGGATTTTTCCTTAAAAGCCTCGGACGAAAACTACCAATTGTCGAACTCACAATTGGTGGAAGAAAACTTCAATGTCTTATAGATACTGGTTGTTCTATTTCATTATTAGATGAAAAATTAGTACCCGAGAAACAGAAAATACTCTCTGTATATCCCACTATTATTTCCTCCATTAACCAAAACTCCCGAACTACGCACCACCTTCGAACAAGGTTACCGGAAGAATTTGGTTCACACAAATTCGTACAATGGCACTTAATACCTTTTTCAAATAAAACGTTTCATGCCATTATAGGAAACAATATTTTATTAAACACAGGTACCATTATAAATTATAGAAATAAAACCATCATTACTCCTAAACACACCCTATACTTTGATGAACAAGTAGAGCAAGCCTACTTTTCTGAGGCACTGAAACACTTTCCGGAACGTGAAAGCCAAACTCACATAGAGCAATACTCGAAAGAAGAACTAGACTTAATAAATCGCATAGCTAAAGAGTTTTTCGATCTACAGTACGATGAAACCCAGCGATTAACTTTTGAGCATTGCATCAAGCATTCTCTACCCCTGACATCGGACAAACCGGTATACCAACGAAATTATAGGATTCCCCAATCAGTTAATGATTTTGTGAATAAACAAGTGGAGGAAGATTTGCAACAAGGAATTATACAACCTTCTCAATCTCCTTACAAAAATCCTATATGGGTAGTACCTAAGAAAGGAGGAAAACATAGATTAGTTATAGATTTTAGGAAATTAAATAATTTAACTGTTGAAAGTAAATATCCGATCCCAAACATAGATGATTTACTAGGTAAACTACGAAATTGTCAATATTTCACTTGCATTGATTTGGCTAAGGGGTTCCACCAAATTGAACTAGAGCCTGAAGACAGGCACAAAATGGCATTTTCAACAGAAATGGGACACTTTGAGTTTCTTAGAATGCCATTTGGGCTCGAGAATGCACCTGGCACGTTTCAAAAATTAATGAACAATATCTTACATCAATACATTAATAAAATTTGCATTGTATATATGGAGGATATCCTAGTTTTTAGTACATCCTTACAGGAACACGAAATAGCTCTTACAAAAATTTTATCAGAATTGAGACAAGCTAATCTCAAAATCAAACTATCAAAGACACGTTTTCTATCAAAGCACACTGAATTTCTAGGTCACGTCATAACCTCTGCAAGAATTAAACCTAACCCAGAAAAAATAGACGCCATCCAGAAATTTCCAATACCTACCACAACCAAGCAAATAAAAAGTTTTCTCGGTCTAACAGGCTTTTATCGCAAATTCATTAAGGATTATGCAAAAATTGTCAAACCTTTCACTATACGGTTACAAAAAAATTCTAAGATTGATGCATCTGGTTCAGATTATATTCAGTCTTTTAACCAACTAACAACTGTATGGCCGAAAATTCACACTCTTCACGGATCATAAACCTTTACAATATTGAGACAATATAAAAGAAGACAATGCAAAATTGCAAAAGTGGAGACTTAAACTCAGCGAATATGACTTCACAATTTCACACATTAAAGGCAAAGAGAATAAAGTAGCAGATGCCCTTCCAAGAATACAATGATCAAATGCTTTAGATAATGAGTCCCTTGCTGCAACACAACACACTTCTAACGAAGACAATCACGATTATATATATATATATATATATTACTGGAAAACCAATAAATTTTTATAATACGCAAATATTTTTAAAAGAAGGCAAAACCAATCATGTAAAATTAATAAAAAATCAAGACAAGCGAATACTTCACCTTACTTTCCAAGAGTTTACGCCAAAAACCATCCAATATATTTTAAAAAACCTTGTCACAAAAACTGGCACAACGGCAATCAACTTCCCCAGCAAACAATCTCTGCTTATAATGCAAGAAGAATATTCTAAGCTTCGTGTAACTAAAACCAACTTTACTGTAGTAAACGCTACAAAGAAACTACATAACTGTAACGAAGCAGAAATAAAAGAAATAATAGCAAATCAACATGCGAAGTCAAATCACCAAGGGATTGAAAAACTTTATTTAGATTTAAAAAGCAAATATTATTTTCCGAATTTAAAGATACACATATCAAATTATATTAACTCATGCAGAATATGCAAACAATCAAAATATGAGAGAAATCCTCCCAAACTCCCATTTAAAAACCCTCCCTACCCTTAAGATATAAGAGACACATTTCACATTGATATTTGGTTTAGAGACAAAAATTCACCTTACATTACAATTATTGATAAACTGTCAAAATTTCTCGCGATCGAATCAATCAAAAACAGGCAATGGGATACTGTTAACCATGCTCTTCAGAGTGTTTTCAATAAAATCGTAAAACCAAAAAAAAATATCACAGACAATGAAAGCGCATTTAACAAACAAAAAACTAAAGATTGGTTGACTTGTAACAATATTTTATACCATTTCGTATCGCCCCAACATAAGACAGGGAACTCAGATGTAGAAATCGCTCATAGAAGCTTAAATGAGAACCTTAGAACTTACCTTTTATGTCAAAAGCAGGAAGACAGAAACTTAATGGAATTAAATCCTATTCAGGAATGTGTTAATTATTACAATAACACAATTCACTCTGCCCACAAAGAAAAGCCAGCTTCTGTATTTTTTCAGCAAACTGAAACCCCGCTTTCAGTTATTCTAGAACGCATTACAAAAACCCAACAACAAAACAACGCTTACCAAAACAAAAAAAGGAGAACAGTCAATTTAGATACAGAATTCATTAAAAATCCTAATCCTACCAAACTTCAACCTAGATATGTCCTAGCAAATAAAAAGCAGAATATACACCCGCAGAGATATCGTAAGTCAAAAAAATATACACATTTGAATTTTTTTTCTTTTTTCCTCTCAATTATTTCATATTACCAATAATTCAATTAGTATTATCAACTTTTTTTTCATTTAAAATCTGGGGACAGATTTTTTACTTAGAAGGGGAGGAGTTACATCATTCCCATATACATGTATGATGTACCCTTATGCCATGGTCGCCAGGCATCTTTATGACACTGTCGGCATCCTTTTTTCTAGGCAACATTGTCGTCATTTACGCTGCAATCCTTTCCAGGAAATTGTCGGCATCTCTTCAGTTTTATTACCTTGTCGGAATGTATGATGCACAAACTGCCGCGTACAATTTAATTACTTTGACCTTCTTGTAAGAATCTTGGCAACATACATTTTGAATGTTTTTTTTTCGTCGTTGGGAGGTGGAAATCTTCAAAAGATACCGAGTTGCTCCTGCTTCTTGGCATGTCGGATTTCTACCGACTAAAACCACCTCCGTTTCCTCCAAAAAATCTTTACTCCATAACTCATTGCTTGCACTGTCTGTGTGCAATTTATTTCCTGAAAGCTTGTTCATTTAAATAGTACTTCCCTGACGATGTATATCGGTATAAGGGATAGTACCAGTATCGCAAAAGTTTTATTCAGAGTTGAATATATCTAATTTTGTTTCACATTTGTAGCAGGAAAAAAAATATTAGCGTTCTTAAAAAAAGATATATATATATATAAAAAAGGAAAAAGGAAAAAGAATAAAGAAAAAAAAATTCAAATTTAATTGAAAATTAGAATTAAAATTAAAATTAAAAAAAAATTTAATTAAAATTAAAAAAAATAATAATGAAAAAAAATTACCGTTCTTAATTATTCAAATTGAATTTTCAGTAAATGTTTACGTAGCATGAATTTAAATGTCATTATGTTACGCGCTTCTTTTATTGTTTGAAGTAGCTTATTGTAAAAATTTGATGCGGCGTTAATCGGAACCATCCTCAGGCGCTCTGTCCTACCAAATTTTATTAAAATTTCATTTGCGTTTCTCACATTGTAGTCGTTTTTTCTCCCATTTATGTCTAGTTTCGTTGTTTTCATTTGTTCAATGTGTAAATTTTTAAAAATGAGTTTTCCTTTTTCCATGTGAATCAGTCCGTCTACGTTAAGTTCTTGTGCTGTTTTATATACTTCATATGTAGCGGTCATCCTTTGCAAGTTATATATGATTTTGTATGCTTTAGTTAGTAGTCGTGACATGCTCATGAGGTTATTTTTGGTAGTTTGGCTCCAAATTATAATCCCGTATGTAATTCTTGAAATTATGTATGCATTTTTAATTTGTATTTTATTTTTAATTGAGAAATGGCTGAAACGATGGAGCAAGCCAACGATAGCTGCTATTTATTTCCTCATATCATTTATATGCGGTGTCCACGTTAGTTTTTCATCGATTGTAAGTCCAAGGTACTTCATACGTTTAACTCTCTGAAGAGTTTTATTTTCTATTTTTATCAGTGGCTCAATATCAGTTTTATTTTTTTGTTTAAAGATAATGTATTTGGTTTTGTTCGTGTTTAATGTCAATTTGTTCCGTATGTGCCATTGGGAATATTTGTCTAAGTCATTGTTTATCTTTTGTTCTAAGTCAGTTTCATTTTTACCTGAGTAAATCAGTATCGTATCGTCAGCATACATCACAACTTTCCCGTCGATTCCTGAAGTCACCAAGTTGTTTGTATATAACAGGAAAAGAATCGGTCCTAGTATTGATCCCTGTGGTACGCCAATAGTAATCTGCGCTATTTCACTGTTAACGTTTCCAATTTCAGTCATTTGAAGTCTTTCTGCCAGGTACGTACGCATAAGTTCTCTTGGTATACCAACAATTCCCAAGTTCTCAAGTTTACTTATCAATATATCGTGCACCGTATCAAATGCCTTATTTAGATCGATAAAAACTGCAGCAACGTAACTTCCCTGATCCAGTTGTGTATTGATATGTCTCATCACTTCTACAATCGCGTCTGTTGTTCCTTTACCTTCCTGAAACCCAAACTGGTTTCTATCTATAATCCTATTCTGCATTAAGTATTCTTTAATTCGTAAAGCTAATATTTTTTCTATGATTTTACTCAGTGAGTTTAATAATGTTATTGGTCGAAAATTATTTGGGTCAGTTTCCAGCCCTCCTTTAAATATGGGTATTACCTTGGCATTTTTTAGATAGTTCGGAAATTGTCCACTCTTGAAGCTTATATTTATTAGAGTAACCAGTATATCTGCAATATTCTCTTTGATTATTTTGATATCATCAACGCAGATACCATCAGGACCCGGCGCGGTGTGTTTTTTCAGAGAATCAATAACATCAATGACTTCTTTTCTAGATGTCAGCCTTAAGTGAAAAAAGCAGATGGGTGACACGCTTTGGCATGCTGAGTCGTTTTTAGGGAGTTCTGATACAATTTTCTGTCCTATTGATATGAAATGATTGTTTAATATATTTGAGGTTTTTACTAGATCTTTGAAATTTTCGCCCATGAAATTTATTTCCTTTATATCCTGGTTTTTGGTAGTGTTTGTGTCTGCCTTTCTAAAAACTTTATCTACTTACTTCCAAAAATTTTGCTGATTGTTAGAACCTTTTTCAAGTTTTCTCGAATAGTAATTTTCCTTTGCATTTTTAATCGTATTGTTGCATTCGTTTTTTATAATTTGATAGTTCTTTTGTTTCATTATATTTGTTGGATGTTTTTTTAGTGCTTTAAAAGCTGTTCGCTTTTTTCTGGAAAAGTGGATTACTTTTCCAGTTATCCATGTGTTATTTCTCGTCCTTATAGGTACAATTTTTGTGGCTAAAAATTTCGCTTGCAAAATTAGCTCAGCTAACTCCTGGAAGTTATTTGTTTTTCTACTTTCAATTAGCTGTTTTGTTATGCTTATGAATTTATCAGTTTGCATGTATGTAATATTCTTTTTTATTGGTTTAATTTTTTTATTAATTTTTGTTGTTATGGTTAATCGTATCAATCGATGGTCTAGATGCGGCCAGTCTTCAAATATATAAGTGGTATTGTTTTTAATTGACTGACTGTTTGTTGTTACTTGGTCCAGTAGCATTCCTGTAGTCAATCTGGTTGGCGTAGCAAGATTAAGTATTTCTGTACTGTTGGTTGTTAATGTGTCTAAGTAATTTTGATTTTTTGGGCTGTCGTCTAGGAGATTAATATTAGTATCTGCTATTGTAATTAGTGACTTGTGTGTCGAATAAACATAGTTCATATGGTCTATGAACTCAGAGAATTTTTCTGATGATTTATAAAATGTGCCTATTTTGAAATTTTTTATGTCTGTTTCTAGTTCTAATATAATTGTTGAAAAATTTATATTTGTGTATATTGTTTTAAAGTTTATACTCTTCCTAATATATATGGCTGTCCCGCCTCCTCGCTTTTCTGTTTAAGTAGGTGATAAGAAATAGTATATATATAGTATATGTATATAAATTTTGAATGTTTTTATGTAAGTAGGTGATAAGAAATAAAATGTAAGTTGTAAGCAGTCAGTCAAGATTTTAAAGTAAAGGTGAACGGTTGTTCTATTTAAATAAAAAAGGAAATAGTTTTATTCTTTAAACAAAAATATTTTTAGTAACAAGTATAGTCAACTGGGACTATAACTTGTAATTGCGTTTCTCCAACAATTCAGTTGTGAGATGTTTAATACAGAGAGCATGTGTTTGAGCGCAAGTAGCATACGACAGCACTTCTCCTTCGAATATGTGTCGGCCGTCTTACTTCGATCTCAAATGGCTTTGCTGGCAGCACTAGGAAGAGCCGGGATTGTGCACACCTGCACATTCTGTTGGGTGACACCAACATACGTGAGCACCAGGGATGTGGCCTTAGACAGCTGTTTTGCGCCCATTGCTCCAAGTGGTTGAGCAGACCCTGCAGCTGCGCATTCTTGACCTCCAGCTGGGACACCGCCATCGTGAATTGCACCACGATGGCCTAGATGTCCAATATCAGGCTGCTATCTCCTCCGTGGAACGCGACGACTTATTAACCTTGGCAACCAGATCGACGAACAAGGCAACTTCGTCTTTCGCATCAAGGAAACAGGAATTTGACTTACGTGCATCAGCTGCCTGTTTGACGGTGTTGCCAAAGCTTGCCTTCGGCTTCGTTCTAGGGATACCGGCGACTTCAACTTTTCCGATTTTCTCTCCTCTTCGTAAACTCCGAACGTTAACATCCCCTCAGTCGTTGCCTGCTCCTTCTGTTCTTTCGTACGTCTCAGCTTCTCAGCTAGGATTACGCGAGGAGTAATTCTGTCTTTCTATCAAATGATGCCGGACACCTCAGCCGTGGTAATCCGGTTATGCCTAGAAGGCGGCAAATCACCCCCTCCAGCCTTTTTCTTTATTGGCCGTGGCATGTTGCCAAACTTCACAGTCGTAATGTGGTATGCGTCTTTGCTAGCATATTCGATATTGAGGACGCGATCAAGTGCGGAAACTTCACTATCAATGTGTAATCATCGAACACTATGCCAAGAGGTGTAGAACTACGTGGCACCGATTTTAATCCACGTCGGGAGTGTTCAAAACGACTCGTCCGTTCGCGACGGCGTCTACACAGGGAGTCTTAAATCATTTGTCTTACTTAAAGGAGCAAAACTCTCAGCCTTTCCTATTTATATCGAAATTAAAAACAATTTATAAAACCAAAAAAAAATCAAATCAAGTTTCAACTGCAATAAATGCAACTGCCTTTTGCAAACTGATCATAACAAATTAGCATGCCATCCTATTTACATTCTTATTACGTGTCAGCTCCATGCATTATGTTTTCCGGGGCTTTCTTTTGCTGTCGTGCTAATGGAGGTAACATCGGCCAACTCTCTACCTTCTTCATTTGTCATTGAATCAGGTAAAAAATAACCCCAAGGCGAATGAGTCATTCGGCAGAATTTATTGAAAAATTGGGTTTTTCCTAGTAAGTTTGAAGTGTTTCCAACTATGGAATCTTGATTATCTGTCACGCTTGAGCACAGCAGCGTGAAATATAATCAAAATTGCCGAATAATCGAGACTGCATGTTTTTTTATATCTTGATGACATAGGCAACTATAATTACAATCACCCGGATGTTTTTCTGATGTTATTGTTGTTCATACTGTTCAAAAAAGCTAATTTAAACAAGTAAAAAAAGTAATTTTTACTTTAAATTTACCATTTATTCAATTTTTCGAAAAAAAATCAGTTACTTTTGTTTTTTTAGTTTCTAACTTTTTTAATTGCAAAATTTAGCAATCTTCGAAGAATCATTGAATTGGTCTAATCTGCATTTTTTTGATTTTCGTACCAATCAATAAATTTTCCCAGGTTAGAAGCTGCTTGTCTTGCCTCTTTGCACAGATTGTATTTTCAACCGTAACATTAGACATTCCACCACCATCGTAATCCTCGTCAGAATTCGGATGCTTTCCTTCATTTGTAATTTCAGCGATTTCTTCATCCGTAAACAATGCAACAATGCAACTATTCAACGATATCATTTTCTGTTTTCAAATAAAATGCAGCATTTAATTCAACTAAAATTTCATTGGCTAAGATATTTATTTCATTAGATTCGGGAACGATCGATTCCACTGGTTGCGGTCACAATTTATTCCAAGTTCTTTTCAACGTTTTCTTTGAAACTTCAGCCTACACAGCTGATACGTTGTTGACAACATTTTTTAAATTGTATTACTTCCAATATTCAATCAATGAAACGACATCTTCAGCAACAAGGCGTTGAATATTTTTTTCTATATCACCGCTTCATCGTTACACTTATCGATTGATCCATTGGCTGTATTAATGATGTTTTGTTCGCCAGTAAAAATAACAAGTGATATTTCCATCGTCACTTTTTAAATCAGCTTCAGGTTGGTGCATTTTCCAATACGAAAATGGTTTTAGGTAGTAAGTCTTTCGATTTGAAATCTCTTTGTACGTAGGGCACAAAAACATTTTTGAACCAATAAATGAGAATGGATTGTGTCATCCAGGTATTTTTTTGGGCAAAGTATTAAACTGGAAGAACGTTCATTATTATTTCGTTGCAAAAAAACGGAGTTTTTTCGCTGTATCAATAATCAATAACGGAATGCGATTGTTTCCATTTGCGTTAGCACAAATCATTGCTGTAATTCGCTTCCTTTGCATTTTGTAGCTAGGCGTGCATTTTTCGGAAAGCGAAGCAAATGTTTTCTTTGTCAAAGCTTTATAAATCAAGCCTGTTTCGTCGGCGTCACGTGTAAAACCATTTTAATTGATCGTTTGCTGAAACTTTTCTCTGAATGCGTTCACCGTATCAAAATTTGCAGCACTCCGTTTCTCATTTTGATGTTTAGTTGCAGTATACCATGATGACTTTTAAAATTATCCAGCCACCCAGAACTTGCTTTGAAATTCACATCATGGTTAATGGTCGTTCTAGGAACATCGAACCGTACACTCAATACAGTAGCAGTGGCACCTTGTCCAGTTCATTTACGATTTTTTTTTCTAATGCTAGTAAGGTTCTTTTACGTTTTGAAACATATGAAGTCGATTAAGTCTCCATTGGAACGGAACGAAACACTTGAGTCGATGACGAAAATCAATATAATTATTAGCCAAAGCTGTCAAGGAAACCGAAGTGACCGATAATAATGCACGGTTTGTTTTATGTTTAAAAAAATATGTCTTTATTATATTCGTTCTAAATTACAACTGGTGATCTAGTTTAATTAGTTTAATGAAGTAACCTCCAGTCCCGTGGCTAATCCGCGTGGTCGAGGTGTCAGCGTCCAGATCAGCGTTGCCAGACGTCCCGATTTCGGCGGGACGTCCCGATTTTGAAATCAAAATTAAATGTCCCGCGCGGGACAAGCTCAGTCCCGCTTTTCGGGGATTACTCGATTGAGCGGCGCACGATGGAGACAGATCACGAGGTCTGGCGCTGTAAAAAATATAAACCAGCTATTTCCAGGCACCAGGTACTTCCACATCGTGAATAATAATATAATATATAGTATCACGATGATGAGCCGCAGAAATTACTTACATATCACACTGTTAAACATTATTTAAGCTCCAATAGTATGAATTGTTTTCAAATGTTATTGCCACTCATGTACGCCGATTATAAGAAAGCTAAGAATGTTAAATGTGGTAAGACAAAGAGTGAAGCAATAGTTTGTGAAGTATTGGCAAAAGAAGCTTTGAAGGATGCAATTCAAAATTTAAAAAAAATTCTGTCGATTTCTACGGATGCCAGCAATAAGGGAAACCGGAAAAATACTAGGAATATGTTTATACTAATGTCCTTCTTATTAAGTATCCCAACATCAAACTGCTTTCCCAAACGCAGTTTTTCCCAAATGAATTTAAAATGGTCGGCCAGAAATAAATATTCCGTAAATTTGAAAGCATCCAGTTCAATCTAGAGCTATCTTGTGCAGCGTTCTACATCTATATTAAAGAAAAAAGGAACCTTAAAAAGGAGTTACATCTTCACAGAAATATGAATGAGTAATTCTTACGAATAATTCTTTCTTAAATTTATTATATAATACGGTTTATAATTATATTTTTCTTAAGACTCATCTGCCTAACTATAGGGTAAACCAGACAATTGTTGTTAAAGTAACGTATTTTCATTGAAATACATTTTCTATGGCTATTTTTGCTACCTATTGTCAAGTAAACATAACTTAAAACTCAAATAAAAATATAAAGATTTAAAAACTACTGATTATATACGTTTTTTACTATGTCCCGTTTTCGACGGAAAAATCCCGCTTTTTTACTCAAAAAGTATCAAAATCCTGCTTTGCCGAAAAAAAATTCTGGCAACGCTGGTCCAGATGGTGTGATTCCAGTCAGATGTTGGTTGGCTCAGGTTTACTTGCTTGGGTGTTGGAAGCAGGGCAAAATGAGCTATGGCGATTTTCCCATGGTGCGTGTAAACGCTTCACTTTTACGTTAAACGTCCTCGTTTAACTTTAAAAAATGGGATGTTGTAGTTGATTATGCTACGCTTCTGTTGACTTAGCATCTATCGATGCTGTTTGATATGGATCGTTTGATGTTTTGATGAGTTATCGAATGAATCCTCAAGATGGTCATGGTGAGCATTTACTGATGAAAGCTCCCGTGGACCGAGCATTATTGTCTGGATTCTTACTTCTGATGTTCTTGTCGTCTTCCTGCATAGGCACCGGTTTTTACGTTAATAAGGATCGTGCCATAACTAATCCATAAATTTTCCCAGGTTAGAAGCTGCTTGTCTTGCCTCTTTGCACAGATTGTATTTTCAACCGTAACATTAGACATTCCACCACCATCGTAATCCTCGTCAGAATTCGGATGCTTTCCTTCATTTGTAATTTCAGCGATTTCTTCATCCGTAAACAATGCAACAATGCAACTATTCAACGATATCATTTTCTGTTTTCAAATAAAATGCAGCATTTAATTCAACTAAAATTTCATTGGCTAAGATATTTATTTCATTAGATTCGGGAACGATCGATTCCACTGGTTGCGGTCACAATTTATTCCAAGTTCTTTTCAACGTTTTCTTTGAAACTTCAGCCTACACAGCTGATACGTTGTTGACAACATTTTTTAAATTGTATTACTTCCAATATTCAATCAATGAAACGACATCTTCAGCAACAAGGCGTTGAATATTTTTTTCTATATCACCGCTTCATCGTTACACTTATCGATTGATCCATTGGCTGTATTAATGATGTTTTGTTCGCCAGTAAAAATAACAAGTGATATTTCCATCGTCACTTTTTAAATCAGCTTCAGGTTGGTGCATTTTCCAATACGAAAATGGTTTTAGGTAGTAAGTCTTTCGATTTGAAATCTCTTTGTACGTAGGGCACAAAAACATTTTTGAACCAATAAATGAGAATGGATTGTGTCATCCAGGTATTTTTTTGGGCAAAGTATTAAACTGGAAGAACGTTCATTATTATTTCGTTGCAAAAAAACTTAGTTTTTTCGCTGTATCAATAATCAATAACGGAATGCGATTGTTTCCATTTGCGTTAGCACAAATCATTGCTGTAATTCGCTTCCTTTGCATTTTGTAGCTAGGCGTGCATTTTTCGGAAAGCGAAGCAAATGTTTTCTTTGTCAAAGCTTTATAAATCAAGCCTGTTTCGTCGGCGTCACGTGTAAAACCATTTTGATTGATCGTTTGCTGAAACTTTTCTCTGAATGCGTTCACCGTATCAAAATTTGCAGCACTCCGTTTCTCATTTTGATGTTTAGTTGCAGTATACCATGATGACTTTTAAAATTATCCAGCCACCCAGAACTTGCTTTGAAATTCACATCATGGTTAATGGTCGTTCTAGGAACATCGAACCGTACACTCAATACAGTAGCAGTGGCACCTTGTCCAGTTCATTTACGATTTTTTTTTCTAATGCTAGTAAGGTTCTTTTACGTTTTGAAACATATGAAGTCGATTAAGTCTCCATTGGAACGGAACGAAACACTTGAGTCGATGACGAAAATCAATATAATTATTAGCCAAAGCTGTCAAGGAAACCGAAGTGACCGATAATAATGCACGGTTTGTTTTATGTTTAAAAAAATATGTCTTTATTATATTCGTTCTAAATTACAACTGGTGATCTAGTTTAATTAGTTTAATGAAGTAACCTCCAGTCCCGTGGCTAATCCGCGTGGTCGAGGTGTCAGCGTCCAGATCAGCGTTGCCAGACGTCCCGATTTCGGCGGGACGTCCCGATTTTGAAATCAAAATTAAATGTCCCGCGCGGGACAAGCTCAGTCCCGCTTTTCGGGGATTACTCGATTGAGCGGCGCACGATGGAGACAGATCACGAGGTCTGGCGCTGTAAAAAATATAAACCAGCTATTTCCAGGCACCAGGTACTTCCACATCGTGAATAATAATATAATATATAGTATCACGATGATGAGCCGCAGAAATTACTTACATATCACACTGTTAAACATTATTTAAGCTCCAATAGTATGAATTGTTTTCAAATGTTATTGCCACTCATGTACGCCGATTATAAGAAAGCTAAGAATGTTAAATGTGGTAAGACAAAGAGTGAAGCAATAGTTTGTGAAGTATTGGCAAAAGAAGCTTTGAAGGATGCAATTCAAAATTTAAAAAAAATTCTGTCGATTTCTACGGATGCCAGCAATAAGGGAAACCGGAAAAATACTAGGAATATGTTTATACTAATGTCCTTCTTATTAAGTATCCCAACATCAAACTGCTTTCCCAAACGCAGTTTTTCCCAAATGAATTTAAAATGGTCGGCCAGAAATAAATATTCCGTAAATTTGAAAGCATCCAGTTCAATCTAGAGCTATCTTGTGCAGCGTTCTACATCTATATTAAAGAAAAAAGGAACCTTAAAAAGGAGTTACATCTTCACAGAAATATGAATGAGTAATTCTTACGAATAATTCTTTCTTAAATTTATTATATAATACGGTTTATAATTATATTTTTCTTAAGACTCATCTGCCTAACTATAGGGTAAACCAGACAATTGTTGTTAAAGTAACGTATTTTCATTGAAATACATTTTCTATGGCTATTTTTGCTACCTATTGTCAAGTAAACATAACTTAAAACTCAAATAAAAATATAAAGATTTAAAAACTACTGATTATATACGTTTTTTACTATGTCCCGTTTTCGACGGAAAAATCCCGCTTTTTTACTCAAAAAGTATCAAAATCCTGCTTTGCCGAAAAAAAATTCTGGCAACGCTGGTCCAGATGGTGTGATTCCAGTCAGATGTTGGTTGGCTCAGGTTTACTTGCTTGGGTGTTGGAAGCAGGGCAAAATGAGCTATGGCGATTTTCCCATGGTGCGTGTAAACGCTTCACTTTTACGTTAAACGTCCTCGTTTAACTTTAAAAAATGGGATGTTGTAGTTGATTATGCTACGCTTCTGTTGACTTAGCATCTATCGATGCTGTTTGATATGGATCGTTTGATGTTTTGATGAGTTATCGAATGAATCCTCAAGATGGTCATGGTGAGCATTTACTGATGAAAGCTCCCGTGGACCGAGCATTATTGTCTGGATTCTTACTTCTGATGTTCTTGTCGTCTTCCTGCATAGGCACCGGTTTTTACGTTAATAAGGATCGTGCCATAACTAATCCATCGATTCATGCTTTTTTCTGCATTGAGCAAATTGATCTGCCAAGTGTTGTTGAGATGCAGTACAGGCATCCCTCGAATTAAGGCGCTAATTGGTTCCGAGAAAACGCGTCCTAGCTCGAAAATGATGTAAGTCGAATAGTCATATATATATATATGCATCATACAGTAGTAAGGATTTACGAGTCAACACATTTTTGTGGTATTTTGTAACGTTTTTTATTTATTATTAATCCAAATAAACACGGCACGCATATGTAATATATAATAAAATCAATTAAAATGGCAAAGAAACATGTTTAGTATAACAAAAATAAAAAAAAGTAAAAGTTCATATAACAGTATGAGTGGGTATTTGTAATTTAATTTTCATCACTCGATGACTCAACATGACTTTCCGCACTCGAAGGGGTCTGTGAGTAAGAAGCTGCCAGAGAAATTGAGGGCTTTAATTTTATTGTTTCAGATGATTAGCCCGCCTGTAGTTTTCTTGATTTATATAGCTCTTTATAACATTTAATGCTAGTACAGTCAAAACCGTTTATAACGGCATCGCTTAGTACGACATACCGGATAAAGCGACGAAATGTAGAGGTCCCGTTTTTACTCCACACAAACTCTCCAACAAGAAAATCGCTTAATACGACGTCGCTTATAACGACATTGTTGTCTACTTCGACACGTTTTACAACATATACTGATACTGATACTGATAATCACATATACTGGACCAAGCTGGACGTGTGTAACTTGGCCTCTTGCTTTTCCGCTGACATCTCGCAATCGTTACTGCTTAATTTCCTAATTTTGCATCGCTCGCGTTATTCCAGTTGCTGTGCGTGTTGCCTTCACAATTAAACATTCGGTGCTTTCCCGTACTTGGTGATTTTAGTGAATTTTTTTTAACAAGTTCTCTGTTGCTTCCCGTGCTTGGTGATCTAGTGAATTTTGAACAAGTTCTTTGTTCGCTGGTGCTCTCTGTGTGTGGCTGTTGTCCAGCGTTCAATTAACGGCTTCCCAAAGTCCCAATTCAGTTGACATAAACTCATCAATCTATTCGCTTTAATTGGGTTCCGTTACCGCTATTTTTACACTTTCAAATTTAGCTAACCCTTTACATTATGGTTTTTGATTTGCCACCATTTGGCTCTTTATGTGCAATTTGCAAACAATCTGAATCCACGGGCTATCGCTTCATCTTTTGCGACGGGTACTGTGGCAAGTGTTTTCACGCGAAGTGTATCAACACTAACGTCATACTTGTTGACATTATTGCCAAGCTCCCCAACAACGTTTCCTATCGTTGTGATGCGTGCAAAGATACCACGCTACATGATGTTATAAAAATACTTCATCAAAATACCGCTACACTCACTGCTCTCACCCTGAGAATGGATGTAATCTCTGGTGCCTCAACGCCACCATCTCTGAAAGCTGTTTTTGATGATGTAAACCTCAGCCATCAAGGTGCGATACCTAAATCGGCACCTGCTCTTCATCGCAAAATTTCTACAAAATCACGGATTCGCTCGTCTTCATCTTCATCCTCCTCAACACTTCAGCCTACTCCTGCGACTTCGTCGGTCCCCACACTATCAACATTAACATCAGCATCTTCTTCAACATCAGCATCTTCTTCTTCTACATCTACATCTGAAGCGTTATCATCTCTTTCGGCTGCAACAACTTTATCGGCTGCAACAACTTTTATATCGGGATTTCCTACAACATCAACGTCACTTGCTACTGCCGCAAAGCCTCCACTTGTGACGCTAAACTTCAAGGCTCCGAGTGCTGCTACTCCAGCTTTGCAACAATCCTCACCCACTGCTGCTTCGTCGCTTCAAGTTTTCGCTCCTCCTCTCCAAATATTTATTTCTCGGCTGGCTTACTCCACATCTAAGATGATGTTTTGAGCCACATCCACGCCAAACTTGGATTTTCTCCTGCCTTCATAAACTGCAAGAAGCTTACGAAAGACAATATTCCGAACAAGTTTATTGCCTCTTTCAAAATTACGGCTCCTCCGGAATTTAATTCCCTACTTAAACCCGACTTCTGGCCAAGCGGTACACTGGTCAAAGCCTTCTCTACTCGCCGCTCCAAGGATTTTCGCCAGCCTCGTCTACACAGCTCTCAACAGTAACTTCATCATCGTTACGTGAAGTTTCTTTGTACTACCAAAACTGTCGTGGCCTTAGGACTAAACTGCATGAGTTTCTCCTATCCTCTTACTCTGCTAATCACGATGTCGTTTGCTTATCTGAAACTTGGCTCAACGCTAGCATCTATGACAAAGAGCTTTTCGCTTATCATCGTGTCTTCCGACATGATCGTAATCCTCACTTTGCCTTAAAAAGTGAGGGCGGTGGGGTTCTTATTGCGGCAAAGCCTTCTCTCAATTTTTCCCTCTGTACCTCTTTTTCCCCGGTCACCTTTCCATCCATTATTGAATGGATACTTATTAAGATCAACACACAATCTAGTCCCCTTTTTGTTGGGTTGTATTTATATTCCTGGCATCATATACTTCACAGTCTGGATTGCGAAACTGCCTTAAATTCATTTTACTCTGTACTTAATGACCTGATCCATCACTATGTTCCCCTCACACGTAAAGTTAAATCGAACTCGACTCCTTGGTTCTCTCTTGCAATTGAGTCTGCTCTGCGTACCAAAAATACTTTACGAAGAAAGTGGCTGAAAAGCCAACTTGTTTCAGATCGAATTAGATACTCACAGAGTAGATCCGAGGTGAAACACCTTATCCGCTCTTCCTCGAATGATTTTATTCAACGCCTCGAAACTTCTGTGACCAGGGATGAAACTAAAATGTTCTGAATGGAAGTTTTTTACCAGTGCGCGCCGTCATGTCACAAAAGAAGAAGAAAACAGTGTTCAGTGTAGCGGAGAAGTCGTACATTATTTGGCGACTTGAAAACGGAGAGACGAACAGTTTCATTGCAAAGCAGATGGGTGTGTTGCATTCCACTATTTCAACAATTTGGAAAGGAAAAAGGAAAATTAAGTATCTTTTTCAGCAAAACAATCTTAAAATCCAACGGGCCAGGTCATCTGAACATAAGGACGTTGATCTAGCTTTAATCAAGTGGTTTAGTCAACAAAGAATAAATAATGTTCCAATCAATGGGCCTGTTCTCCAGGAAAAGGCAAATGATTTTGCGCGTCGCTTGGGAAAAGAGAATTTCAACTGTTCTTCCTCTAGAATACAACGTTTTCGAGCTCGCCATGATATTGTTTCCGGGAAGATTTGTGGTGAAGCTGCCAGTGTACCTGATGGTATAACCGGAGAATGGCTTTCTCAAAAGTGGCCAGTTTTGTGCAAAGGCTTTAAGTCCGAAGATTTTTTCAATGCAGTCGAGCTATGCCTATTTTATAATTTGACTCCAGATAAGACCCTAAAATGTAAAGGTGAAAATTGTATTGGAGGGAAAATGTCTTAGACTAGAATCACTATTTTGGTTGCTGTAAATATGACAGGTTCTACTAAAGAAAAACTGTTAGTTATAGGAAAGGTCAAGAAGCCACGATGTTTTTAAAACATACATTCCCTACCTGTCACCTACGAAAACAATGCCAAATCTTGGATGACATCCAAAATTTTTGGGAAATGGCTTCGAAACTGGAACATGAAGCTGAAATCAAAAAGTCAGAAAAATCTTCTTCTGGTCGATAACTGTCCTGCTCATCCCATAGTGGATAATCTGCAATAATATAATCTTTTTTACCGCCAAACGTCGCTTCAGTTTTACAACCAATGGACCAGGGTGTAATAAAATCTCTTAAAAACAGTACAGAAAAATTCAAGTACTGCATATGCTACAAAGCATCGAAAAAGGAGATCAAAAAGTAGTATGTAATATTCTTGATGCAATTTTAATGATTTCCGAAGCGTGGAATAATGTCAATCAAAGAATTATCGCCAATTGTTTCAGGCACGCTGGCTTCAAAGATTTATCTTCATCCATGCATGTAGTAGGCAATCTTCAAATTATGTCTGATGATTATGATTAAGCTGATGACATTCCTTTGGCGCAATTAGCCCAAGCATTTCCATTATTGTTGCCAAATAGTGACATTAATGAGTTTATTGAGGTGGACAGCAGCCTTTTAGTGTGTGCGGAAGCAAGTGAAAAGCATATTTTAGCTGACACCCAAAGTCAATATACTGATGAAAACCAAGACGAAGAAGATGAATTTGCAGTATCATCACTTTGCGAAGTTCTCAGCACAGTTACAGTTTTACAAAAACTTCTAATATTTCATGGAGAATTCGATTCATGTAATAAACACGTAGCGTTGAAGCGTATGCAATATGGAATGCAAAAATTCTATGCACTTCGTTATAAAAAACCAAGCAAAAATAACAGATTTTCTTAGTATTGAGCATTAGTTGTTGTATGCTGAAATTGTTTTTGCTATCTTATAAGTATGTACAATGAAAATGTATCTTATCATAAATTTTCAAGTATAGTTTTGAACTGAATTACATATACGAGTATACAGGTGTTTTACTAGAAGATGCTATATTTCAGATGATGTGCATATGTGTATCATATAGTGCAGCCGGTTCAAGCGACTATCGGCCAATACGACCGAAAACTATCGGTCCCTTCAAACTCGTTATAAACGGTTTTGACTGTATTTATTGAAAATGACACCTTCTCTCTTCTTTCAGTATCTGGATCATCCTCCAAACTCTCCAAAGGCTTTTCAATGTGCTGCAAAAACAATATTTGAATCGGAAAGTTTTGTTTTCCTTCCTCTAATTTTTCTCGAGGTGATTCCGGGTTATCTTGTGAAATATTGAATAAATCCTCATTAGAAAGAGATTTTTCGCGTGTATTGATTAGCTCATTAATATCGTTTCCATCCAATTCATTGAAGCCTATACACCTGATAATCTGCAGAATTTCATTGTCAATTTCCTCGGAATCGTTGAAGATATCGGCACTAGAAGAAGGTTCCCCCGATTCTGACCAAACTTTACGTCAGGCTTTATTTATAGTGGAAGAAGTTACCTCTTTCCAAGAAGCTCCAATATTTTCGACAGCCTTGAGAATATCAAAACTCCTCTAGATTTCCTTAATTGATAATCGTCTATCTTTATTCAATGCTGTAATATAGTCTAAACGTTCAACAATATGTTTGAATGTTCGAAGTAGATAATATGAATTAAAGGTAGCAATCACGCCTTGGTCCATGGGTTGCAGCAGGGAAGTAGTATTCTGCGGCAAGAAGACAACTTTAACATTTTCCTCGATATCGTCGAGAGTTGACGGATGGCCTGGAGCATTATCGACTAGCAAAAACTTTTTGTGAGATAAATTTTGTTCCGTACAATATTCTTTGGCAGCAGGACAAAATTCAGTTTTGAACCATTTGATGAATAATTCTGACGTCATCCAAGCTTTTTTATTATGGCTCCAGGCAGATTGGCTTTTGAAATATTTTTTAAAGCTCTTGGGTCTTCGGGATGATAGACTAATTGAGGCTTGAGTATAAAGTCCCCTGCTGCATTTCCACCTAGAAGAAGCGTTAGCCTATCTTTGGAGACCTTGAAGCCTGGTGTTGTAGCTTCTGCCCTTCTTATGAATGTTTGTGATGGTAGACGTTTCCAATAAAGCCCTGTCTCGTCAACGTTGAAAACTTGTTTCGAGCTATAACCACCTTCATCGATAATTTTCTTAAATGTTGAAGCACGAAACCACCCTGTTTCTTCGCTTGTGCTTGCGGCTTCTCCACATAATTTTACGCTATGTAGACCATATCTCAAATCGAATTTTTCAAATCATCCTCGCCTTGTTTTGAAATTCAAAGGCTCATTTTCGTCTATGAGGCCACAGAACAATTTTTTCGCTTTTTCTAGAATGATCGCTGTTGATTTGGTAAATTTTTCTAGTTCAAATCAAGAATCCATGTCTTCAGCAATTTTTCCACCTTTTCCAATGCAGGTGACCTGTTTTTTGTAATGATAGTACTACTCGTTGAGGAAATGCCAGCGTTGATGCTGTAACGATTTTTTCATCGATCTGATGGTTGATGCACTCAATCCCACTGACGTAGCAACTTGAGATGGGCTCACGCCTTCGTCGAGGGATACCTGTACTTACATGAGTTCAAGGGCGAGTATTTCTTCGAAATCGTCTAATTTGGCGTTTTCCTAAAATCATGGTGGTATTGGTTGGATGTTTGATTTTTCCAATGCCAAATTCCTCTGATTGTTGATGACGATCGATGCGCTCTCGAATTTTACGAGGTAGGTTCCGTTGAAACGCTGGTTTGATCCATTTATGTTAACGTCGCCTGTGAAATCGTTGAGAAGAACTACACCTTGGAATAGCTCTTCGACTGCTGGAATATGATGGCCGTTAGTCCTGTTGCAGACCACAGCTCTACTTTGTTGTAGGCGTTCTTTTATGTCTATTAAGTTGTTCTGATTACAGACTGATAACACTGGACAACAAAAAAATTATTTATTTTTTGCCGTGGCTCTACACTGGTTTTTTCTATACCTTGGCCAGAGATAACTTAAAATATGTGTGTGAAAAAAAATGAAACACTCCTTTCCGCGGAAATATACATTTATTTAAAAAAAAAAGAAATATAACTTATTTTTTAAGGGAATCAAGTTTTAAAAAATTATTCTGTAGGTTTTTTTTGTTCGTTTTGCTCGTCTCTTATAACTATACGATGGATGATCTCGTTTTAGTGTCCAACAAAAATCTGCAAGCATTCTCGGTGACCATTTTCCTTGATATCGTTTCTCCATTGTCATGATGTCTTGATGGAATCTTTCTCCGTGTTCACTCACTGCACCTAAGTTTTCGGGAAAAAAGTCGAGATGGGAATGAAGGAAACGAATTTTTAAGAACGTATTACATTCTTAAGCTTTATAATCCTGTAGTAGTTTAGAATCCATATCTTCATAGCTTACAGACCTTCTTTTTCCCATAAAATTTGTCGCCACTTCAACAAAACAAAGCCATGCATTTTTTTCTTCTGTGGTTAATTTTGCAATAAAATTAGAATCCTTCATTATCGTTCTTATATCTGGCCCGGCAAAAATGCCTTTTTTTTTAATTTAGCTTCACTTAGTCTAGGAAATAATGTTTTTAAATACAGAAAACCTCCATTTCTATTCATGGATTTAACAAAAAAAATTATGAGACCTAATTTGATGTGCAAAGGTGGCAAAATAATATTGTTTGCCTCTACAAATGAGTTTTCAGTCACATTTCTTTGTCCTGGAATTAAATTAGTCGTCATTGGCCAATCCTTTTTTATGAAGTGACTTGTAGCTCTACTGTCCCATTCGCATAATACCAGGAAGGGTAAAACGATCGCCTGGATCTATTTATTGCACAGGCGAATGTATTAGTGAGTGTTCTAATCAACCGTAACAATGAGATATTCACACCATTTACATATCGCAGTGACCGAACCATGTGCGGACCAGTTGTGTAAACATTCAACGCTCCCTAGGCATGCCGAAACGCGCCAGCAAGAAAACAATATCTTTATTGCTTTGTTTTAATTACCTTCCTTACATTTCCGAGCCAGGCTTTTGCTCATGTAACACAAGTATCAGTCTTATTTTTGTTACTAAGACCAATTTATGATACTTTTTTCGATATACCGTCATAAATTATGTCAAAATTATGGTTTATTATTTATTTGGATATTTCGATGTAATAGATTTTTCAAATAATTTTTTTGTTAATATTTATGCACTAAAGTTACCGAAAATATATATTTAAAGTAACGGCAAAAAGTCGTGTTGTCCAGTGTAATTCATCGTGAA
Source organism: Oxycera nigricornis (assembly GCA_963942545.1). Lineage (NCBI taxonomy): Eukaryota > Metazoa > Arthropoda > Insecta > Diptera > Stratiomyidae > Oxycera > Oxycera nigricornis. The sequence goes on from OZ012663.1 coordinate 54,696,244, forward strand.
CTTAACATTCTTTCATTATTCCGAATGTTGTTTAATTGTGGCTTAAAATTGTTTTAAAATTCACATTGGTTACAACGTTATTTTTATTAAAATTTCATGGTTATTGGTTTTGGATGTTATCGGTTCATCTATTACATAAAATATGTGCGTGAAGTTTTTTGTGATCATTGAACTAGCAAATTCCAAGATTTCCTCGATATTGGAGTATGGGATGTTTTCAAAATTGTGTTTATCTCGGAATTAAATAATATATTTATATTCACTTTGTCCGCATTTGCCAGTTCTGAGGATATAACGATTTCTGATACGTCTTCTTTAATAACTGTTACATTATACTGTGTACTTAAAGCTAATGTATTCTCAAAAATTTCATCTTTTTTTATCATATTTAGAATTGGATTGGTGACATTGGTAGTTTTATTAATGTGGTCATTATGGTCTTTGTTTCTAAACACTTGCTTAATGTTATTTTCAACTGTCTCTTCGATTTTTTCTTTAGGCAGGATGAAATCATCATGGTCGGGGTTCCCTGCAAATCACTTTATCGCTGAACCCAAAAAATCCAACGAAAGTTTTGTTTTACCTATTTCAATGCTATCTAGAAGGTCGCAAATCTGGATTATTTCGTACGTTAGGAGTGGGTGGAAAGGATTTCCACGTGGAATTTGGGTGTTTATAAGTGGTGAGGTTTCGGATACAAATCTCCTGTACTGATCAAATTGTAATATGTGAATAAGCCTCAAGTTTCCTATCTAGATTTAAGCAGCTTCAGTTTTAATCAGAACCAGTTGCGTATTTGTATAAACTATGTTTTGTACTTGAGCATTGTTCACCGTGGTGGGAGCCCTGTAAAGATATTTAATTGCGAATGTCACTTTTATGTATTTTTCTCCCTGTTTGAGTTATAACTAGAGTTGATTTGTTTTACTTCACCACTTCTTTGCGGTACCTCAGTGAGAGTTTTGAACCTAAACGTTCATTAATTCTAGCGTATATTTCTTGTCTTACCTCATAATTTTTTATTGGCTCTCTATCTTTATTATGGAATTTTAAATCTTTACTTTGAGTTTCTTTTAGATTTTCTATGTTATTTTTTCTTGATTTTTCTAGCTGCTCTGGGTCTGTGGAAACAATCCTGCCATAAAAGAATTCAATAGGTTTCCTATTTGTTGCGCAGTGGAGTTTACGAGTACAACTATACTATAAGTATAGTATAGTATACTATAAGTATAGTTGTACTGATCTTACCAGCAGCTCACTAAGTGTTATGTGGATGCCACCGTTTTTTAGGTATCTCATTATCTCCGTACGTTGAAAAACTTCGATCTGATCGTCTGATTTGCTTTTATAAGCGGCAGTTTCATAGACTTCTATTCTCGATTGATTCTGCAACATAAATAAAATAGATGCTGAATTTAAAGCTGGTTCCCCGTTTATCGCTTCACATTTTGGATCTCCGAAAAAAATAGTAATTCTCGCAGGGAACCCCTTACTCAATTGCTCTGGATTTGAGTGCCCTACCCTGTGCAAATTTTGAGAACTTATCAATTGCTGTAAGTATAGGCTGTCTTTCGGTCAAATAAATATCGATATGAAGAATTGTTTTAAAATTTGTTTGATTTTCGCGCTCATTTCAGAGAAGTAATATTCCTTTATGATTTGAAGTCGATTTTCTTTTGCATTTCTATGAGTACTTTTGTGGACTTCTTTTTGTGTGAATTTTATGCGAATTAAACCGATTACACTTTGTATAGTTTTTATTCCGTTTAACACAGTTGGATCCAAATATCTTTTCAGGATTTCTGTTTTTTCGACTATATTGCGGCTCATTTAAAATATGTTTAGAATAATTTGGGAAAGGCTTTTGTAGCTTATAGGTTGTTTGTTAGCCAAAGTTTAAGATGAGTAAGTTTCTGAAAGCATTAATTGGGGTATCGCTGCTTAATAGGATTTCGTAACCCTTTATTAACAGTAAAATAGTTTTCTGACGTGTGTACGACGGCACCCAGCTCATTTAGGCTCTCGTATCCTAGAATATCATGAAATAATTTCAAATTTAGTTGGAGAAAGAATTTTTGGCTTGGTACTGAAAAACCAAAGAGATTTATAACTGCATGATGCGTTATTTTTATGTTTCCACCGACGGAATTCGCTAAATTCGTTCATTGTTGAATTTTCTGTACAATCCGGTTAGATATAATTCTTATTAGACCCTGTATAGATTCGAAACTTTAACGTGTTGCCGCTCATCGTTAAATACTCAAAGTAGGGAAGCGAAAAGCTAATTAGCTTAAAAATAAATATCTTGATAGTCATTTGTTAATTCTTGACAATTTTTTGAGTCTATTTCGAATTCGTGGGAATTCAATGGCCTTTTACTTGTTCCTAGGTAATCAATCAAAGATTGATCGTGTTGGTTATCCTCATCCATTACTGCCGGTCGTAACTGGTGACATTTATTTCACGGTCAACGCTTAGTGTATGAAATGCGCGAGATAAGAAATTTAAACATCTTTTCTGACAGTCAAGCTGCTATCCAATCACTATCCAGCGTGCATACCTCATCTAAAATTGCTATGTGTGTGAGCATCATACAATTGAACATGATGTCTCCTCACTGTAAAGTAATTCTCTGCTGGGTACCGGGACATAGTAATATACCTGGAAACTGCGAAGCAGATGCCCTAGCGAGAGCTTGCATCGAACTTCAGGAGTACACATACACTTGATGTCGGCAAACCTCTAGCCTCCATAGATAGGATTTAGTCAGTACTACGTGGAGGCTGCGAAAACGGCCTGGTTGCTCAAAAAAACCTGTAGCACAACCAGGCAAACTTGGCACGCACTCCGCTCCAAACGCACCAAGCGGCTCATCAATATAAGCCGTGAAATCCTGAAACACGGCAGACACGCAGAAAGATTGAATGTCCCTTTCAAAGATTTCTGCTGGAGTTGCAGATCAGAGGAAGAGGAAGAAACGATCAAACACTCTCTGTCCAAATGCCCAGCACTGCCCAAGAAGCGCATGCTTCCTGGAAAACCTCATGGAAGTAGTTGATTTAGATATTGGCCGCATAGCCGGCTTCATACGAGAATCTGTATGGTTCTCGTCATCTCGCAGGTTCTAGTGCCGCCCTTATCTTCTGTGGTACCACAATGGGCCTATCGTGGCTTAAGTGAGCCACCTTTCAATAAAAAGGGCTGTCACTTCAACCAACCAATATTCTCCATTGTGTTAAAGTAATATGTATAATAGTCTTTTGCATGATCTTTGATTTCAAACACCTTCAGGAAACGTGCAAGGGGGAATGCCAGAAAATTTAAAGTGTCTATGAAAGCTTCTCTTCCGCACGTTAGTTTATTAATCTTGGTACCATTCATTATAGGTTCAACTTTCACATTTCTACGCATTAGTTCAGAAATTATACAATGACGGTCGTAGCCTTGCAGATTATGAGCTATACAAAATATGTTTGAAATACGAGTACGAGGGTCGAAACAGTAATCTAAAAACTTTGCAACAACGTTATCGTTTTCCTCATATTGGAAAATATGCTCCCTTACACCACAAACACTGCATTCTCCCAGCAAACCTGCAGGGCGACAATCAGATTGACAACATAAAGAAAAGCTTTTGAGTTTGTTCTGAGTTCTTTCGCAGTCAAAGAATATTATCATAAATTTGCTGTCAGATTTTCTCTTTGGACGCTTAATATAACAAAGATGAGTTGGCGGTAAAATTTTGCAGCAGATCTGGCACAAAATTTCTTTACAAATGTGGCTACCACTCCGTATTTTGTCGAGGGCTATAAACTTCCCGCAGTGCTCACATATTCTAAAGCTTTCACAAAACTTTTTTTATATTTATTTTTCAAATGGTTTTCACAGCAAATGTCACCTCTAAACATACGATTACAACTTGCGCATTCCTTAGTCTTTGTCACAAACTGACATGGTGGAAATGATAGATAGTATGGACATTTTGGATCACATGTATGCTGCCTCGCATACAACACCCTATTACAAAGAGTGGAAGCATTTGCTTCTTTGTTTCTTCAGCAAGCTTTTTAGCTTGCTGAAGAAACCGGTGAGGGACATTATCAGAAAAAGTGTTCCACCTCTTTGGAAAAGTAAAAGTATTATTTTTCTTAGAGGTGCCTTTGTACGGGAGTCTAAACATAAAAGATTCTGAATTCTTCGGGTCATCAAATACAACTATCTGATAGTCAAAAAAACAAATGTTTAATTTTTCAAAGTTTTTATCTGATATTCGTTCCAGAATTTTTGAAATTTGTAGAGGTCGAAAAGAATACAACTTTTTCACCCACCACTACCTTTGCATGTCTACATAACTTCTTTGACATTTTATCTAGAGCTTTTACGATCAAAGATTGACTTTTCTTAAACCTCGTCGAAACGATCTCAATCGACAAAGTGGAAATTTATTTTATCTGCCTTTACCTTCATAGCCGCGTCAGAGAGAAATGTAGTGTTAGACTGATTTACGTTCGAAATTAAGCCGACAATAGAAGCACCAATCAATTCGCTTACAGGTCGTAAGCTAGACCAGATGGGATTAATCTCAGACGAAACTAAGAGTCCAATAGACAAGCTAAATTTAACTGCCTTGCATTGAACTACAGACTAACCCGTCCATCATTTTGTCGAACATGATCTCCAGCTCTTTAATAAGGTCCTCACAAGTCTCTTTGAACTCTTTTAACCAGAAAAGCATCCTAACACCTTTGCGATTGATTTTTTTTATAAAAGATATTCTCCCTTGACAAAACTTCGTTTGCTTTACCCTCCCCACCAGCTTTCTGAGCTGAAACTGCATCCTGCTCTAGTTTCTGCAAGATTTCAACATTCGCATCTGAATTGCTATTAGCCGAACTGTTTATGGAAAGTCTTACATTTCGTAATACCCTGAAAACAGAGTCGTCTTCATCTTGCTCACTGTTCAGGAAAGAAACAGCTCCCTTTAAATCTTGTTTTGAAAAGGGGACATTGCAAAAGGCCAAAAATCGAGTTAGCAGCTCGATAAATTTAAATTTTTGTTCAACTTTGGAAGAGATATTTTTCTTCTCCATCTGCTTCGTCAAAATGCTTAGCTGCAAATACATAACATCCTTACTTTAAAGTACTACTTAAATAACTTATTGAACCTAAACAATTTTTTTTAAAGAATGAGCTATTATCAAACTTGTTTATTTTAATTATCGGCTTCAAAGTAGCTTCCTTGTTAACTCCTCGCAAGGTTCAAACGGTATTTTCGTCCAAATAACGCCTGACGAATCAACCGTAAGCTTTTTTTCTTCGCGACTTTATCCTCGCACGATCAAACCATACTCGCACTTTGGCGTTTTCCACTCATCTCTATTGGAGCTACTAAATCCTGCTTCCTTGCTTGAATCGAAGCCGTTCCAGAGTTAGAGGATTTAAAACTCGGTAAAGATGAAATTTGGTAAATAAATGGTTAAATAAATAAATAAAACAACTGCCTCTCCTGATCTCTCACAGTTTCCCGGATTATACGAGTCGATCTTGTCTTGCACCCTTGCAAAGACTTCCGTGAGAGCTCTTGGAGTCTGCTTTTGTGTCACTTCACCTTCTTTCTACTGCTCGTGTAGCACCTTCGGGATGCCGGCGGAATCCAAACACGCTGCAGGTAGCCCGAAGCAGACGCCCCTACTGTAACAGAAGTGTCTGGAAGTGCTTCCTGAGTCTGCTGTACTTCTAGAGCCTTTAAAATGTGGCGCACCTCCTCACATTTCCTAGTCAATTCCCAACGGATAACAATATGTTCTCGAAAATCTGAGAAGATGACTTTGTTTACTATTATTTTTCTATTTATATGCTTAAATATATGCTTTCGTACCCATTAAATTTTTCGTCGCGCTAGATGAAGAAGCCCTTTCTTCTTTGCACTCAATCTGATTTTTGCTATTTTCACTAACCTCACCAAGAACTTTTATACTGATTTTCGAGGCTAATCCATCCCCCTACGTATGATCTATAAAATCATAATATTGATATTGACCTCATAGCTTACAAATTAAACATATGCACAATATGGATATATTACCCAATTAAAATTGAAGATTAACTATTTTTACAGGAAATCGTTCAAGATGCTATCTGGATCGCAGTGACTTGCACTCATAGTAAGCAATTACAAACTGCTTGACTTGACCAAATTGTAACATAAGCACAAAACAGTATAATTTTGCTTTAAGCAATGAATAATGTAATTAAAATCGAGAAAACGATCATATATTCAGATGTAGGTTTAGTTCTTTGATATCCAATCATTTCACGTACATCAAATATGGGCTTTTATTTTTCAACGAAAGCACGATCAAGCTTTTCGGTATTCATCCATATGCATATACATTTTTTGTTGCGTCAACATTTGGATTCTATGCCACATGTGCCTTGGAATTGCTCCGTACATTCGTAAAAGTTTTTTGTTTTGTTTTTTAGATGCGATTTGTATGGGGCAAGTCAAGCAGAGCTTGGGCTGCTTGCTGATTATTGCTTGGTCGCAAAGAATATGTTGCTTCACCCACCATATTATGAGAAAATATAAGTGGAGTTGGCCAAGATTGATTTTTAACGACACAATTTTCGTTAATTTGAAACATTGTCGTTGTTTTTCTGTTCTGAATGAAATTTTTGATATTATCAATTCAGGAAGAAAGCAGTATAGGCTAAACAGTTTTTTCGTTTGAGGATATAAATTAGTGAGCATTAAATACCCGTGATACTTATTTGAAACGTTGGTAAATTTTTTTTTCCATTATGCCGAAAGATTGCTGTGCTACGGATTTTTTATTAAAATCGGGATTTCCGACTCTTCCTTTCGTGAAAAAACAAGAAATCGGTCAATCCGACAGGCCAAAGCCTAGCTTAAATTTAGAATCGGAAACGAAAAACGTCACCCGGAAATTCCATTTAGATTACTTTGAAAAATATATGTGGCTAACGGGAAGTTGTAAAATAAATAAATTGTTTTGTTGGCCGTGTCTTCGTTTTGCGAATGAAAAATCTGTTTGAAGCAGTACCGGATTTAGCGATCTCAATAATTTTACCGGATCAGCTTGTTGCAACCAGCCTACGGACCTTTTGGTGCCTAGACTCGCTGAACAGCAACAGAGTTCCGTGGCTGAGTAATAGCACTTTAAACGGTCGCGTGAGAGGCCTGGGTTCAAATCTAGGTGGAACTGCGTTCTATATTTTTTTTTCCTTCGTTTTCCTCAGTGCAAGGATCAGTTTAGGTCGTGGCACGGCCGCTGACCTTTCCGACAAGGAAACAGCTACCAGCAACGGAATAGTGGGTCAACGACAGATGTGACCCGCCGTTGTCGGACAGTTGAAAAACAAAAAATGAATGCGGGGGGGCAGTCAAGTTTTGGCGACAAAAGGTCGCACATCGGTGAAAGATTTGATAAAAACTTTTCCCGTAGCCGGGATAAAACACAAAGTGACTGATTGTAATACATTGAAAATAGGAAATTGAAAATTAAAAATTAGGAAAGGAGACAAGTTATCGTGAAAAAAGAAAAAAAAAAGAAACTCTGAAAATATTAGTGAAAAGAAAAGGTGAACTCTGAGAAGACTGAATTGTTTTATATGGTGAAGTCATGCAAATTGCTTAATACGAACAACGTTGTGCTGCTGACAAATCAAAGCGAAAAAAAAGTGTATTACAAAATAACAATTGAATTTAACAACGGAAACAAATGCATAGTGAACACAGTAGAACAAAAAAAACAAAGACAAGTTTAACTAATAATCGAAGGGCCAAAGGGAAATAGTACATAGTTGATAATATGGAACAGAGCCGCAATTCCTAAAGTAGGAAGAGAAAAAAAAACAAAAGTGAATTAACAATAGATTTTCTAAGGAGTATTGTCTATAATTGAAGTATTGTACAAGGGAAACAGAGAAAAAAAAATTAATTAATTTTCAATTTAATGCCGAATCAACGGCACCATTGGTTTCAGGCTTGAGCAGACCACGCAGATGGAGAGCGCTCCTCATCGGCAGCTTAAACGTGAGTTTAATTATTCTATTGATTTTGTTTAAGCATTTGAAGCATTATTATTTGATTTTATTTTAATTTTTTTTTGTTACTTTCCATTTTTTTTTATTATTTTTACATATACCTATTTAAGTTTTTTTTTTCCTTCCTTTTATTTTGAATTTTGTTTATGCATCTTAATCTAGTATTAGTTTTATTATTATTTTTCTTGCTTTTTATTCGTAATTATATATTTTTTTTGGTCTTTCATAAATTTTGGCGTTTCACTGATGGAGTAAAAAGCGAGTGATTTTTTTTCAGGCTCAGTGAACTCTCCCTCATGCCAATCCCATTCCTTCTTTTTCGTTTTTTTCTTTTTTTTCTCTCAGAGGATGGTTCGGCACGGGCCTAGTTCTTCCTTCCCTAAAACAACTCACACCCACGCGCTGAAGCTAGCCGGCTCAGTTGCGCCATCCTGGGGTGTGGGAGACTAGGCCAAACAAATTGTCCGCGACCGCAGTGCCATCACTGTGGGTTGCAACATATGGCGCCCAAACAATTGTGGTAATGAGGTTTTGACCAGTTAACTTCGTTGGTTCTAATGTAGAGTAGAGTAATTTCAACATATCTATATGGCAATTTTCGCATTTCCATTAAATAGATTTTTATTTTCGTGTTAGTATTATTTTAAATTTTTCCTGTAGCAGTAATGTTTTTCTTGTGATTTTTTTTACTCGTTTAATTTGTTAAAATATTGTGCAAACGCTTAACTTTTATAGTTCTTGAGTTTTCTTTCTTTTCAAATAATTAATGATTTAATGATTGGATACTGCGGTCGCGGTGGCGCCCACAAGTGTCGCATATAGTAGTGATAGTCATGCTAATGTGACTTTAGCAGGTATGTTGGAGTGGTTAACAGGTGGGATCCATCGGGTTTTGTGTCGCGTCTACATCTCCTGATTTGGATTGAGTTAGACGACGCTCTCGATACACCTGGGGACTATTCATTGTGTGAGGGAGTCGTCCTGCGACTCTTGTCCGGCTTATTCCATCATATAAAATGTAGAATAAGACCGTAGTCGGCCTACATGAAGACATTAGAGGGAGATACGTAGGGAAGCTTCCTCACACTGTAATACACATGCAACTTCTTGTTTTTTCTCTCGTTATTTTCCAATATTATGCAATTCAAGTTTCAACCTTTCCATCCTTTCTTCTTCCTTCTTCTCCTTTCTACAGGGTTAGGGGCACTGAGTCTGAAAAAAAACAACAACAAACAAACAAACTTAATCTATCCAACGCATTTTAAAACACGATTTTTTTTTTGAGTTTGGTTTCGTTTCACTTTAAATTTATCTATTTTCTTAATTTCGAAAGGAAAATATTTTATTGAGGGTTTTTCATTCATTGATTTAATTATTAGTTTAGAACATTTGCAATGCCGAACACAGTGCGTCGTCCGGACGACTCGGGAATAGTTCGTCTCACACGTGGTGTGGACCGCCTCACGCTTTCACCCGTAGATTCAGCTGCACAACAGCCCCATAGGGAGACACGGGACGCGGAAGTGATGTTTGCTCCATCTGGCAACCAAACTTCAAGTGCCACCACGACCCCAGTACTAGCGCGAGAAGGTCGAGAGTCCACACCTCACCGACCCAATCCAGACTTATCCAGCACCATGGTGCATCCCAGCCGATCTGCAATTCATCTTCCGATGACAAAGTGGAACCTGAAGTTCGATGGAACTTCTCAGGGAATGGGTGTTGACCGATTTATTTTTCGGGCTACACATTTGGCCAATATTTATGGTGTGTCCCGAGAAAAGTACCGTGAACGAGTACCGTGTGTGTTGGAATTGCCAGGATCTGGGTCATTCTTTCATGGAATGTCCGCAATCACACCAGCGGCAATTTTGCTACGGTTGTGGAAGACCCAATACCGTGAAACCAACTTGTCCGAATTGTCGATCGGGAAATGGGCAATGGGGAATGAGGAAGGCCGGAACCTCAAGTGCTCCCCAGAGCCGGAGACCAACAGCGAAGACGACCGAAGCTGCTGCCAATACGGATCCCGAGCTAAGGCGGAGGGTCTAATAGGCACTCCTTTTATGTGTGACGTTGGAGTCCAGACTGTGGAGACTGTTGACGCTGTCACCCAGACTGTATTATCAGTAAACAGTTCTCCTAAACAACCTCAAACTCCTCGAGCACCACGTTTTTTTCGGGCTTGGAAATATTTTGAAGATCGTAAACACCTACGAAGTGCCTGCCTGGAAACTATCGTAGCGCAGCACGGAGACAACCGCCCTTTTGCTCAAAACACAATCAAAGGGCGGAAACTTATCGGTCTGTTGGACAGTGGGGCCACTGTCAGCATACTAGGAAAAGGGTCCATTGAACTCATCAGGGATTTAGATCTCTACCTGCACACCATGAATGGCAAGGTTCGAACTGCCGCGGGTCAAAGTGCCTCTATCCTGGGATTAGTCAATGTTCCAGTGCAGTGCAATAACCGCATACTCCCTTTCGTATTTTTGGTAGTGCCCACGCTAGCCAATCCCATTTATCTTGGCATGGATTTTTGGAATGCCTTTAAAATTACCCCTGTACCCTTAGCTGTCGTTGATGCTATTACGACACCGACATCCAGTGGCTTTCATCACTTGTCCCCGGAAGAGCAGAAGCGTCTCGATTTCGTCAAACAGCAGTTTCCATCATTTAATAAGTTGGGTTTGGGAAAAACTGATTTATTGTCACACTCTATTGATACCGGCACAGCAGTGCCTATCAAACAAAGACACTATGCGGTTTCCCCAGTGGTGCAGAAACTGATGTATGACGAACTCGATCGAATGTTGTCTCTGGGGGTAATTGAAGAAAGCCACAGCGCTTGGAGTTCCCCCGTCACGCTGGTAAGAAAACCTGGAAAAGTGCGCCTATGCTTAGATGCCAGACGCCTGAATGCAGTGACTCTCAAAGACGCATACCCGCTTCCTCTCTTTGAGGGCCTGCTGGTCAGGCTGCAAGACACCAGATACATCACCAGTCTGGATTTGAAGGATGCTTTCTGGCAGATTCCGCTTGACGCGAGCGCTAAGGAAAAAACCGCCTTTACCATCCCTGGGAGACCCCTGTAGCATTTCACAGTCATGCCGTTCGGCTTGTGTAATGCACCGCAGACAATGTGCCGGTTGATGAACAAAGTGATACCGCACGAACTGCATGATCAGGTTTTTGTATACTTGGATGACTTGCTGGTAACAAGCTCAACCTTGGACGAGCACCTTAAGCTGTTGTCCACAGTTACCCACTTACTCCAAAAAGCAAACCTCACGATAAACGTTGAGAAGAGCAAGTTCATTCAAAAGGAGATCGAATACTTAGGCTATGTAGTTAGTGATGGGGTACTCAGTACTGACCCCGAGAAAGCATCTGGCATCCTGGCCTATCCCGTACCGCGAACGGCCAAAGATATCCGGAGGTTCATGGGTATGGCAGGCTGGTACAGACGGTTTATTCCGAACTTCGCAGTAGTTACAGCACCACTAACGGACCTTCTTAAAATCAAAAAACCATTCGTGTGGTCCGAATCTGCTAACCTGGCCTTTATCCAGACGAAGGAACTACTCGTGTCCACTCCAGTCCTGACCAACCCAGATTTCACGCGACATTTTTACATCCAGTGTGATGCCAGCATTACGGGCATCGGAAGTGTCCTCTTCCAAAAAGATGACGATGGTGAGGAGCACCCGATCGCGTATATGTCCACCAAGCTGAACTCTGCCCAACGAAACTACAGTATAACTGAACTTGAATGTTTGGCTGCCGTGCAGAGTGTCAAGCGTTTTAGAGCCTACGTTGAGGGGTTGCCATTCACCATCATCACGGATCATGCCAGTCTTAAGTGGCTTATGTCACAACAGGACTTATCTGGCCGATTGGCCCGTTGGAGCTTGAAGCTGCAGGGGTTCAACTTCAACATCGAGCATTGAAAAGGTACGCAAAACGTGGTACCTGATGCACTATCCAGATCGTATACCTTGAGTGAACTCGTCACGGATGTAGCTGAAGTTATCCCAGATACCGCCTTTTTAGATCCGGAGTACCTGGACTTGATCACACAGATTAAGGCAAGCCCAGAGCGTTACCAAAATCTGTTCACGGAGCAAGGGCGAGTCTAAATTCAGACCACTTCTAACAGTTCTTTGTTTTTGGACATACCGCAACGCAAATTATGGGTTCCTAAAAGCTATCACAGGGAACTTATTTCCCAGGCCCATGATAAACCTATGGCTTCGCACCGAGGAATAAGAAAGACACTGGAGCTATTACGTAGGAATTATTACTGGCCTAGTATCGCTAATGATGTTCGTAACCACATTGCTTCTTGCCTTACGTGCAAACAATGCAAGCCATCTAACCGCACGATGAGACCTCCAATGGGTTTACTGCGATGTTCCGAACGACCAATGCAGCGAATTTTCATTGATTTTATGGGGCCCTATCCACGTTCTAAGAGTGGTAATGTCTACTTGTTAGTCGTGCTGGACCACTACACCAAATTCATTTGGCTCAAGCCCATGGTGAAAGCCACCGCAGAAAACGTGGTCAAATTTTTAACAAGTGAAATATTTCTAACCTATGGGGTACCGGAAATCCTGCACACGGACAACGGCGTTCAGTTCACCTCCAAAATTTTCACCCAGCTGCTAAACAACTTTGGGGTCGAACATTGCTTCACGCTCTTATATAGCCCCCAGTCAAATGCCGCAGAACGCACCAACCAATCCACGCTAGCCGCTATACGCTCATATGTTGGCGAAGATCATCGCGAGTGGGATGAGCATCTTGCGGAGTCCTGCGCCGCGTTCCGACATGTGATACACGATTCAACAGGATACTCGCCGCACTTCCTGATGTTCGGTTATCAACCAGTAAGGCACGGATCAGAGTATGCTCTGCTGCGTAAATTAAAGGCTTTCGAAGATGGCGAAGTAACGCTCCGACCCTGCGACAGGCAGCGTATCGCATACGACCGAGTCAAAGCGAAACTAAGCGAGGCGTACAGCAAGGGAGCGCAACGTTATAACCTGAGAACGCGTACACAACAGTTTACTCCCGGGCAAAGAGTCTTTGTACGTAATCACGTACTTAGCAGTGCGGCAAACCGCTTTGCAGCCAAGCTAGCGCCTGTGTTTTATAGCGCAGTAGTCCGTCGGAAAATTGGGCAGGTGTCATATGAACTGGCGGATGAGGGTGGAAACCGGATTGGTGTATTCCATGCCCAAGATATTCGCTGCTAAAGCTATTTGCCCGGCGTGATGAGACCCACCTCCTGGGTCAGGTCGTCCCCACGTTTGTTGCAACCAGCCTACGGACCTTTTGGTGCCTAGACTCGCTGAACAGCAACAGAGTTCCGTGGCTGAGTAATAGCACTTTAAACGGTCGCGTGAGAGGCCTGGGTTCAAATCTAGGTGGAACTGCGTTCTATATTTTTTTTTCCTTCGTTTTCCTCAGTGCAAGGATCAGTTTAGGTCGTGGCACGGCCGCTGACCTTTCCGACAAGGAAACAGCTACCAGCAACGGAATAGTGGGTCAACGACAGATGTGACCCGCCGTTGTCGGACAGCTGAAAAACAAAAAATGAATGCGGGGGGGCAGTCAAGTTTTGGCGACAAAAGGTCGCACATCGGTGAAAGATTTGATAAAAACTTTTCCCGTAGCCGGGATAAAACACAAAGTGACTGATTGTAATACATTGAAAATCGGAAATTGAAAATTAAAAATTAGGAAAGGAGACAAGTTATCGTGAAAAAAGAAAAAAAAAAGAAACTCTGAAAATATTAGTGAAAAGAAAAGGTGAACTCTGAGAAGACTGAATTGTTTTATATGGTGAAGTCATGCAAATTGCTTAATACCAACAACGTTGTGCTGCTGACAAATCAAAGCGAAAAAAAAGTGTATTACAAAATAACAATTGAATTTAACAACGGAAACAAATGCATAGTGAACACAGTAGAACAAAAAAAAACAAAGACAAGTTTAACTAATAATCGAAGGGCCAAAGGGAAATAGTACATAGTTGATAATATGGAACAGAGCCGGAATTCCTAAAGTAGGAAGAGAGAAAAAAACAAAAGTGAATTAACAATAGATTTTCTAAGGAGTATTGTCTATAATTGAAGTATTGTACAAGGGAAACAGAGAGAAAAAAAATTAATTAATTTTCAATTTAATGCCGAATCAACGGCACCATTGGTTTCAGGCTTGAGCAGACCACGCAGATGGAGAGCGCTCCTCATCGGCAGCTTAAACGTGAGTTTAATTATTCTATTGATTTTGTTTAAGCATTTGAAGCATTATTATTTGATTTTATTTTAATTTTTTTTGTTTCTTTCCATTTTTTTTTTTATTTTTACATATACCTATTTAAGTTTTTTTTCTTTTTCTTCCTTTTATTTTGAATTTTGTTTATGCATCTTAATCTAGTATTAGTTGTATTATTATTTTTCTTGCTTTTTATTCGTAATTATATATTTTTTTTGGTCTTTCATAAATTTTGGCATTTCACTGATGGAGTAAAAAGCGAGTGATTTTTTTTTCAGGCTCAGTGAACTCTCCCTCATCCCAATCCCATTCCTTCTTTTTCGTTTTTTTCTTTTTTTTCTCTCAGAGGATTGTTCGGCACGGGCCTAGTTCTTCCTCCCCTAAAACAACTCACACCCACGCGCTGAAGCTAGCCGGCTCAGTTGCGCCATCCTGGGGTGTGGGAGACTAGGCCAAACAAATTGTCCGCGACCGCAGTGCCATCACTGTGGGTTGCAACAAGCTGCAAGCATTCTTGTACGGAAAAACATCTGCAATCATTGATTAAGCTAGATACTTTTGGATCGCAGCGTATAGAATTTTTACTTAACAATCAAGTTGCATCTTCAAATCATTTACATAACAAAAATTTCGAGCGAAATCGTAGCTTTTTAAAACGTTTGATTGATACGGTATTCTTTTTGCCCAACAGGAACTTCCATTTAGAGGCAATAATGAAGAATCTACATCAAATAATCGGGGAAATTTTATTGAGACGGTGAATTTCTTAAGCTTTTATGATCCATTAATTGAATCGCATATTGAATCTCTTAGTACCAATGCATCGTTTTCGGGTTTGTCGAATAGAATCCAAAATGATCTTATTTCCACGGTAGCTAACGTAGTTAAAGACAAAATTGAAGCAGAAATAAGGGAAGCTCATATTATTGCTGTCATGGTAGACGAAACACCTAACGTAAGTGGACGTGAGCAACTAGCAATAATTTTCAGATATACGACAGTAAACGGGATTGAGGAAAGATTTGTTGGTTTCGTAGATGTTAGTGCAAGTCGTACAGCTTTAGTGCTAACATCTTGTATTTTAGAAAAAAATCAAAAATTTAATATCGGTAATAAATTAATTGCTCAATGTATTACGTACCATAAACTAGATTCAAATTATCTTCGCGCCTTTTCTGCCCGAAATAACCTACCTGGCAATGATTATTTGAAAGTGTAAAGCTCGCCAAGTTCCGACAAAGCTATTCAAACGCGTCATCTCGCTCCAACCCTCGGATCGTGCTCAAGCTTTCGCGAATACGAGTGATCGATCACGCCACGCTACGCGAAAAGTAGCTTTTCGATGTTCGACGTGTCGGAAATGGGGAGTGAGTGTGGGAGAGTTGCGCAGAGACGGTCGAACGGGCCGGACGTGTCTTTGTACGTGAGGTGTGGGCAGTCAATGAAATTAGCAAAATTGCATCGAGGCGCGGCGATAATCTGTGTTGGCGTCACGATTTTCGGAAAGGGCCTGTTAGGAATGCGTGTCTGCAGGGACTTCGCTGTTGTGCGGCCGGCGATCAAGGAGGGCGAACTCAAGAAGCCCGAGGAGAAAGCGGCCGCCACCAGATTCCGACGCATTGCAGCCTCGTCGTTGTTGCTGTCGTAAATATGTGATAACACGAGCTAAACAATCGGAAGCTACCCCGAAGATTTGCAAAGTGAATATCGTCACCACAATTTGTCTATCAGTGCCTTTTGGCAAAATCAATTCGGATCTAATAATTTCGACGGTTCGAACATCATAAAAAAAAAACAAAAAATGCTAGTTTTTGTTTGTTGTATAATATATAATCAAAGGTGTTAGTCAGTCATTAAGTATATATTAATGAGCTATGTATATAAAAATGGAATAATATAACCTAAAAGTGATGTTATTGTTTTCTTGCGCATGGGTGACGCGTGTGCGAATGTGGTTCGTGGTTCTTCTTTTTTTGTCCTAAACCCACGACTCGATGAGCTAGTCAGGGAAAAAAATTAAATCGGGACCGCCACTATGCGGTCGACGTTTTACTGGTCCCGGCGGCGCGGGTGCACACGAGGCATCCGGGGTCGAGAAGCGTCCAAAATGGTGGAGCACTTGATCTCAGATCCTCGGGTTTGTGCGCGAAGTCGCGATCGTGACAATTGGCGCCCAATCCATGGGACCTTTCCCATATTCCTTTTTCTTCCAATCTATTCTACGACAGTATATCTGCAATTCTTTCGTGTTTCAAGTTTTTTTCTTCGTAAATTCGAAAATCGTGTTGTGATGTGTTAGCCGCGTGGTAGTTTGAGTCAAGTAAACTTTTGTAGCACTTGTTGTCACTTCATATGTTTTGATTCCGTCGCTAACGATTCTCGAACTTATCTAAACCAACTTCTTCTTGAGTTTAGTAAATTTTGGCTGAAAACTGGTAGTGTCGCGCAAATTGTTCGTTTCATGGGTGAATTCCTTACACATGTACTTCGCAATTTGAGTGTTCGACATCCGGTCCCAGTACAGAAATATATTAACGTAAAATCTGAAAATTACCCGTTCCTACATCGCTGCTTTTGTAGAGGAGAGCAATCACACACTTTAATATCATAAATACATAAAACTAAAGTACAAAACCAAAACAAATAATAATCACCATTTGTGAAACAAAAAACCAATATATTCCATTTAATCAGGTTTAATGTCTGTACAAACCTGCTAAGGTATCTTTAAGTAAAAGTATAAATTTGTAATTTCTAATATGTAAAAACTTTGTAAAACTTATGTAAAAACTTTGTAAAACTTTGTAAAACTTATGTAAAAACTTTGTAAAACTTTGTAAAACTTTATAAAACCTGGTAAAAAACTTATGTAAAACTTATGTAAACCTTATTTACAAATTATGTAAAAACATTGTAAATCGCACACACACCCTCACACACACTAATCGGTGCTGGTATCGCGTATCTAATATATCGTTTCATTAATATATCGTCGGCGTAGTGATAACGCAGGTTGATCACTTTAGGTAGTATTAGCTTTTGGGGAGTTTCGTTTATTAGCGAGTAATCATTATCGCCATATTAGTTTTGTATCAAAATATCGTCGCGTGTAAATATTATTTCGTCGAATGTAAATTCCCTTGTGGAAATATTTAATATATATCGTATCGTATATCGTTTTTTATATAATTCTACATTAGTATATCGGTCCTCGTATTAACGTAATTTTTATAAATAATACTCAATAACAACATGGACGTTCCTATGGCATTTTGGCCTACTAAGGTGTCTACACCTAATATGTCTAATACTCGGTCTAAAAGTAGCCATTCGTTGGAATTAGGGCGAGACAGCGCCATAAAAACAAATCTCTATAATCGGAACTCATCCGATCCTCTTCAAGTAGCTGAGGTGGGAGGTAGTTCCCAAGTAAATAATTCCGTGTGCATTCCAATCGAGTCCGATTTCAGTCAAGGGCCATTATTCGTGCCCAACCCTAATCTCACATTCCCTGCTGAGGGAATTGACCCTTCTAGGTCCTCATATTCTGCTGGGTCACCTTCAAATGTTCCTCCAAGCTGTGGGAGAGAGCATTCCAACTCTTCGTTCCGTACACATGTCCCGATCTTCCGATGGGGTATCTGCTTTGACGGATCCACCTCAGGTCTCAACGCAGAGACATTCATATTTCAAGTGGAAACACTTTCAAAAACCTATCAAGTACCATATCCCGAACTAATTGTAAATTTCCATTTATTGGTTCGTGTACCCGCTGCCGTGTGGTATTGGAAATACCTACAAATAAACCCAATTCATCTGATTGGTTAAGTTTCAAAGATGCATTCTTGAGCAGGTATGGTTCTATCACTTCTGACGTAGACATCCGTAGACGTATTGACGCTCGGACTCAACGTAATAACGAACCCTTCATCGAATTTTTCGATGATATTGAAAATATGTCTCTTCAATTAACTAACATACTCCCGGATATTGATTTGGAAGTAATCTTGTACCGTAACATGCTTCCGCGTCTCAGCGACCATCTGGCTGGTCGACAGTTTGGAACCACTAAATCGGGACCGCCACTATGCGGTCGACGTTGTACCGGTCCCGGCAGCGAGGGTGCACACGAGGTATCCGGGGTCGAGGAGCGTCCAAAATGGTGGAGCACTCGATCTCGGATCCTCGGGTTTGTGCGCGAAGTCGGGATCGTGACAAATGTTACGATGATGCTGCTTTAATGAGCTCTCATATTCGCGGGGTTCAAACCTTGATTCGGGAGACACACAAATCAGCTTTTTTCATTCCATGCTATGCACACTCCCTAAATCTGGTATTGTCCAAAGCAGTTGAATTGATTCCGGAAATTAAAGTATTTTTTGTCCATATTAATAAAATCGCTACATTTTTCAATGCATCTACAAAAAGATGTAATTTATTTGCAAATATAGTCAAACGCCGTTTGCCTTCAGTTTCTAAGACCCAGTGTGCATTACCATTCGCGAATAATTAACGTTATTTATGAATATATCGATTAAACAGCAACAGTTTTTGAAACAATTTTAAACGACTCAGACCAATGAGATGACGATTCTTTGACTTTTTCTTAAATCTACGCGGTAAAATTACTTAATCAGATTTTCAATTATACCTTGTAATTTTCTCCGAAATATTTTCAAGAACAGACGTTTTATTTAATATCATTCAAAGCAAAGTAGTGAATATATCTTATGCTAGTCAAAAAATAATAAAATTTGACAATTGGCTCGAAAATGATTTTTTTCTCTTAAATTTGAACACTTTTTCAGCTGTTACAGTAGATTATCAGCCACCACAAAAAAAGTAGAAATACATTAGACCCATTACAAAATCAACGTAGAATATTTCGTGCAATTTTAGATATTGTGCTTAGGCAAATCCGCGATCGGTTTTATACATTCAAACAGTTTTTATTTCTGGAATTGCTAGAACCGAACTACTTTCCTAAGTTTAAATTAAATTTTACGGAGACTCGTTTGGATTCACTCCTAGAATATCATGGAATTTTTTTTTAAAAGATACAATTGAAAAACCAGCTTAAAGTTATTACTTCGTCAGCTGAGTTCAAAATAGCGAATGCTAGTAAAATTATCGATTATTTTCAGAGCCGACCTTATGCCGCAAACGGTTTCAAGCAAGTATGCATACAAGCAAAATTATTAAAAACAATCCCAGTAACAGTAGCAACTGCTGAAAGGTCATTTTCGACTTTAAAACGAGTTCATACATTTTTAAGAAATCGCCAGTAGTTACGGATAGTTCATATCCTCAACACATATGGCATCCATAAGATAAGATTCGGAAAAGGATGCTATGAAATAAAACCATAAAATAACCTTTTTCCTAATCTTTCTTGTGATGACTATATGGTGAAAAATGTGCATATTGAAAACGTGGGAAATAGTACATTTAGGTAAACAATACAAAATGCGTACAAGTAATGATCCCACATCTGTTGTACATATGTCCATAAGTAGAAGATGTTAGATTTAAGATTTTAGTTCACTCTAGTTTAGATTGCGAATAGACGAAGACGTCTTTTAAATATAATAAATTAAGTTAAAGAAATAATGTTTTACTTTGAAAACCCTAATTGGCGCAGTCGGTTTCACGAATCTTATTCCCATCACGGAAAACGTATTTTATCACTATCGAAGTGATATTATTCGGAAGCAATCACTATTGCAGTGAAAAAAACCGTGAATAGTGCTAGTGAAGTAATATTAAACATACGTTAAGAAAAGGATTAAGTGTCGCACATGTTCAAAAAGGACTTAGTATCTCAAAAGAATCGTCTAAAATCATCCGTTTTTGTAAAACGATACGGATTAAACAATTATTTTACAAACATAAATGTGATAAGTCTAACTGAAGACTCGTAAACTTAGTCGGTTCTGGCAAGAGAACTAAAACCTTGTCCTTTTATCAACAACCGGACAAGGATCTAGTCCCATCGATACATTTAAGGACCTCAGCAACATAGTAAATCAAAAACCGGACAAGGACCCAGTTCCATCACCGTATTCGAGGAACCAAGGAATACTCTACAAGTAAGTTGGTACCAATACCTGTAAAATGGCATATTTGCCCGGAAACATTGAGTCAGTCACAGCTCAGGAAGAAATTCGCAGCATCATAGATCAAAAATTTCCGTCTTTTGATGAAAATTCTGCGGCAAAAGGTATGAAAGCCCAAATAGACAGCATATCGAAAAGTGTACAGATTAACCAAAATAGAATTAGCACACTTCATCTTAGTTTTAGTGAAATATTAAGTAATATACAAAGAATAGAAGAATTCACTGATTCCAAGTATGGCATATCTATCCAAAGTTTTTGTGCAACAGTAGACAAATTTTTGCAATTCTGCTCGGAAGAGCAAAGACAATTTTTGGAGCCGATAATATTGGGAAAAATTAGAGGAAAACCCCAGCAAGTTGTGAATCAATTTCCGGATTCTCGTTGGGAAACTATTAAGTTCAAATTACTCCAAAAATATGGAATCAATGAGTCCTTCAACTGTCTCATTGCTCAAATGCAAAGCATTCAATTTAACCATAACATAACAGTTGTATATAATCAAATCAGCCATGTTTGAAATAAACTAAACCACAGATTTAAGCAAGAAGTATCACCAATTCCATATTTCAACACGTTTAACAATGAATCACTTGCGATTTCCAAATTTAAAGCATGCATCCCTGAATATAAGGCCTTGTTGATAACTCAAAACAAATGTTTGACACTGGATGAAGCATATCAGCTTCTTAGAGAAATGGAGCAAGAGCGTGAGGTTCACCTTCCTGTAAATAATTTAAATTTCAGAAGTAATAGTTTCAGCTATCCTCAAAAAAGTTATTTTAAAAATAATAATTATAAGTACAGAAGCAATGAAACGTACAAAACTCCATTGTTTTCCATCCAAAATAACAACGATCAAGTGGTTTCAGCCAATATAAATAGAAATAGACACTATTATCCTATGGACAGTTTTACACCATCGTATAATTCTAATCCAATTAATCAACGAAATACAAATAACCAATACTATAATCCTCAAGAAAAAAAAACTTTCCATGATTTATCAATGCAGCGAAAAGTTCCACGCAATGAAGATATTTCTATGAGAACTGTTAATCCTAAAATTGAAGATGTATCAATGAGAACAGTACAATCAAACCAAACATGGAAACATTCATTGCAACCTAATTCATTTATAACTCATAATTTTGCCCACACAAATGAAGCGGAAAATTTTCGAATACTAGCCTCGGAAATGCAAGAACCACCAAATGGGAACTACCAATCATACCAATAACAATAAGAAACATCACTATAAGATGCTTGATCGATACTGGATGTAACACATCTCTAATTAATAATATTTTTGACCGAGAACTAGCTCATAAGTTAAGTAACCCACTAGTTTTAAAAAGCCTTCATTCTACAGAGATAATTAATTTTGGTATCTGGACAGAATTTCCACAAGAATTTAATTTAAACGACTCTAGGATAGAGTGGAAAATCACTAACTTTTTTAACAAAAAACTTCGATGCAATATTAGGTCAAAATGTCCTAAGCCCCACAAAGTCAATTATAAATAATAAAGAAGGATATATTGAAATTAATAACAGTAAAGTGCCATTTATAACAAGTAATCAGGATAGCGAAGCTGTAGCTAATTCTTTAAATTTAATAGTAACAGAGCCAACACCAGTCAAAGATCTAAACATTGAAATGGATCATTTGAATAGCGAAGAAAAAAACGAACTATCAAAATTAATTAAGAAGCATGCAAAATTATTTTATAGAGAAGGAGACACATTGAGTTTCACAAACATTACCCAGCATGAAATAAAGACTACGAGTGATAAGCTTATATTCACAAGAATCTATAGATTTCCACAAGTTCATCAAAAAGAAGTGGAGAAGCAAATTCAAGAAATGCTAGACAATAATATAATTGTACCCAGCAATTCACCATACAATGCACCCGTTTGGATTGTCCCCAAAAAAACAGACAATTCAGGAAAAACTAAATGGAGAATTGTTACTGATTACAGGAAGCTCAATGAGATTACTATTAGCGACAAGTTTCCGATTCCAAACATCGACGACCTTTTCGATAAACTTGGGAAAGCATCATATTTTACTACTGTTGATCTCGCAAAAAGATTCCATCAGATAATGGTCCATCCTAGATATAGAGCAAAAACAGCATTTAGTACACATAATGGACATTATGAATATCTTAGAATGCCATTTGGACTAAAAAATGCGCCAGCCACCTTTCAAAGGATGATAAATTCAGTATTAAAAGAATATATTAATAAAATATGTGTCGTTTATTTAGATGACGTCTTAATATTTAGTACTTCTCTCCAAGAACACATTGATTCTATTAATAAAATATTCAATAAACTTGCAGAGCATAACCTGAAAATTCAATCAGATAAATGCACTTTCTTCGCAAAGCAAACAGAATTTTTGGGGCACATACTGACTGAAGAAGGAATTAGACCAAATCCAGAAAAACTGGATAAAATTCAAAAAATACAAATACCAAAAACAATGAAACAGCTCAGATCATTTTTAGGATTAACGGGTTAATACCGAAAGTTTATTAAGGACTATTCATCTTTAACTGTCCCGTTAACAAAATTTTTAAAAAAGGACTCAAAAATTGATATTCACAACCTTCATTATGTAGAATCATTCATAAAACTTAAACAACTTTTAACCAAGCCACCAGTTTTGAGGTATCCCGACTTCTCAAAACCTTTTACTCTGACAACAGATGCATCAAAATATGCGTTAGGAGCAGTTCTATCTCAGAATAAGCATCCGATCGCATACGCATCAAGAACGTTGAATTAGCATGAAATCAACTATTCGGTTATAGAAAAGGAGGTACTTGCCATTGTATGGGGAACTAAATCCTTTCGACCATACCTATATGGAAGACAATTTACGCTGCAAACAGACCATAGACCGTTAATTTGGCTTACGAATCTCAAAGAACCAAATCAAAAACTTATTAGATGGAAGCTTAAGTTAAATGAATTTGATTTCAATATTGAATATATTAGAGGAAATGACAACAAAGTAGCGGACTATTTATCAAGACTAAATAATGAGGAAGACGAACGACAAGGATACACTGGGGAAATAGACTCAATGCCAAAATCTAAAACCATGAAAGAAACAACAGATATTTCTGCTACTGATTCTCTGCATTTAGAAAAGCCAGAGGAAGTTAATGAGTGTATAACAATACATTCAGAGATTGAAAACACTACAGAACTGATACCAATAAAAGAAGATTATGTTAATAAGTACTCTTTTCAGATAGTTCTAACAAACAGTGAGTACCCAAACAGTTTACAGTTCACAAGAATAATAATAACCGGAAAAGAAATTAGGAATGGAAAATTCGCTGAAAAACTTCTGGACTTACCTATTAATAGAAAAATTGCAATATATTCAGATCTAGACGATCATTTATACAATCAAGTTCAACTTAAAATAAAAGAAATTTACCCTAGTAATTATAAATTTATTAAAGTAACAAGTATTCTGAAAGATTTACAGTCTGAGGAAGATGCGCTGAAACAAGTTGAACAATATCATATAAAAGAAATAGGTCATGGAGGAATTCATTCAACATATTACGGATTATTAAAAATATATTATTACCCCAGCCTTCGAAGATTGATTACTCGATTCATAAATAATTGTGATATCTGCAATCGGATAAAGCATCAAACTAACCCGATTAAACCAAAATTTCAAATGTCAGAGACTCCAAACGATATAAATCAAATATTCCATATAGATATTTTCTATATAGAGAAATTAAAAATTGCTACATGTATGGATAAATTCTCAAAATACGCGACAGCAGTTATTCTCCCAGATCGATCAAAACCATCGTTGAAAGAAGCTCTAATGACATACATTGCTACCATGGGTAAACCATCGAAAGTAGTATTAGATAATGAATTTAATAATTTAATTATTATAGAATTTTTAAAAGAACATGATATCAATTGTCACTTCACAAAACCTAATACCCATACAGGCAACGCGGATATCGAAAGGTTACATCAAACCATAGCAACGAAATATAGAGCAATAACAAATGAAACACCTATTATAAAAATTCTATTGGCAATCTACTTCTATAACAGACAAGTACACAGTACGGTCAAGGATACGCCATTTAATATACAGCATGGTTATTCAAATAAAAGCACTATCGCGAACAATATTAAAAATAATAAAGAAAAATCGATTTCGAAAGCTAATAAAAATAGAGAAGACTACATAGAGACAAGACAGGAAGGGTACGTGAAAACCAAAGAACAACGACTTCCCAAGCACAAAGATAAATATGTAAAGAGAAACTTAGAGAATGTAGCTACAAAAAATATCAAAAGACCGAAACGCTTCAATTAAATCCAAAAACTTTAAAATATCTTTTTTTTTGGAACTAATATTAATTACTTTTAAAGAAAAGAAAATGCAGAAGGAACAATTTCATAGCTCCAAAGAAGAAAACAAAACGTTCTTTTGGACACAATTAATTGAAAATGATGATACTCTAGCGATAGACTAAAATTGCAATTACTGTTTTAAATCATCAGCTGATATGCAATTAAATATGGAATACGCATCTGATTCATTCATTAAACAATATCTTGGTTAACATAAATTAAATATATAGCGGAAACACAAAACGCAATCATTTACATTTGAATATCATAGGTACTTCTATCATAACATTTCTGTAGAATAGAATTGATCTTTAGTTTAAGAACAGTGAATTATAAAGTAACTTGGAAAGCAAACATAAAAAACTATATATAGCGAAATTATCTTAACTGTATTAATAATTATAGGTAGTATTTAAGCATACCTCGCGTTGAAACTTCTATGTTTTAAAAATAAGTGTCCTTATGAATTCACATAGCCATACCATCAATTATGTAATCACAAAAAAATATTACAATATTCATAAATAAATACTGAAGAATGAGCTTCAGTCTAAGGGATGGGGAGTTACGGATAGTTCATATCCTCAACACATATGGCATCCATAAGATAAGATTCGGAAAAGGATGCTATGAAATAAAACCATAAAATAACCTTTTTCTTAATCTTTCTTGTGATGACCATATGGTGAAAATGTGCATATTGAAAACGTGGGAAATAGTACATTTAGGTAAACAATACAAAATGCGTACAAGTAATGATCCCACATCTGTTGTACATATGTCCATAAGTAGAAGATGTTAGATTTAAGATTATAGTTCACTCTAGTTTAGATTGCGAATAGACGAAGACGTCTTTTAAATATAATAAATTAAGTTAAAGAAATAGTGTTTTACTTTGAAAACCCTAATTCAGTCCCAAGAACGGCTTTCGGATCTTGCTTTGATTGCAGTCGAAAAGGTTTTTTTGATACAAATGCGAAAAGAAAACAATTGTTTTGATAAAATAATCAACGGAGTTTTTACCAAAAGAGAGGCGCATAGACTTAGAATACAAATAAAAAAGCGAAAAAAGGTATTTTCATTTATTTAGTGAAATATTTTATTTATTTACATTTCTCAAAGAGTCCGCTTGAGTTTCTAGTTTATTTGTATTATGCTGGTTTCTTCTATAAGGCTTAAGGCCACTTGCAATGAATGTTTTTGAGGCTGTTATCACTTTGGATCGTGCTAGCCGAACGTGAACGTGTTTAGTTCGACCTCCTGCTTTTTCGATGACTTCGCGCTGTTTATACCGTGTACTTTTGTAATTTTGCAGTGTCCGCGTTGTTCCAATCGCTGTGCTCTTGCTATAGCATTTCGGAATTTGCTGTTTTCCTCTGCCTTGTGTTTTTTCCAAAAGTGAATAAGTTCTTTGTTCACTGGTGCTTCTAATAGCTTGTTCACATCGCACCCGATTTCGACAAATCGGGAGATTTCACGAAAGCTAACCCAAAATCTACCAGATTTTCCATACTAAAATCAAAATCTAGTCGATCTCAAATCACCTAGATTTCAACAAAATCTACTCAAAATCTGATGGTTGCGTGTGGCACAACTGCAAGAAAATTTTTCACCACACTTTACCACAC
Source organism: Oxycera nigricornis (assembly GCA_963942545.1). Lineage (NCBI taxonomy): Eukaryota > Metazoa > Arthropoda > Insecta > Diptera > Stratiomyidae > Oxycera > Oxycera nigricornis. The sequence goes on from OZ012663.1 coordinate 54,722,759, forward strand.
ACATTCAGATGACGTATGAAAACCAGTGACAAGTGTCAAACATATGTCAATTACATTCGCGCGAATCATGTCAAATAAACGAAAATATAAAAATAAGATTAAGTGGCAGGACGACGCCGAAGAATTCCTTTGGGCCGAAAAATTAGATGAAATACGTGGCCACCGAAAAACAGCCACGTATTTCACTGCCAAATCTAGAAGAGGCGATGTGAACACTTGACAAGATTTCGAAATCACAATGACCAAAATCTAGCGATGCGAACAAGCTATAAGAGTGAATTGTGTTCTGTTTAACGGCTTTTCAAACTTCTGTTGCCTCAGGGCCAAAGTGCTGATCATATATTGCTTAACTGGTTCTGATATTGGGTACGTGGTTTGTCAGCCTAAAAGTAGGCAACAACTCAACTTTTAAAACTTTACGATATTCTATTACTGAATTGTCTTAACCCTTTAAATATGGTTATGGATTCACCTCCATTTGGTGCAACATGTGCCATATGCAAGCTACCGGAATCGCAACGTTCCCGCTTCATCCTTTGCGATGGTTATTGTGGCAAGGCGTTCACGCTAAGTGCATCCATGTGAATATTATATTCGTCGACGTCATTGCCAAGCATCCCAATAATATCTCCTATCGTTGTGATGCTTGTAAAAATACAACACTTAGCGACGTTATTAAAATATTGCATCAGCATACTGCCTCGCTCGCCGCTCTCAACTTAAAAGTAGATGCGATTTCTGGTGCCTCAACGTCTCCTCCGTTGAATACTGCTCCTGATAATATGGATTCCTTCTCCTCTCAGGGTGCTATACCTAAATCGGCACCTGCTGGTCTTTACAAGTCTCCAATTGAAGCAAGGAGTCGCACCCTGTCATCATCATCTCCATTTCTTCATACATCGCCGATGACTACTCTTCAACTACATCATCGTCGACAGCTACCTCTACTTCGACTTCAGCATCATCATCAAATGCTTCTGCATTTTTACCTGTTGCTGCATCGTTACCTCCAGGACCGTCAACTACCTCAGCATTACACGTTGCTGTTTCAAAGTCTTCGATTGAAACTGTGGCTACCAATGTTCCGGTTACCACCAGACTTCCTGCGCTTCCTTCTACATCATCTTCGAGGTCTACTTTTGTGCTTCAAGAGGTTGCTCCTCCGCATCAAATTTTTATCTCCCGGCTGGCATATGCCACAGCCACGGAGGATGCGCTTGGTTAAATTAACGCTAAGCTTGGATTTCCCCCCTCCTTCATAAGCTGTAAAAAGCTGATGAGGGACAATATTCCCAACAAGTTTATTGCTTCGTTAAAACTCACTGTGCCTCCGGAGCTCAACCTTCTAATGAAATCAGATTTTTGGCCTAGTGGAACATTGGTCAAAGCGTTCACCAGTCGTCGTTCCGTTGATTCTCGTCAGCCTCGATCGCACAAATCTCAGGATTTTCAACGCCCTCATCCGATACGATCTCAGCTTTAATAAGTGAATCAAATTCGTTTTCGTCAGGTGAATCCAGCATGGGACCTCTTAGTAATAATTCTAATTCTAATAATAGTCTTACTGCTTATTACCAAAATGTTCTTGGCTTAAGGTCCAAGCTGTCTAACCTTAAAATTTCAAACCTTCTTTCTACCCATGACTAAATTTGCTTAACAGAAACGTGGTTGAATGATTCTATTTTCGATACTTCTCTTCTCTTCAGATTACGTATTTTACCGGCGTGATCGTGATTTCTCTCTTTTTGGGGAATCCGATGGTGGTGGTGTGCTGGTTGCCGTAACGAAATCCATTCCGTCCTCCCTTTGTCATCAATTTCAGCCATCTCATCCGGTTGAATCTGTCTTAGTGAGAGTATCAACTTCTAGCAGCTCTTATATACTGGTTTGCTCGGTCTATATTCCGTGTAACTCTCCTTTGTCGGTATTTGAAACCTTTTTTGATTAAATTTCAACGTACCTTAACTCCCTTAAAAAAATTCCACATCTATTGTTATGTGGTGATTTCAACTCTCCCTCGGTTGAATGGTTTTCGTATCCTTCTTCAATCACCAAAACGCCTAACAGTCTTTCCATCCTCCTTTCCTCTTTTCTTTCACATTTTTCCCTGTTCCAGCATAATTCATTCCCTAACATAAACGGCCGGTTGCTCGATCTAGTCATGACTAATTTTCCATCTTCTCTTGTTTCTGTCTCTAACTCAAATTTTCCGTATGTTCCTTTTGACCCGCATCATACTCCTCTGAATATCTTGGTAACTTTGCCAATGACCAGGCAACCTGACTTTTTTTTCCCGGCTGCTTAAAATTTTTTTAAAGCTGACTATCTCTCCTTATCTCGTGAGTTATCATCAGTTGATTGGTTCGCATTTTTCTCAAATCTCAATTGTGAGGAATCCGTAAACAAATTTTACCAACTGCTTTCCAACCTGATTGCCCACTTCACCCCCCGTCGTCGTTCTTCTGGAAGAACGGATCCTCTATGGCTCACTATTACGGCTCTCAATGCCATTAAGCTTAAAGACAGGGCTCACCAAAAGATGAAAAGGTCTGACTCACTTGAAACGCAACTCGAGTTTCGAAGGCTTCAGTCCTGCGCTAAGATGGAAATTCGTCGGGCTATTCGTACTTACCATTCTTCCATTGAAGACTCGTTCCTCTCCAATCAGACCAAACCTTTCTGGTCCTATATAAGATCTCTAATGTCTTCCTCGTCTATTCCTAATACGGTCCACTGGAATGATTCCGTTGCCTCCTCTGCTGTTAGCATCAATGATCTGTTTGCTTCTTACTTCTCGTCAACTTTTTCTTAAAGTGTCCCTGCCCCCTTCATTCCCAATGCAGCCTCTCACAATGAAGTGATCTCTTCAATTACAGTTGATCATCTCTTAATAAGCACTGTTATTGACTCCTTAGACTCCAATGTTGGTGCTAGTCCTGACGGCATCCCAAATTTTTTCATTAAATCATTATCATCTTCACTGTGTTTTCCTCTTTCCTTCATATTTAATCTGAGCTTATCTACTGGAAATTTCCCTCAATGTTGGAGGATGGCTTATATTTTACCTGTTCTCAAATCTGGTGATCCTTCGTCCGTTACAAACTATCGTCCCATATCCCGTCTCTCTGCTTTTCCTAAAATCCTTGAGCTTATTGTCCATTCATGTCTCTACACTGCCTTGGGTCATTTTATAGTTCCGCAGCAACATGGCTTCCTTCCGAACCGCTCCACGACCTCCAACCTACTGGTCATGTCTAATTCTATTGCTGTCGCTCTTGATAATTATCTTCAGGTTGATGCCATATACACGGATTTTTCCAAAGCTTTCGACACTGTTGACCATTCGATACTATGTCGTAAACTTGAGTTGTTTGGGGTTTCTGGTTTCCTTCTATTATGGATATCTTCCTACTTGTCCTATAGAGCCTGTCGTGTTACCGTTTGTTGTAGCTATTCCGCTCCATTCCATCCCCGATCTGGTGTCCCTCAAGGTTCCATTCTTGGACCTTTACTATTCATTCTCTTCATTAATGATCTTCCTTCTCTGTTTGACTCTTCCTGCCTTCTTTATGCTGATGATCTCAAGTTATTTAGAGTGATTAGATCTCTTGACGACTGCAAAGTTCTTCAAAAAGATTTAATCACTCTCTGTTCTTGCTGTGAAGCAAACTCTCTCTTCCTGAATATTCCTAAGTGTCATTCAATGTCCTTTTTCCTTAAATCTAAGCCCACTTCCTTTGATTACTCCATTGACTCCATTATATTGAATGTGGTTGATCAAGTGAAGGATCTGGGGGTGATCTTTGATCCTAAACTGAAGTTTGATGCTCACATTTTCAGTGTTGTTACCAGGGCCTCAAAGCTTTCGGGTTTTGTACTGAGGCATTGCCATTTATTCTCTAATCCTCATTCTGCGGTGTAATTATTTGTGAGCATCGTACGTTCACTACTCGAATATTCTTCACAAATTTGGTCACCTCATTTTGTCTATTTAATTGCCCTACTTGAATCTGTTCAGTGTAAGTTTACACGCTTTCTCTTTTGTAAATTTAAAATCCCTTATTTGCCTTACAATGAACGTCTTCTGTTTCTTCATATTTCTCCATTGGCTTCTAGAAGGATATATCTGGACCCATGCTTTCTCTATAAGTTGTGTCACGGCTACATTGAAATAGATATATCCAACCTTATTTCGTTAAGGCAACGCTCCAGACCATCTCGTGTTCCGAATATTTTTGCCGTACCATTTGCTAGAACTGAAGTTTACTTCAATTCTACATTACTCCGTTTACCATGAACTTATGATAGTCTACAGCTTGGACCTTTTCCACCTTCTCTTGCATCATTTAAGCGTGGCTTAGCAAATGTAATATTTAGTTAATGGATTTATTTCACTTTTTTACTTAATCATTCAATTACTTTTTATGATTTTTATTTACTTTGTTTTTTTTTCTTATACATTTTGTAATTGGAGTTAAACTCTGTTGAATGTGCTGAAATAAATAAAAAAATAAATTTACCATCCAGTCCATTAACGTGTATTGTAAATGGGCTTTAAGACAAAATTCTGCTTGACTATCAGGAATTTACACTCCACGTCACTGCTGGATCGTTTATGATAATTCTATAAATTTAATGTCATTCACGTATTCATCATATATTCATTACCTGCGTAGTCATTACAATTATTTTTTGATATATTTTTCATTATGAGCCAAGAGAGAGATGAGATCACAAGATCTCTACTTTCAACAACTTTGTATTAATCGATAGAAAGACTTGAATTCTATGAGTTATGCTAATTAGAATTCTTTATGGCTCTTTGTTTCATCTTCGTTTTTGCTAATATAAATTGAGGCACGGTTTTACAAAAGGGTACATTTCCAAAAAACTGAATTTTCGGGAATCAAAAAAAAACAATTATACTCTTGGCATTTTCATTTTTGAAAAATTGAATTGTTGATAAATTATCTAGAATGTAGCGAGATTGTATTTATCTATCAACATGATTCAATTACCTGTTCCATCAGATGGGAAGTTGACTATGAAATTGGGGAGGTTTCGCAAAACGGTACACATCCAATTTCTATACCGTTTTGCAAAGCCATTTCCACACTAGCCCAAGAGATGGGTTTTCTATTGATGCTATTTGATTTAATTTAATTTAAATCTCACTGTTATGTGATGTTGTTGACACATTGGTATCAATTTTATTTATAGGAAAAGGATATAAAATATGTAACATTTTGAAAAAACTATAGAAATAGTACCGTTTTGAAAAAACTTCATGCTTTTAAGGCGGGATTCGTCCCGTTTCAACAAACCGGAATGTGACCATTCGATTCCTCGTGTAATTTTACATGAAAATCGATATCAAACTCGACTTTTTCGATTTTGGCGCTTATACCCTTTTGCAAAACTGCGCCTCAATTCATGTCGACATATGTATGTCTATGATACAGTGTAATTACTCACGTGCACATTATCTTTTGATGTATATTATTTATCATGAAAAGGAATACAGTTCTCTATATTTTGCTACTTTGTGTTCTGCACCATGGTATCTGCTTCTTTGATATCTTTTGGGGTGGTTGACACCACTAGTATACTTTTGAAGATTCCCTTAGAAATCATTCCAGTCGACTAGTATATAAGATTGTAGTTATCTGTAGGGAGATCAGTGTTTTCTTCGAGAATCCATCAGGACAACATGGTGAGCCCTTTACTTTTACCGATAAAGATTCTCCGGTTTGATCTGTAGGTAGAACTAGTATCTGTGAACTAACTATGCCACTAACATTTTTACTGAGTAATTTTTTAATTTTTTTTTTCGTCGTTGGGAGGTGGAAATCTTCAAAAGATACCGAGTTGCTCCTGCTTCTCGGCATGTCGGGTTTCTACCGACTAAAACCACCTCCGTTTCCTCCAAAAAATCTTTACTCCATAACTCATTGCTTGCACTGTCTGTGCAATTTATTTCCTGAAAGCTTGTTCATTTAAATAGTACTTCCCAGACGATGTATATCGGTATAAGGGATAGTACCAGTATCTCAAAAGTTTTATTCAGAGTTCAATATATCTAATTTTGTTTCACATTTGTAGCAGGAAAAAAATATTAGCGTTCATAAAAAAAGATGTATATATATAAAAAAAAGAAAAATGAAAAAAATGAAAAGGAAAAAATTTAATTAAAAATTAAAATTAAAATTAAAATTAAAAAAAAAATTAAATTAAAATTAAAAAAAAAATGATAATAAAAAAAAATTACCGTTCTTAATTATTCAAATTGAATTTTCAGTAAATGTTTACGTAGCATGATTTTAAATCTCATTATGTTACGCGCTTCTTTTATTGTTTGAGGTAGCTTATTGTAAAAATTCGATGCGGCGTTAATCGGATCCATCCTCAGGCGCTCTGTCCTAGCAAATTTTTTTAAAATTTCATTTACGTTTCTCATATTGTAGTCGTTTTTTCTCCCATTTATGTCTAGTTTCGTTGTTTTCATTTGTTCAATGTGTAAATTTTTAAAAATGAGTTTTCCTTTTTCCATGTGAATCAGTCCGTCTACGTTAAGTTCTTGTGCTGTTTTATATACTTCAGATGTAGCGGTCATCCTTTGCAAGTTATATATGATTTTGTATGCTTTAGTTAGTAGTCGTGACATGCTCATGAGGTTATTTTTGGTAGTTTGGCTCCAAATTATAATCCCGTATGTACTTCTTGAAATTATGTATGCATTTTTAATTTGTATTTTATTTTTAATTGAGAAATAGCTGAAACGATGGAGCAAACCAACGATAGCAGCTATTTTTTTCCTCATATCATTTATATGCTGTGTCCACGTTAGTTTTTCATCGATTGTAAGTCCAAGGTACTTCATATGTTTAACTCTCTCTGTTCGTGTTGAATGTCAATTTGTTCCGTATGAGCCATTGGGAATATTTGTCTAAGTCAAAAATCGGTTTTTCTTTTTTCAGAATACATTCGAGCTTTAAGTTTCAGCTGTAGCTGGAGATGACAACACAATGGTTCTTACTCGCTCCTTAGAGGTTGGGAGGGAACACAACATTAAGTTTTTCCACCTAGTGAAAATAAAGTATGGAGTTAGGTTCATCTGGGCGAAGGTATTTTTTGCTTTCTTTCACACACATTTTCGGAAAAGGTAAAAACCCAGCGTCATGTGGACGAGCTGAATCTGTCTTTTCCTTTCATTCACCTTCTCAACCTCATCTCAAGCATTTTAAAGCCAGCACAAGAACGCCTCAAGATACTCAATTGCGCAGCGAGTCCACGACGGCATTTCTAGCCAAATTCATCAGCCGTCATCGAATTGGTTTCTACCCGCAACGGCAGCTTCACTAAAGCGTCTCAAGCAAAAGATGGGCCCGCCACGGAAGCATTTCGCATTTCAGACCCATCTGACGATCTGACTACCCAACTGTCACATCGTCTCAAGCATGCGATCGCGTAGTCGTCGACGGGCCCGACAGCGCCAAGCAGCATCTCAAGCCAAATTCACGAGTCGGCGTCGTAATATGACCCGATGCCGCCACGGCAACCGATCAAGGCAGCCGATATGGCAGCTTAAAATTAAGCATTTCAAGCAAAAGCCATCGAATGAAAATAACTCTCTTGCTTTATCGCTACCTAGCCATGTGGTTTTTCCACGACACTTTCATTCCAAATAAGTGATTTTTGATCTTGCTAGAACTATATCCATCTCTATTCAAACACAACACTTGGACTCTTAACTTCTCTCATGAAACCCAGTATCAGAACCTCTTTCCCCGTATTCAAACCAGCTCTGAACCAATCAGCGCATAGCACACACGCTCGCAAACAGCCGGCCAGGCAGAATCAAAACCGTTTCTTCCCGCAAAACGCTACCGATCCACTAATCTACTTTTGTATCAGCCAGCACGCTGAACTAGCACACTTTAAGCATGTGTAGGAGCACATGTTGTCCCTTTCTAACGCCGATTTATTTTGTATGAAAGTGTGTGTTTCACTATTCGCGAAACACTCTTCACTCCTACAGCACTCGATTTAGTAATACACTTTGGTTTTGGCTTAGTAGTACACTTTGCTTGGTTTAGCTGTCGCTACTAGTATACTTTCAGGTTATTTAAAACGGCTTACTATGGTTGGCTGTTGCGCTTAATACACTTTCAGCATATTTACGCCGGCTTACTTTTACACTTTAAGCATATTTATGCCGACTTACTATTACACTTTCAGCATGTAGGGTACAGCTTTTCCCGATTTAACGCCGAGGAATTTTGCAAGGAAGTATGTGCCTTACTAATCTAGCTGCTTTGGTGTAGTTTTCTGAAGAACAGTTTTCATATCAAGGTAATATTCAGACAAATATTTCCCTTTATGAGTTTTGTGACATTAAATTTGAATTTTTTTAAAGATTTTTTGACTAATTTATTCAACATTAAATATAAGCTGATCAACCTGTTGTATGTCAGGAATAGTATGGCGTCAAATTCAGCTTTTTCTTGCGTTTTCTTAAATCAATTTCAATATGAGTTTTCCTATTAATTGTACAAATGCTCCGCAAATTATACGAGAGTGGATCAAATATATACGAGACTTTTTTTTGTAATTTATTTGTGTTTTAAACGCAAAAAAGAATATATGTAGTTTATTTTTCTACATAATCTCCTGATTTAGAAACACATTTTTCCCAGCGGATAAGCAGCTTTCCAATTCTTTCCACGTAGAAAAATGCAGGTCGTGTCTGTTGCCAATTGCACACGTAGGCTTCAACCTCAGCATCACTATCGAATCTTTGGCCTCCCAAAGCTTCCTTGGGAGGGCCAAACACATGAAACTCACAGGGTGGCAGGTCTGGACTGTAAGGAAGGTGTTCCAATGTTTTCCACCGCAGTTGCTCCAATTTTTCCCTAGTCAAGGCTGCTGTATGGGGGCGAGCATTGTCATGGAGAAGAACCACTTCACTGATCGATAGGTCTCGTCTTTTGCGGTGATATGCAAGTCGGACCTCACTCAAAACGTCGCAGTAGTAGGCCGCATTAACTGTCCAGCGCTCGTTCAAAAAATCGAGATACAGCAATCCACGCAGGTCAAAAAATAACGGTAGCCAAAACCTTGCCAGCCGACAAACGTGACTTGGCTTTCACTGTTCCAAGTTCAGGTTCGCTCGTTTAGACTCTGGGGTGTAGTGGTGCACCCATGTTTCATCACAGGTGATAATGTGAGTGAGAAATTGGTCTCCCTGTTCCTGAAATCGTGCAATAAGACGCCCACACACCTGAAGACGATGCAATTTCTGGTCAGCTGTGAGAAGGCAAGGAACCCACCTGGCGCACACCTTGCGGTACCCTAGCTCCTCTGTGAGTATGGAGTAAGTGCTTCCATAACTCATCCCGACCTCACTTGCAGTTTCAGAAGAGGTACGACGTCTGTCATCTTCAATAAGCCGTCGAACACTGCTGATGTTGTTCGCTGTAATCTGTAATCTCCTCAAGATTTCGGCCGGTTTTACGCCTTCTGCCGCGAGAAACTTGCTCCGACATCGTCACGGTGGACACTGAGAGGGTCGAGGAGACGAGCCCACATGCTTTCCCTACTCCTGACAAACAAACCCAACAACAAACAAAGCGGGAACGTTCTCCCTCCGTTATTGTGCCTGAAGGGCGAAAAGTCTGTTTATATTTGATTCACCCTCGTAGAATTCAAATAGAAAACATGTTCACGACCTTTTTAGCATATATTTTTAGATGAGCGGCTATAGTATTTTGCCAAAATTTCTAAAATCCCAAGACAATTTTCATTATCCACGAAACCTCTAAATGCTAGTGCACATTTACCTAAAAAATAAAAACATCTTAAATTCTTTCTAGCAACTGTATTTCAGAAGCCACATTTATTTTTACGTGATTTGCAGGTATGCTTCCAGTGTTTTTTTAGATGGTCTGTACTCGAAAATATGTTAGTTTATTAGGTTTAACATTTGAAGATACAAAAAAGTTACATCTTTCTATAGTAAATATTTTGAGGTGAGTAAATATCTGTTATATGCCAATTCTAGTTATTAATTGAAAGCATTTTATTTTTGACTGAATAACTTTTTAAAAGCGTAATTTTTGATTCTTCCAGTGCAATTTGAGAAGTTATTTTAGCATTTTTTTGTAAAGGTTTCATATTTTTAGGTGTTTGTCAAAACGCTATTCATAGATTTTTCTAACAAGTTCTATTCCTTCTAAAAAAAATAAACTCCTTCATTTTTGCAGCCAATGCTGTACTGAAACATTTTTCTTTGAAACAAATGAATTTTCGACAAATAAGCTACTGAAAACTAGGGTTGTTACGGATATTCACATCCGCATCCGCAAATGCGGAATATTCGCTTTAATTCAGACATCTTCATCCGCATTCGCATCCGCATCAATAAATGCGGAGCTTTTACGGATGCGGATTCATATCTGCAACAAGTAATGAAATGCAAGGAAAGTTGGCGGGACCAGTCTGGCGCGTGCCTCGTGCCTGTTTGCTAGTTGCTTGCTATCTTATCAATAGGAAGGCACACATTGGTGACAAGATCCTACAGTTTTGTATGTTTTGTTTTAGTTATCGACGTGATTCCCTTTTCGAATCAATTACAGTGTTTGTTTACTCTGTTTATGGCTCAGACAATCAACCGCATCTTACAGTATTTCAGGACTGTGTGACGCGCTGAAATAGCACATTTTACATGAGCGTTTTTCGAAGATAAAAGATGCGTTAAGTCTTCATGTCAAGGACAATAACATTGAATCATTTTGTCAGAAGAGTGGAAAATAATAGAATGTTATCTTGAACTATTGAAACCTTTTGAAGAAGCTACTCGTGAAATGAGTAGCTCTCAAGCACTCATATCATTTGTGATTCCTATCATTCAAATGCTTATGAAAAAACTTGACGACTATTTAACAAAACCACTGGATACTGATGCTATTCGGTTGGCAGTCTCAAATCTGAAAACACAATTTTCAGCGAAATTTTCTTCTTTGGAGGATAACAATTTATATGCAATTTCAACGTACTTAGACTCTCGCTATAAGCATAAATTGTTCAAACCAATCACCGAAGAAAAAATAAAAGATGAAATATTAATGATGGTAGATTATTCTGTCGTCACTGGTTCTCCTATATCGCCGCCAAGTTTGGAAAAAACAAAAAGAAGGAGAATGGAAGATTCGTTCGTCCCGGAGCCAGGAACGTTCGGTATGGGTAACAGGAGTTGCTTAAAAAGCGATCTTGAAGATGAAAATGAAGGAGAACTTGATAACAGTAGCCCTGACGCTCTTCTCCGAAAAGAGTTAGTTATTTATCGCAATAAAAAAGACTAGATTTGGATGAAAGTCCACTCAATTGGTGGAAAGTTAATCATGGTGAACTTAAAACTCTCTCCAGATTCGTACGCAGATATTTATCACCATCATCAGCCAGTGTTCCAAGCGAACAACTATTTAGTGGCACTGGGTTAAAATATGATCCAGTAAGAAACAGGTTTACTATTTATTAAATAAAATTCACCAATTTTTAATTTTAATAACTAAACAAAGTCTTTCATTATAAAATTCAAGACTTAAAATACTTAAAAGTAAGTCTAAAAGCTGTGTTAATTTTATTCTCAAAATATGACCATAAAAATCATATTAAAATTAAATCGATTTTTATTTATTTATGTACTTAAAATTGAAATATCTTTAAAGAAATGCTTAAATCCGCATCCGCATTCGCATCCGCAGATGTGAACCTCTAATAATTTGTATCTGCATCCGCATCCGCGGATGTCAAAATTTTGGCATCCGTAACAACCCTGCTGAAAACGATAATAATGACAACGGAGTATATCAGTTGTTTACTGTATGTGCTGCTGATGCCTCGAATATAAGCAATTGTCACTTTTCTGTCATATTACCATTCATTAGCCTGACCCTTTAGGCAGCATTATCTGTGTGGTACATAATAAACTGAAAAATGTAGTGCACTCTTTGCCATTTACATTTCATTTCGATTTTGAAACTTTCAATTCCTCTCGATAAAAAATATTAGGCATGTGTAAAATACGAAAAATTCCAAAAAAACCGAGCTTTCATAAGATTTGAAGTTAGTTTCTTTTTATTTTCTTTATTACTTTTACACTTTTAATGCAAATAAATAAACATTGAAAATAAAGACTTTACACGTCAAATGATTCATCACATTCGTATATTCCAATAAACTACAAAGCATAATTCTGCTGACAAAGAATTTCTTTTGCTTAAAAACAGCACTGCTACGTGATTAGTTTGTAACATAAGAGTCACACCTGCTATGTTTAATTAAGGTAACACTGGTGCGTAGCTATTTTATAACATAAGAATCAAATCTGTAGGTAACATAAAACAAACTGTTACATAACAAAAAACTTCCGTGTTACATAGCGGTAATATTCCATAGAAGTCGCCGAAACAACGTAAGTTGTGACGTCTATATTAGGTTATATTCGTATATAAGTTTTGTATTCACTGGGCTGGTTCTTTAAAATGTTTCGGAATCATTTGTTTATCTCCCTATCTAACATAACATTTTTGCATTGACAGTACTTATGCTACAAACAAAATCACATGCTTTTTAGCACTTGAATGTCCTGCAAGCTAGTGAAATATTGTCTAGGGAAACTTAACGCATCTTAGATGCGTTGTGTTATGATGTGTATGCCTTCAAACTGTCACTTTTGTTCTGAATGTGCCAAAGCTAGCACTGTATGCAATGAGTTATTAAGAGGGAACACCACTGTAGAGGTAAAAAAGTCATTTTTGGGAATTTGTTTCTCAAAAATCATACAAAATATCGAAATTTGGTAAAAAGATCTTTATTTTACAAGTATTTGACATCCTCTTTGAATTTTTTTAGAACTTAAAAAAACAAAATGGCGGTTCCCTAGAATTTCTCCAGGAACGCCTTATTTTTTCATGGCTTCGCGGCCAGACCGTTTTCTCGAGAAATGTTAAGGTTATAGTTATCAAACAAATAATTGGCGATAAAGCATAAAAAAAGCCAAAGAAGTATTTCGAATTTTTTCAAATTGATTTATTTTTGACAAAATGGCGCCATTTTGAAAAAAATGGAAAAACAAAAACAAAAAAAAAACGCTCAAAATTGTTAATAACAATTGATATATGGAACATAAAAAACTCCTACGTACTTTCATGCAGACACTAGTTTTGAACATATTGTAAAAATTTCAAGTAAATCGAACAAAAATTCTTTGAGAAAAGAGTCCAGCCAGTTTGAAAACGTTGTTCCGAGATAAACGCGTTTAAAGTTTAAGTTATGGAAAAATGATTAATAAATTTGACATACCTCTAGTCTGCAAAATACGTACTTCAGCGTTCTCATTTGCACCGACTCCGACAACATTAAAGAAGGATCTTGAATTTCTTGCCATTGATGTGGAAGCTGCAATATATCATGGTCCAACCGAAGTGAAAGCAGTGTGTGCCGATATAATAAAAAGCAGCCACCAGAGAACTCGGCCACGAAATAATGTCGACAATGGTAAGGTTTTGAATAAATTGAAGAAAAAAGCCTTAGAAGATAATATTATCATATGTAAAGCTGATAAAGGTAATTCAATAGTTTTAATTGATAAAAACGATTATGAAAGTAAAATTGTAGACTTTATAGATGAAACTAAACCTATTGCATTGAAAAAAGACCCCACAAGTAAATTTTAAATAGGGGTAAGAAATTTTGTTAAAAATTGTAAATTCATTTTGGACCCTAAGTCAAGTTTTAAATATATTACAATGAACCCTTCTGCTCCAGTTCTCTATGGCCTACCAAAAATTCACAAAGCAAATATTCCTATTAGACCTGTAGTTTCCTTTTGTAACGCACCCACTTATAAAATTTGCCAACTTTTCAACAAAACCCTTGTAGATGAAACAGGATTTGTGTCAGAATTCTCTGTTAAAAATTCCCAATAACTGACCCAAAAGCTTCAAAACTTCCAAATTACTGAAAATTCTAGCTTAGTTTCTTTCGACATAGTAAATTTATTTTCCTCCATTCCCATTAAAGAACTTGACCTAGTAGTAAAAGATCTTATCTTTGGAAACATTAAAACTAAGGGAAAAGCAGATGAACTACTCAATCTGTACAAAATTTGTAAGGATCAGAATTATTTTAGATATGAGGGTCAATTCTTCTCGTTTGAAGACGGTTTACCAATGGGATCACCACTTTCTCCACTTCTAGCAGATATATACATGAATTTTTTAGAGAAAATTATTTTGTGTTCAGTTAATCCCCATTCTAAAAATATACTCTTCTGGTATATATATGTCGATGACATAATTTGCTTATGAGATAGTACAGATCGTCAATTAAATAAATTTTTAACATTTTTAAATAGCCTCAATAATAGCATCAAATTTACTATGGAAAAAGAAATAGACCGCACTATTAACCATTTAGATCTTACCATTACTCGTAAAAAATCAAAATTAGAATATAATATTTACAGGAAAAATACTTATTCAGATGTGCTCATTCCTTATAACTCGTTCCATCCATTAAATATTAAGCTAGCTTCTTTTCATTCCATGATAAATCACGCTCTAAATATTGCACTTTCCAAAGAAAATTTGGAGTAGGAACTTTATTCCATTGAAAATATAGCCAAAAATAATGGATACCCCAAGCAACTCATTTTAGGACTTATAAACAAAAACGTGAATTGAAAATTATTAAAGAAATATATCCAGTTCAGAAAGATGGTAATGTTCAATCATGGAGAAAGTTAAATTACGTAGGCCCCATCAATTGTAAATTGTCCAAATATTGAAAATACAACACTGAATTATCCTTTATTCATTCGACTAGAATTAATTTAAAAAAAATACTATTTAACAACAAAAGCAAAAATGATCCCCTTTCTCATTCAGGAGTGTATCGTGCATCCTGTGATAATTGCGATGCAGCTTATATAGGACAAACAGGTAGGAGCTTTAAAATTAGATACAATGAGCACATCAAAGCAACTAGAGAGGTAAATCCAAATTCTGGGATAGCCCAAAATATTTTAGATACAGGTCATCATTTTAGCATTAACAATATTAGCATCCTACATAAAATAAACAAAGGGAAAAAGCTAGACTACCTGGAATGCCTTGAGATTAGGCGGGCCATAAAGAGCAAGGAAAACCTACTAAATGATATTACCCTTCCCTTCCAATCACCACTCCTTCAACCAGTAATTCCAAACAAACCTCCCCAACAACAAACAAAGCGGGAACGTTCTCCCTCCGTTATTGTGCCTGAAGGGCGAAAAGTCTGTTTATATTTGATTCACCCTCGTAGAATTCAAATAGAAAACATGTTCAAGACCTTTTTAGCATATATTTTTAGATGAGCGGCTATAGTATTTTGCCAAAATTTCTAAAATCCCAAGACAATTTTCATTATCCACGAAACCTCTAAATGCTAGTGCACATTTACCTAAAAAATAAAAACATCTTAAATTCTTTCTAGCAACTGTATTTCAGAAGCCACATTTATTTTTACGTGATTTGCAGGTATGCTTCCAGTGTTTTTTTAGATGGTCTGTACTCGAAAATATGTTAGTTTATTAGGTTTAACATTTGAAGATACAAAAAAGTTACATCTTTCTATAGTAAATATTTTGAGGTGAGTAAATATCTGTTATATGCCAATTCTAGTTATTAATTGAAAGCATTTTATTTTTGACTGAATAACTTTTTAAAAGCGTAATTTTTGATTCTTCCAGTGCAATTTGAGAAGTTATTTTAACATTTTTTTGTAAAGGCTTCATATTTTTAGGTGTTTGTCAAAACGCTATTCATAGATTTTTCTAACAAGTTCTATTCCTTCTAAAAAAAATAAACTCCTTCATTTTTGCAGCCAATGCTGTACTGAAACATTTTTCTTTGAAACAAATGAATTTTCGACAAATAAGCTACTGAAAACGATAATAATGACAACGGAGTATATCAGTTGTTTACTGTATGTGCTGCTGATGCCTCGAATATAAGCAATTGTCACTTTTCTGTCATATTACCATTCATTAGCCTGACCCTTTAGGCAGCATTATCTGTGTGGTACATAATACACTGAAAAATGCAGTGCACTCTTTGCCATTTACATTTCATTTCGTTTTTGAAACTTTCAATTCCTCTCGATAAAAAATATTAGGCATGTGTAAAATACGAAAAATTCCAAAAAAACCGAGCTTGCATAAGATTTGAAGTTAGTTTCTTTTTATTTTCTTTATTACTTTTACACTTTTAATGCAAATAAATAAACATTGAAAATAAAGACTTTACACGTCAAATGATTCATCACATTCGTATATTCCAATAAACTACAAAGCATAATTCTGCTGACAAAGAATTTCTTTTGCTTAAAAACAGCACTGCTACGTGATTAGTTTGTAACATAAGAGTCACACCTGCTATGTTTAATTAAGGTAACACTGGTGCGTAGCTATTTTATAACATAAGAATCAAATCTGTAGGTAACATAAAACAAACTGTTACATAACAAAAAACTTCCGTGTTACATAGCGGTAATATTCCATAGAAGTCGCCGAAACAACGTAAGTTGTGACGTCTATATTAGGTTATATTCGTATATAAGTTTTGTATTCACTGGGCTGGTTCTTTAAAATGTTTCGGAATCATTTGTTTATCTCCCTATCTAACATAACATTTTTGCATTGACAGTACTTATGCTACAAACAAAATCACATGCTTTTTAGCACTTGAATGTCCTGCAAGCTAGTGAAATATTGTCTAGGGAAACTTAACGCATCTTAGATGCGTTGTGTTATGATGTGTATGCCTTCAAACTGTCACTTTTGTTCTGAATGTGCCAAAGCTAGCACTGTATGCAATGAGTTATTAAGAGGGAACACCACTGTAGAGGTAAAAAAAGTCATTTTTGGGAATTTGTTTCTCAAAAATCATACAAGATATCGAAATTTGGTAAAAAGATCTTTATTTTACAAGTATTTGACATCCTCTTTGAATTTTTTTAGAACTTTAAAAAACAAAATGGCAGTTCCCTAGAATTTCTCCAGGAACGCCTTATTTTTTCATGGCTTCGCGGCCAGACCGTTTTCTCGAGAAATGTTAAGGTTATAGTTATCAAACAAATAATTGGCGATAAAGCATAAAAAAAGCCAAAGAAGTATTTCGAATTTTTTCAAATTGATTTATTTTTGACAAAATGGCGCCATTTTGAAAAAAATGGAAAAACAAAAACAAAAAAAAACGCTCGAAAATTGTTAATAACAATTGAAATATGGAACATAAAAAACTCCTACGTACTTTCATGCAGACACTAGTTTTGAACATATTGTAAAAATTTCAAGTAAATCGAACAAAAATTCTTTGAGAAAAGAGTCCAGCCAGTTTGAAAACGTTGTTCCGAGATAAACGCGTTTAAAGTTTAAGTTATGGAAAAATGATTAATAAATTTGACATACCTCTAGTCTGCAAAATACGTACTTCAGCGTTCTCATTTGCACCGACTCCGACAACATTAAAGAAGGATCTTGAATTTCTTGCCATTGATGTGGAAGCTGCAATATATCATGGTCCAACCGAAGTGAAAGCAGTGTGTGCCGATATAATAAAAAGCAGCCACCAGAGAACTCGGCCACGAAATAATGTCGACAATGGTAAGGTTTTGAATAAATTGAAGAAGAAAGCCTTAGAAGATAATATTATCATATGTAAAGCTGATAAAGGTAATTCAATAGTTTTAATTGATAAAAACGATTATGAAAGTAAAATTGTAGACTTTATAGATGAAACTAAACCTATTGCATTGAAAAAAGACCCCACAAGTAAATTTTAAATAGGGGTAAGAAATTTTGTTAAAAATTGTAAATTCATTTTGGACCCTAAGTCAAGTTTTAAATATATTACAATGAACCCTTCTGCTCCAGTTCTCTATGGCCTACCGAAAATTCACAAAGCAAATATTCCTATTAGACCTGTAGTTTCCTTTTGTAACGCACCCACTTATAAAATTTGCCAACTTTTCAACAAAACCCTTGTAGATGAAACAGGATTTGTGTCAGAATTCTCTATTAAAAATTCCCAATAACTGACCCAAAAGCTTCAAAACTTCCAAATTACTGCAAATTCTTGCTTAGTTTCTTTCGACATAGTAAATTTATTTTCCTCAATTCCCATTAAAGAACTTGACCTAGTAGTAAAAGACCTTATCTTTGGAAACATTAAAACTAAGGGAAGAGCAGATGAACTACTCAATCTGTACAAAATTTGTAAGGATCAGAATTATTTTAGATATGAGGGTCAATTCTTCTCGTTTGAAGACGGTTTACCAATGGGATCACCACTTTCTCCACTTCTAGCAGATATATACATGAATTTTTTAGAGAAAATTATTTTGAGTTCAGTTAATCCCCATTCTAAAAATATACTCTTCTGGTATATATATGTCGATGACATAGTTTGCTTATGAGATAGTACAGATCGTCAATTAAATAAATTTTTAACATTTTTAAATAGCCTCAATAATAGCATCAAATTTACTATGGAAAAAGAAATAGACCGCACTATTAACCATTTAGATCTTACCATTACTCGTAAAAAATCAAAATTAGAATATAATATTTACAGGAAAAATACTTATTCAGATGTGCTCATTCCTTATAACTCGTTCCATCCATTAAATATTAAGCTAGCTTCTTTTCATTCCATGATAAATCGCGCTCTAAATATTGCACTTTCCAAAGAAAATTTGGAGAAGGAACTTTATTCCATTGAAAATATAGCCAAAAATAATGGATACCCCAAGCAACTCATTTTAGGACTTATAAACAAAAAACGTGAATTGAAAATTATTAAAGAAATATATCCAGTTCAGAAAGATGGTAATGTTCAATCATGGAGAAAGTTAAATTACGTAGGCCCCATCAATTGTAAATTGTCCAAATATTTAAAATACAACACTGAATTATCCTTTATTCATTCGACTAGAATTAATTTTAAAAAAATACTATTTAACAACAAAAGCAAAAATGATCCCCTTTCTCATTCAGGAGTGTATCGTGCATCCTGTGATAATTGCGATGCAGCTTATATAGGACAAACAGGTAGGAGCTTTAAAATTAGATACAATGAGCACATCAAAGCAACTAGAGAGGTAAATCCAAATTCTGGGATAGCCCAAAATATTTTAGATACAGGTCATCATTTTAGCATTAAAAATATTAGCATCCTACATAAAATAAACAAAGGGAAAAAGCTAGACTACCTGGAATGCCTTGAGATAAGCCGAGCCATAAAGAGCAAGGAAAACCTACTAAATGATATTACCCTTCCCTTCCAATCACCACTCCTTCAACCATTAATTACTTAAGAACAAAACCAAGAAATATTATACATTGTATGTAACCTGAAGATGATTTAAGGATCGAAACGCGTCGTGCTAATAATAAAGTTTGTGAGTCAAAAAAATCAAGTGTTTCATTTAAAAAAAGATATTTGTACTTCTCAGGTATATGAAAGTGCACACATAATATTTGTTTTTATTTGAAGTTTAGTTGTTAAGACATTGAATTCTATAGAAATCACCTGATTAACGGAAGGGGTTCTCCGAAATGTTATTTGCAAATTGAAATAAATTATAATTAAATAGTAAATGTAGTGTTTTGTATAGAAAATTTGATGAAAGTTCGATTAGTTATAATAAAAATTATTCTTTTTTAGACATACGATACAACTTTTATAAAACTCGCGTGAAAGAGCGAGACACACAACGAAATTTTTCCATTTGGGCAAATGTATTATGGCAGGGACGCAATCATGTGCTAGCAATTCGTGTATACATACAAGCCGCGACTGAAGTAGTGTGCGAATAAGATGTGTACCGATGCATATTAGAACAATAATACGTGTGCACAATTCCCCACGGGCAATTGTATAACAGAGCTGCGGTAATTTGACTTTAGTGATCGTGTTATATACCCTTTATGCTATAATATGTTCTTTATGCTATGATCTAACTTACGCACAGCGTTGAGATTCCATTAATATCTGATTCAAATGTAATAACTGGTCTAGAAATTATTATTCGCTCCTACTTCTCCTGAAAGAGCTTCCAAAATTTTTCTTCCATCACTTTTTACAACTCCTTTTAAAGATTCTATGGAGTCATTAAAATAAAGGTTTATTCCAATTTGTACATTTATTGGTAAGCATGGGAATATTCACATGCTTCGTCAATATAAATCATTAATATTGGATATAAAAACCATAAGGCCATCCACGAGAACATCCCTTATAATAGAACACTGTTATATAAGTTAAATATCCATCCAATTTTAACAAACAATATTTATTTAGTACGCGCGGGGCAGAGGCTCCCCGTCACGTTCAGATTCAAAAATGCAACAAATCATAGTTACACATCGTTTCGGCTATTTAAGGGAATTTTGTGCTGCAGTTGCATTTCCCAAGTTCGCGGAATTTTATTGTCCGTTCAGCGACCACACGCCTCGGATGGAAATGCGTTGTCAGCACCTGAATTCGGGCTATCGCGGATTTGTTTGATAACTTCAGCATCCGGTTGCGGGTTAGCGTGGGATTGATTGTTAACGTATATAATGAATGAATGTAAGACAATTTAATCTAGAGAAAGAAAAATTCCATGCAACACGGTAAGATATTGTATTTGAATATACATATACTAAAATTCAATACCTTATGGTATATTACAACTAGTAAATATGATACGAAATACTATGATAAATACGACATGAAAAATATGTATTACAGTAAAGTAAACTAAATTGGTTAAATGCTTCAGCGTACAACAATACTATATGACACCATAAAATGGCGATACTAATTACACGCTACTTTGCGATACGCTCCAGAAGCTTATACCTAACACAACCAAAGATGTTTCGCGTTCATTCTCAGAACTGAATTTCGTTTATGTGTTTTTGAAGGTTTAAAGTGGTTTTACATAAGTTTTATAAATTATTAACTTACCAGTGAGAAGTTATTGTAATGGGGTCAATTTCGCGAATCCCAAATTTTGACATATATCGTTTTAAGGTATCTAGAATTCAAATCCATCGTTTTTAGAGAGATTTCTGTGAGTGTGTATGTACGTATGTGCGTATGTGCGTTCGGAATTATTTTTCGTCTCGATTATCTCAAGAACCAAAAATCACATTGACGTAGAACTGACGCGTAATTATGTAACTTAGAATTGAATGAGTTTTCCGCGAAATCGGTTAAGCCGTTTTTTATTGAGGATGAAAAAACTGAAAAAAGAAAAAAAATGCTTAATTTTTAAACTGTTGAAACGCACTATTAATTCAAGCAGATCCCAAATACTTTCATAGTAATATTATTATTATTGTTTGTTTTAGCAAAATTGTGATCAAATTTGTAAAAACTGTGATTTGAAAAAAAAACAAGATTAGTTTTTTAAATTCCAAACTTAGGTTTGGTAGAATGAAAGGAGAGACGCTAATGCAGTTAATATTGGATCTTGTTAAAAGGAATTTGATATTGTTAATGGCAATCAAATACTATTAAACATAATTTTATTTTATAAATACAAAGTCAAGTAAATATGTAAATATAAAGTCAATTTTAAAAAGTCAATTTTAAAAAGTCAATTATAATAATTCAGTATTCGTAATAACGAATGATTATTGTAAATAATAATTAAATACCCTCAATAATGGCTGTGGATTCCGGGGCTGACAGAGAAAAGGAGAAGCACGAGGAGGAGGAGGACAAGGAGGATGACGGGGAGGATGACGAGGACGAGGATGTCGAGGCTTTGGAAGAGGACGACCAGGTGGTGTAGGCGTCTTCCTCTACCGCTAGAAAATAAAAATAATAAAAGTAATTATAATAATTTAGAATCATAATGTTTAATAATAATAATTATTACAAATAGCTACTGGGGATGTCCAGATTGCACGCGGGCTTCTTGAGATGGAGATTTATTTATCACTTTGACATCTCTTCGCTGTGCTTGACAGCCTTGATGCGTTTTTGCACAGCAGGGGTTTGCCCAACATTTCACGCCGTTAAAGAAGACTGGCAGCACGTGCTGTTTGACTGTTCAGTTTATTTTTGGATGCATGGTAGATGCATCCCTGATGTGCAAAATCTGTATGATTTGCATAGTTTTTGGTTTTTCGTGATGGGTTTAATTGCTGAACGCATTTTCTCGCTGAGCCTTTCTGCTCATAGACGCCTAACGCAGTTGTAGGTATTTGCATCTGTAGCTGCTGACTTGGCTAATTCACGCATGGTGCTCTTAGGGTTAGTTTTAGCTGAGGCCACAGGGAGGTGTTGCAGTGTCGTCCATGCGTACCTAAGGTTGGTGGTCAGCCCAGTGTCTGCATTTGGAGGCTCCAAGTAGGTTTATGAAACAAAAACAATATAGATAATGTTCATTGTTGTAAAAAACTTCTATAATGTAATAAAAACCAATCCAGACCATTTAATAATTTGAATTCGAAATGTTTGAATTTTGTTAAAAAAATTAAAATTGTTTGAAAAAAAATAAGTAAATAAAAATGTGGTCTAGGTCTGACCCTTGAGGCCCACACGACTAACTTCCCAGTGGAGTGAATAAAAAAGGTACAATTGGTTGTTATTTTGAATTCTATTACTATGATAAATTCTATCCCTCACGCGAGTTACATTATCTAAATCGGCCCAAATCATTTTAAATTTATCTAATGCTTGAGTTCCTAATAAAACGCAAGTGAACGGATGCAATAACGGCCAACTAGACTGGTAAAGATTCAGCCTAGACGCTTAATACCATTTTTTCTTACCCACAAAAAACGTAAAATGGTGTATTCATTGGCTATGAAACAACACCTGAGATGCGGTGAGAGCCGAAATAAAAACTTGTTTTAACCACGAAGTAGCTGCGAGAAAGCGATGGAGCAGAGCCATCATTTAAAGGTAAATTCACCCGCGAGCTACATATTTAACATGATAAGAACAATAAATTGTAATTTAAATGAACTTCACGAGTTAGATGATAATTAATCGAGAAACAATAGCTCCGAAAAAACCTTGTAGATGTCGTTCAATATACGGTTACTGATAGTTATCGAATTATCATTATAAAAAGTATATCCCTAATTGATGTATATAACAAATTTGAGGACTTTGATTTGTAGGATGAAGTTGACATAATCCACTTTAATAATCGAAAAACCAAATATTATGGTAAAGAGTAGGACGGTGAAGCTTATCAAAATACGGCCAAAAACAGACAAATATGAAAACTTTTTGCATTTCTTGAACTCAAATCAATTTTCAATCCGTAACTCAAAACCATATAGTGGGCCTCCACAAAGACATTGATCGAGCGGTGGTTGGTACGCGACTGACTTTATTCATATGTTAGTATACTATATGTGACATCCCTCTTTTCTTAAAAAAAATGAAATTATTTGGAATTACATTGATTGTCTGAAATTCAAAATTAAATGTAGTCGGATGTATCGAATCGCTTAATTGGTGTAACTGCTCGGCCGCTTCGTGTTATTACTGGTTGGTCGGCCGTTCGTTCCATATTCATCCTTTTAGATGTTTGGTTGGACGTTTCAATCGGTTTTGCCGAATTGTTCTGGTGGCCATTCTCCTTTGTTTTTGAGTTGGGTGTTTCAATCGGTGGAGCTGATATGCTCTGACGATCGCTTGTTTTTTGATCTTCGCTGGATACTTCAATTGGTTCTGACGATGAGTCTTGTTGAAAGCTGTTATTCTTCGGCCATACATTAGACGATGATCGAAGATTTGCCTTTGTTCTGTGCAGATGATGAGTATTACGTCTGTATTGTCTGCTGCTCTCCGTTTTAACGATGACTGATCTCGGATATGGTGTATGCTCGACGACTTTTGCACCAATCCATTCTCGATGTCCAGTTTGTAAACGAACTTTGTCGCCCATTTGTAACGTATCTGTTGGTCGCGTAACACGATCCGAATAAATGCCTTGTTGAATACGTAGCTTTTTTAATTCACCCGACACACCATTGACGACTTTCGGCTTCAATTCTTTTCTTGCCGCAGGTAAAATCGTTCTTGTTGATCTACTGTATAGCCGTTGATTCGGTGATTTCAATATTTCGTTACGCGGGGTGTTTCGCAGCACAAGAAGTGCTGAATAAATGTCTGAGCCATCAAGCCAACATCGTTTCAGTAAACTTTTCGCAGTTTGTACATTTCGTTCTGCAAATCCATTTGATTTCGGATAATATGGGCTTGACACCCGATGTTCAAACTGCCATTTTTTCGAAAAATCTGCAAACTTTTTGATGTATATTGTGGTCCGCCATCTGATTCCAGCTTCTCCGGAATTCCATGCGTTGCAAACCACACTCGCATATGATCGATTACTTCTGTCGTATTTGATGATCTCAATTTTCTAAAGTCCATAAATCCACAGTAATGATCTGCTATCAGCAAATATTCGTCGACTTTGAAGTTGAATAAGTCGGTTGACACCATCTGGATTCGTTCCATTCTGGAACCGATCGCTGTAGTTGAGGCTCGCGAATATTGCTTTGCTGTATTTGTTGACAAACCGAGCATATTTCAATGAAGTTTTGGATATCATTGCTCTGTCCAAACCAATACACCGACTGTCAAACTCTTGCCAACAAACCAACAATCCCAATATGTCCGGAATGCAAATCGCGTACGATTTTGCTGATTTCATTCTTTGGCACTGTTATTTTCTGCGCCTTGAACAATAATCTTTCTTCGAATGTTATTTCTTCCTTAAAGTTCGCATATTTTTTCAACGCTTCTGGCAATATTTTGCATTCACTTCGCCATCCATGTAAAACATCCTGCTTCAGCAACTGTAATTCCGAATCCTCAGCTGTTAATTTCATGAACCGCTCGCGTGCTTCATCCGTAAACGAACGTTTAACGAGATTTACCCGGTATTTCTCCTCATCTTTAGCATCTGCAATCGGTATTTGCGTTCCTTTTTTGTATTTCACCTGCGTTGAATATTGGATAAAGTCCCATAGAATTTTCTGTAGTCGCAGTGGGGTATTTTGTAATGGCATTTTGAATATTGTTTTGAGTGGCTTGTGGTCTGATTCTACCTCAAGCTGCTTGCCGTACACATAGTCATGAAATTTTTCGCACGCGAATTTAATTGCCATCGCCTCTTTCTCAATTTGTGTATAACTTTGTTGAGCGGGCGTTAATGCTCTTGTAGTATATGCCACCGGCTAGTTCTCCTGCAGCAAACATGCACCAATTGCTTTAGAACTCGCATCCATTGACAGTTTTACTGGTTTGTTGACGTCGTAATATTTCAATACTGGCGTTGTACATAGCACATTTTTCACTTTTTTGAACGAATTTTGCTGTTCATGATCCCAATACCATAAAACACCTTTGAGCAGCAATTTGTTTAAGTCGGTCGGGTCCATACATATTCGATTTTTTTTCGCCCTTCTGAGCGACGAAAATCGGACTAACCGCTGGCGTTGGTTTTGAAACTGGTCGAATTACCTACATTTCAACCATTTTATTCAATTCGCACTTGACTTTAGAACGCAATGCATGGGCAATGCGTCTCGGAGGAATATTTTAAATTTTTGATCATCGATGAAATCTATGTCGTATTTAAAACTTTTGCAGCGTCCGAGTTGTTCGTTCATGGTCGTCGATTCAATATTATTCACTCGCACGATGAATCCGAACTGTTCGCACGTTGTACGTCCAATGTTTTTCGATATGATTTTGAATGTGACGTCGAATATTTTATTTTTCGATGCCCACGCTGCTCTCACTTCACCCACTACTGAAACACATTCATTACTGTACGTGACGATTCGTTTGGTGTTCGATTTTTGTATTTTGAGACCAACACGTGCTGCTTCTTGTTAAGATAATACGTTGTATCCAGCGCCTGTATCCAATTTCACAGTCACAGTTCTGTTGCCAATTCGCAGTGTTTCTGACCATTTGTCCTTGCCTGAAATTATATTTACCCGCGTACCATAGTCATAACCACTGTTAATCGTGCTACTAAAATATTCTTCACTGCTTATGTCCGAATCACTCGGCAATGCATTTACTGTTTTGTCTCTTATTTTCCTTTTATTTCACTTTTTGATTTTTCACTACTTGTATTGGTTTCTTGCCTTCGACTACGACACTCACGTCCAGTGAATTCTGATCGAGTCCCGTATTTTGTACCTGATTTATTTCCTTCGACGTGTGTTCAGCTGCTCTGCAAATTTTCAATGCTTTGTCGATTTTCAATTCATTTTCGGTCCATAACTTCTCTCTGGTTGCGTCCGCGTAAATATCAACAACAATTTGATCCATAACGTCTGCGTTTGCACCGTATCGGCACTTTTTCACTTGCGATTGCAACTTCTGAAGAAAATCTTCGAAATTTTCGTTTGATTGTTGCTTGATTCGGTGAAACTGACAACTCTCGTATGTTTTATTTTTCGATTGCACAAAATACGCAGTTATTTTTTCTTTATTATGGCCAGTTTTCCACTCTCGTCATTTGTTAGATTTAAGTTTGCCAATACCTTCAAGGCTTCCCGGCCGACGCTCGCTTTGAAATTTGCCACCTGGATGGTTGGCGATTCCCCGGTTATCTCATTCGCGATGAAATAATTTTCGTATAATTCCCACCATTAGGTCCACTAGATTGACATATCGAAGTCGCTATTTACTGTTAATGGCTTTTGCGGTTTTACTCCATTAAGTTTTGAATTTGGAGGAACAATAAAGCACGTCTACTAATTTTCATCGCGATGAGTCACTCGTTCACTGGAATTGTATAACTGTACTGATCCTTTGTTTCCGATCGTATGATAGTATTGTTAACCGCGTTCACGCCGTTCCTTTGTTCACTTGCAATGTTTTAATCAATGTCAATTTCATATTTTTTTCTTCGAAACTGCTTCAGACGATAATAAAGGCCCAACTTCTGACACCATGTAATGTACAAGCGTATCGATTGAGCGGTGGTTGGTATGCGACTGACTTTCTTCATATGTTAGTATACTTAGTATATGTGACACTTACAACACTGGATAATACAAACAGAACAAGAATACCAAACAGTACAAATGATTCGATAACCGTGACTTTGCACGTTTCAGACAAAAATATTTTAGTAATTGATTTCATTTTCACAAAATACTACGTGTTGTGTTTTTATAAAAGAAAACCTTCCAAATAAAGATACATTTGGATTCGTAATAGATTTTCGACCGTAATCGTTCGGTCTTCCCCAGCGATTCAATTAAATTAATTAATCGTTGAGGAAGACCGAACGATTACGGTCGAAAATCGATTACAAATCCAAATAAAGATACACAAAATTAAAAGGAAGCTTTTCTTTTATAAAAACACAAACATATTTTTTACTTTAATCGCTGAGGAGGACCGAACGATTACGGTCGAAAATCGATTACGAATCCAAATAAAAATACACAAAATTAAAAGGAAGTTTTTCTTTTATAAAAACACAAAAATATTTTGACAATTATAACTCTGAACAATTTAAACCCAAGCACCATACTTGTCATGAAAAACCACAACCGAGAGAAGTCGATAATGTTCAAAGCGAAGACGTCAATTTTTCAAAAGAGTATCGAGAAACGGACTGCAAATAATATCTCAAACGATCGACAGTATAAAAGTTAGATGCTTAATTGATACGAAAACAAAAAAAAGTATTTTCAAACAAAAATGTCAAGTGAAATACCCCGAATTAATACTTCCAAAACCTCTCTTCTTCGCAACTCCTGTAGCATTGATAAACTCAATCTCGATCACTTAAACCCAAAAGAAAAACAAGAGATATTGAAATTCCTATGGGAATACTAAGATCTTTTTTACAACCAAGGAGATAAATGACCAGCACCCCGCCAAATTTAACATAAAATTGGAACATCCTGAAACAATCCAATTTACTTGAAAATGTGTAGGTATCTTCGCATACACGAAGACTAAATCGCAAAACAGACCAAAGAGATGCTTAATCAAAATATTATTACTCACAGTAGTTTCTCTTTCAACTGCCTTATTTTGGATTGTCCCAAAGAAGCTGGACAACTCCGGAAACAAAAATGACGCATAGTTATTGATTATAGATACCTCTTAACGAAGTTACAATCAAAGAGAAATATCATCCGTCAAACAT
This sequence comes from Oxycera nigricornis, assembly GCA_963942545.1. Classification (NCBI taxonomy): domain Eukaryota; kingdom Metazoa; phylum Arthropoda; class Insecta; order Diptera; family Stratiomyidae; genus Oxycera; species Oxycera nigricornis. Next base: position 54,751,004 of record OZ012663.1, read on the forward strand.
TGACAGCATATTGGATAAACTCGGTAGAGCAAAATGTTTAACAACGTTGGATTTAGCAAAAAAGTATTGACCAGTATTGCTTGTGAAACCCGAGAACAGAAAAAGGCACCTTTTCGCTAAATTTTTTGGGCACTTTGAGTTCATTCGAATGCCGTTTGGGCTTGAAAGTGGTTCAGCTACTTTTTAATAGCTAGTAAATACAGTTTTCAAGGATCGAATCAATAAATTGTGCGCAGTTTTCCTCGATATCTTGATTTTAAACACGTCCTTAGAAGAAAAAACTACCACCTTGAAGAATTAATAGCCGAAAAAATCAAGACTCAAAGTCCTAGTAGACAGACGTAACTGTCTATTGATAGAGACGAACTATTTAAGGCACGTATTGACGCCTAAAGGAGTTAAATCCAGTTCCAACAAAATAAACGTAATAAAAAACTTGAAACCACCTTCTACATCTAACCAAATTAAGCAATTTCTGAGTATCATCGGTTTCTACCAGAACTTCTTCAAGAATCTCCGATCACCTCGACTTTAATAAAAAAAATTAGCAAATAACTGATGCAAGCAATTATGCCTTACGAACTGTTCTAACCCAAGATGATCAACCTTTTTGTTACGCCTCAAGAGCTTTAAAAAACATCGAGAAAAATGATTCGATGATCGAAAAAGAACTTTTGACGATCGTCTGGGGAGCTAAATATTTTAGTCCTTATTTATTCGGTAGAGAATTCGATCTACAGACTAATCATCAGCCCGTGATATGGCTTCAGACAAAGTATGCTGGAAAAACACTAGTCCTCGCCTCCATCAATTGCTTGTTTCATTAAGGGAATGTAACATTAAAATTGACTATATAAAAGAGAAGGACAAAAAATCGGTCACTATTTTTAGTAGAAACAATTACGACATAAATGAAATTAATCTTTTTGAAAACAAAAACTTTAATCTAAAAAAACTTATTTGGAACTGATACACGGAACGCATCCGAAGACGAAGTTAATGTTACGGACGAATCAGTTGAAGCACAAACTATTCATTCTGAAGAAAAAAGATTTCGACGATCACATACCCATCCTCAACATAGTCGTGAACCGCTTTAAAATACAGTCTTTTGAAAGAATCCAAGGAAACGGAAGTTGAGTTCCCCTTCCGAAATAGACGAATATTCATTGATGAGCAAAACATAAAGATGGGAATTGTAAACGATATCCTGAGAAGGAACACCTGTGTGCAAGATATTAGCAGTGCACACTTGAAGCGTTATATTTTTGGAATTACAACATAAATTCCGATCATATACCAGAGTCATCTGTTTATCATCGATGAAAATAATTTGCCAGATGTTTTACATAACCGTTTTGTTGAAACGTCAGCAAAGATCGGGGGAAGCGCCTAATTTGAATGTGTAAAATAATATCAGCGGAAGTAAATAAAAGTCGTTTTCGGGAAAAAAGTTTGTTTCAATTTTGCAGTTAGGATACGATCAGGGCAAAAAAGCTTGACAGGTTTCAAAACTTTTGATATTTGTAGTATAGAATATACCATTCAGGAATCATGGGCCCCTCCAAACATTTCAGTGGCGAAAAGAGAGATTTAATCAAAAAAATGCTTTTGGAAGACAACACCTAAAAATTTATTGGAGAAACACTTTGATGCCCAAGTAAAATGGTCTCGAATGCAAAAAAAGTGGGTGAAAAAGCCTGAAACACGTGGAAGAAAAAAGAAACTCAGCACGCGAGATGCCAATGATGTTGTACGGCTTGTACGCAAAGACCCTTTTTTGACATCAACGAGTATAAAACAGGAGCTCAAGCTGGATGTCAACACATGTACAATCAGAAGAACCCTTATTAACTCCAAATTAAAATGTAGAAGCCCGAGGAAAACACCATTACTAAAAGAAAGACACGTTCGAGAGAGGTTAAAATTTGCACGAGACCAGAAGGACTGGCCTGCTTACAAATGGACAAATATCCTTTGGACTCATGAATCAAAAGTTGTTTTATTTGGCTGTCCGGGAAGGAGACAATACATAAGAAGACCGCCAAATCAATGTTTACGGCTCGTTTTAATTTTACGGCCCTGGCCCCATATTTTGAATCAAACCCACGATGGACACCAACATTTACGTAGACATATTGGAAAATATCATGTAACCTTTTGCGGAAGAAGGTATGACCCTGTAGTCGGTCCTTTTGCAAAATAACGATCCTAAACACACCAATTGTTTAGCCAAGACTTGGTTTTCGACCAATAGGATAGAAATTATGGACTGGCCAGCTCAATCTCCCGACCTCAAACCCATAGATAACTTATGGACTGATGTTAAGCAGGTGGTTTTTCAAGCAAAGCCGAAAACAGTGAATGATTTTTGGCAGGTAGTGGAGTTTGCATGAAATTCTATTACCACGGAACGACGTCAAAGTTTGGTAGCGTCAATGACACGTCGATGTGTTAAAGTAATAGCCAACAAGGGCTATACAATAAACTATTAGTTTAGAAATTTAATATTGCTATTCTCCTCCATTGAAATATATGTTTTTGCATCATTATTAATTATAAGTTGAAAACCTACTATTTTTTGCACAGCTCATTTCAAACATGTTTATCAAAATTATGAAATTTGAGGCAAAGCGCACCTTAAGGGGTTATTCTACCTATAGCCCGGAAAAAGTGACCTTTTTTCAAACTCCTATATAAACAAAACTGCAACAGATATCGTTTTGAAATTTCGTATGCTTATTTATTGAAGTCTGAACATTATATTTATATATATAAAAAAAATTGAAAGAAAATGGCGGCTGCCAATCCCCACGTTGAAGTGCAGGTAAAGCAAAAAAAGTTTTGCGCCTGGTAAAATTCTGGCAAAAATATTCATCTACAATCATACAAAAGAAAACAAGTTATTAGTTTAGAGTATAAAATACTGCACTAACCTCACTTTATGTCATTGTGCCATTTGGCACAAGTTTGAAAAATAAGTGTCGATTTTCGACATTTTTTCAATTAAATAATGTTATGCCATATTGCCAAAAAAAAATATTTTTGCTTTAAACTGTGGTCAGCTCAAAGTTTGAAGTAAATCGGTCGAATGGTTTTTTCGCATTTTTACCACGCGCATAAAAAAGTACGTTCAGAGAAAATCGTGTTTAAAGTTTTTGCAGCCGAATTTTTCCTGTATATCAAGAAAATGTTAACTTACGCTTAATCTGCGTATATATAATGTGTGATATAGTGAAATTTGTTTTGTAACATATTTGTACTTAGAAACTATGTAATACATATGGTACCGTTATTTTCGAGCAGATGTTCGAGCGCTTCAAGGCCGCTTTAGCTACACAAATTTTCGAAATACCGAGAGGAGCCAAAAGTGCTACAGCATCAAAACAAAGAAAGATATCGATGTGAAATTTTAAACAGTTATTCTTGAAATACTTGTCATTCAAAATATGCAAAATATAAAAAAATTATAAGTAGAATAACCCCTTAAAGCATTTTGTTTTCTTTGCTTTATTTGTATTGCCACATTTATGAATACATTTTATATTGTTCCTTACAACAAAACTGGTTATTTTTGAAAATTTAATCAAATTTACCGGCACTGCTATTATTTTGCACACAGGTGTACATCATTAAAGAGAGAATAGGCATTTATTCTGAACTCAGTGAGTAGATAGAATATGAGGATTCCAGATCATTTTATATGAAAATGTCTTGTGATTGGCTTGGAGATCGTGTTGTAGATAAGGGAAACGTGTTTGTGGTTTGCGGTTGGCTGAGTTTGGAGAATTTGTTTGTTTGTGGTTTGCCGCTATGTGTGTTTGGAGTGTTTGTTGATGTTGTGGTTGTTGGTTGGTGTGATAACAGATTGAATTCACTCTCTTATCACATTACCATTTAAATGGTAAGGTGCTTGAAGTGATAAAGTGTGTTCTTGCAAAGTCGTATCTGATATTGTATTGTAGCGTAAATGGTTTACCCGCGATATATTAAATTTATCTAATTTACGAAGTTCCGGTGGATTTGAATTCTCTTATTCGTTTGTGAAGATAATTAAATGTTCGAATTTATTGCGGTTTCCAGAATTTAGCATATGTTCTGATTGATAGATTTAGGATGGTCGTAGATAAGGAGTAAAGCAATATTTTTTTTGGTAAATTAGATATTGAGAGAATTTTTAAGTGGTGCTTTTTTGCTGCTGCTCGAAAATAACCTTGCTAATTGTTTTTTTCGCTTGGTAATTAGGATGTGTTGCTTTGAATATAGAAGGAACTGCATGTGATTAATGAAATGAGTTTTCCAATGTTTCTTCGGTGTTGTTAGTTTCGTTATTATATTCGGCAGTTGTTTGATGTGAAACAGTGGTGTGATCAGTGAATAATAATGGTTTAAAATTTTTAAAAACATATTATAATGTGAATCGTGATCAGTGAATAATAGTGAATTAAAATTGTTAATAACATTTTATACTGTAAATTATGTGATCAGTGAATAATAGTGATTTCAAATTGCACATCATACTAAACAGAAACTTGTAAAAAATGTATTGCCAAGATTGTAAAACTAATGTAGTCAGTGGATCGTGGCCACCCCACTTGAGAACAAATTTAAACAAAAGAATGCAGCTGAGGTGATTGACGAGAATTTGAAGAGTGTCAAACGTTGCTTTAGTAACCGAATCGAGACGCTAGTTTTTGAGAACAGAGTTGAAAATCTTTTGGGTGTTGGAGAGTTTTTGGAAAAATTGAAAGTTCCAATGAAGAAATATCTCTGCTTGGCATTTAAATTTAACATTGAAGTCTTTGCGGAGTTCATGAAAATGAATGATGATGTGTTGACAGTATAAACAGTATAGTGACTTTCCGGGGAAGGCGGGTCCTGATTGCTCGGTCGAGGCCTTCGGGTGCCGGTCAGCCTGTTGGAGACGGGTCGTGGACGCCACTCGTCCAACCCAATGGGCCTCTTGAGCCATCGGACGAGAATCCGGCTCACCGAGGTTCCCGCGAAATTTGTTTCCGGCCTACCACGACACAAAGAAGAAAGAAGAAAAAGCAACGACTGACTTATGGATTCACGGTTTTAAAAATGCGAAATTCTTCTTTTATCCCTAACCACTCACTCACTGTTACACTACCAACTATCGTGACAATACTTGATCTCTCATGTCTACACCTACTACTCTAACTACTCTAACCTGCGCAGTGCCGGAGGCCTCCTCAGCGACGCTTCCTCGAACTGGAGCTGACGGCGACGGCTCGTTGCTGACTTCTTTGAGCAAAGATCGTGGCGACGTCTCGCTGCTGGTTTCTCGAGCGGAGCTTGCGGTGATGGGCAGATACTTGACGAAGTCGTTGAATTCAGATTGGGATATTCCTTATAGACGCACTTTTATCCCCTCATACTATTGGCACTGTTCGAATACTTTCACACCGATTCGGATCACTATGCGACCGGGTCATTGGGTAAATTGTAACGTCCACTTCGTTACTATTCAACTTGTTCACGCGAATTCGCTTTCCGTTCCGGCTTATTCTTCTTACTTCTCCAAATTCAGGAGTCACGCTTCGCGTGGGTATCACAATCTAAAAAAAACAGAGCGCTTACAGGGTGCGGTTTTGCTTTTATACCCTCGCCCGAAACCGCTTGGCGGTTCCCGGAACCGAATCACTCTGCAATTCATTTACTGTTTTATCTCTTATTTTCCTTTTATTTCACTTTTTGATTTTTCACTACTTGTATTGGTTTCTTGCCTTCGACTACGACACTCACGGCCAGTGAATTCTGATCGAGTCCCGTATTTTGTACCTGATTTATTTCCTTCGACGTGTGTTCAGCTGCTCTGCAAATTTTCAACGCTTTGTCGATTTTCAATTCGTTTTCGGTCCATAACTTCTCTCTGGTTGCGTCCGCGTAAATTTCAACAACAATTTGATCCATAACGTCTGCGTTTGCACCGTATCGGCACTTTTTCACTTGCGATTGCAACTTCTGAAGAAAATCTTCGAAATTTTCGTTTGATTGTTGCTTGATTCGGTGAAACTGACAACTCTCGTATGTTTTATTTTTCGATTGCACAAAATACGCAGTTATTTTTTCTTTATTATGGCCAGTTTTCCACTCTCGTCATTTGTTAGATTTAAGTTTGCCAATACCTTCAAGGCTTCCCGGCCGACGCTCGCTTTGAAATTTGCCACCTGGATGGTTGGCGATTCCCCGGTTATCTCATTCGCGATGAAATAATTTTCGTATAATTCCCACCATTAGGTCCACTAGATTGACATATCGAAGTCGCTATTTACTGTTAATGGCTTTTGCGGTTTTACTCCATTAAGTTTTGAATTTGGAGGAACAATAAAGCACGTCTACTAATTTTCATCGCGATGAGTCACTCGTTCACTGGAATTGTATAACTGTACTGATCCTTTGTTTCCGATCGCATGATAGTATTGTTAACCGCGTTCACGCCGTTCCTTTGTTCACTTGCAATGTTTTAATCAATGTCAATTTCATATTTTTTTCTTCGAAACTGCTTCAGACGATAATAAAGGCCCAACTTCTGACACCATGTAATGTACAAGCGTATCGATTGAGCGGTGGTTGGTATGCGACTGACTTTCTTCATATGTTAGTATACTTAGTATATGTGACACTTACAACACTGGATAATACAAACAGAACAAGAATACCAAACAGTACAGATGATTCGATAACCGTGACTTTGCACGTTTCAGACAAAAATATTTTAGTAATTGATTTCATTTTCACAAAATACTACGTGTTGTGTTTTTATAAAAGAAAACCTTCCAAATAAAGATACATTTGGATTCGTAATCGATTTTCGACCGTAATCGTTCGGTCTTCCCCAGCGATTCAATTAAATTAATTAATCGTTGAGGAAGACCGAACGATTACGGTCGAAAATCGATTACAAATCCAAATAAAGATACACAAAATTAAAAGGAAGCTTTTCTTTTATAAAAACACAAACATATTTTTTACTCTAATCGCTGAGGAAGACCGAACGATTACGGTCGAAAATCGATTACGAATCCAAATAAAAATACACAAAATTAAAAGGAAGTTTTTCTTTTATAAAAACACAAAAATATTTTGACAATTATAACTCTGGACAATTTAAACCCAAGCACCATACTTGTCATGAAAACCCACAACCGAGAGAAATCGATAATGTTCAAAGCGAAGACGTCAATTTTTCAAAAGAGTATCGAGAAACGGACTGCAAATAATATCTCAAACGATCGACAGTATAAAAGTTAGATGCTTAATTGATACGAAAACAAAAAAAAGTATTTTCAAACAAAAATGTCAAGTGAAATACCCCGAATTAATACTTCCAAAACCTCTCTTCTTCGCAACTCCTGTAGCATTGATAAACTCAATCTCGATCACTTAAACCCAAAAGAAAAACAAGAGATATTGAAATTCCTATGGGAATACTAAGATCTTTTTTACAACCAAGGAGATAAATGACCAGCACCCCGCCAAATTTAACATAAAATTGGAACATCCTGAAACAATCCAATTTACTTGAAAATGTGTAGGTATCTTCGCATACACGAAGACTAAATCGCAAAACAGACCAAAGAGATGCTTAATCAAAATATTATTACTCACAGTAGTTTCTCTTTCAACTGCCTTATTTTGGATTGTCCCAAAGAAGCTGGACAACTCCGGAAACAAAAATGACGCATAGTTATTGATTATAGATACCTCTTAACGAAGTTACAATCAAAGAGAAATATCATCCGTCAAACATTGACAGCATATTGGATAAACTCGGTAGAGCAAAATGTTTAACAACGTTGTATTTAGCAAAAAAGTATTGACCACATGCTTGTGAAACCCGAGATAAAAAACAGAAACAGAACAGAAAAAGGCACCTTTTCGCTAAATTTTTTGGGCACTTTGAGTTCATTCGAATGCCGTTTGGGCTTGAAAGTGGTTCAGCTACTTTTTAATAGCTAGTAAATACAGTTTTCAAGGATCGAATCAATAAATTGTGCGCAGTTTTCCTCGATATCTTGATTTTAAACACGTCCTTAGAAGAAAAAACTACCACCTTGAAGAATTAATAGCCGAAAAAATCAAGACTCAAAGTCCTAGTAGACAGACGTAACTGTCTATTGATAGAGACGAACTATTTAAGGCACGTATTGACGCCTAAAGGAGTTAAATCCAGTTCCAACAAAATAAACGTAATAAAAAACTTGAAACCACCTTCTACATCTAACCAAATTAAGCAATTTCTGAGTATCATCGGTTTCTACCAGAACTTCTTCAAGAATCTCCGATCACCTCGACTTTAATAAAAAAAATTAGCAAATAACTGATGCAAGCAATTATGCCTTACGAACTGTTCTAACCCAAGATGATCAACCTTTTTGTTACGCCTCAAGAGCTTTAAAAAACATCGAGAAAAATGATTCGATGATCGAAAAAGAACTTTTGACGATCGTCTGGGGAGCTAAATATTTTAGTCCTTATTTATTCGGTAGAGAATTCGATCTACAGACTAATCATCAGCCCGTGATATGGCTTCAGACAAAGTATGCTGGAAAAACACTAGTCCTCGCCTCCATCAATTGCTTGTTTCATTAAGGGAATGTAACATTAAAATTGACTATATAAAAGAGAAGGACAAAAAATCGGTCACTATTTTTAGTAGAAACAATTACGACATAAATGAAATTAATCTTTTTGAAAACAAAAACTTTAATCTAAAAAAACTTATTTGGAACTGATACACGGAACGCATCCGAAGACGAAGTTAATGTTACGGACGAATCAGTTGAAGCACAAACTATTCATTCTGAAGAAAAAAGATTTCGACGATCACATACCCATCCTCAACATAGTCGTGAACCGCTTTAAAATACAGTCTTTTGAAAGAATCCAAGGAAACGGAAGTTGAGTTCCCCTTCCGAAATAGACGAATATTCATTGATGAGCAAAACATAAAGATGGGAATTGTAAACGATATCCTGAGAAGGAACACCTGTGTGCAAGATATTAGCAGTGCACACTTGAAGCGTTATATTTTTGGAATTACAACATAAATTCCGATCATATACCAGAGTCATCTGTTTATCATCGATGAAAATAATTTGCCAGATGTTTTACATAACCGTTTTGTTGAAACGTCAGCAAAGATCGGGGGAAGCGCCTAATTTGAATGTGTAAAATAATATCAGCGGAAGTAAATAAAAGTCGTTTTCGGGAAAAAAGTTTGTTTCAATTTTGCAGTTAGGATACGATCAGGGCAAAAAAGCTTGACAGGTTTCAAAACTTTTGATATTTGTAGTATAGAATATACCATTCAGGAATCATGGGCCCCTCCAAACATTTCAGTGGCGAAAAGAGAGATTTAATCAAAAAAATGCTTTTGGAAGACAACACCTAAAAATTTATTGGAGAAACACTTTGATGCCCAAGTAAAATGGTCTCGAATGCAAAAAAAGTGGGTGAAAAAGCCTGAAACACGTGGAAGAAAAAAGAAACTCAGCACGCGAGATGCCAATGATGTTGTACGGCTTGTACGCAAAGACCCTTTTTTGACATCAACGAGTATAAAACAGGAGCTCAAGCTGGATGTCAACACATGTACAATCAGAAGAACCCTTATTAACTCCAAATTAAAATGTAGAAGCCCGAGGAAAACACCATTACTAAAAGAAAGACACGTTCGAGAGAGGTTAAAATTTGCACGAGACCAGAAGGACTGGCCTGCTTACAAATGGACAAATATCCTTTGGACTCATGAATCAAAAGTTGTTTTATTTGGCTGTCCGGGAAGGAGACAATACATAAGAAGACCGCCAAATCAATGTTTACGGCTCGTTTTAATTTTACGGCCCTGGCCCCATATTTTGAATCAAACCCACGATGGACACCAACATTTACGTAGACATATTGGAAAATATCATGTAACCTTTTGCGGAAGAAGGTATGACCCTGTAGTCGGTCCTTTTGCAAAATAACGATCCTAAACACACCAATTGTTTAGCCAAGACTTGGTTTTCGACCAATAGGATAGAAATTATGGACTGGCCAGCTCAATCTCCCGACCTCAAACCCATAGATAACTTATGGACTGATGTTAAGCAGGTGGTTTTTCAAGCAAAGCCGAAAACAGTGAATGATTTTTGGCAGGTAGTGGAGTTTGCATGAAATTCTATTACCACGGAACGACGTCAAAGTTTGGTAGCGTCAATGACACGTCGATGTGTTAAAGTAATAGCCAACAAGGGCTATACAATAAACTATTAGTTTAGAAATTTAATATTGCTATTCTCCTCCATTGAAATATATGTTTTTGCATCATTATTAATTATAAGTTGAAAACCTACTATTTTTTGCACAGCTCATTTCAAACATGTTTATCAAAATTATGAAATTTGAGGCAAAGCGCACCTTAAGGGGTTATTCTACCTATAGCCCGGAAAAAGTGACCTTTTTTCAAACTCCTATATAAACAAAACTGCAACAGATATCGTTTTGAAATTTCGTATGCTTATTTATTGAAGTCTGAACATTATATTTATATATATAAAAAAAATTGAAAGAAAATGGCGGCTGCCAATCCCCACGTTGAAGTGCAGGTAAAGCAAAAAAAGTTTTGCGCCTGGTAAAATTCTGGCAAAAATATTCATCTACAATCATACAAAAGAAAACAAGTTATTAGTTTAGAGTATAAAATACTGCACTAACCTCACTTTATGTCATTGTGCCATTTGGCACAAGTTTGAAAAATAAGTGTCGATTTTCGACATTTTTTCAATTAAATAATGTTATGCCATATTGCCAAAAAAAATATTTTTGCTTTAAACTAAGGTCAGTGCAGTAGATAAATAGTAGGAAAGTATGTGCTCAAAGTTTGAAGTAAATCGGTCGAATGGTTTTTTCGCATTTTTACCACGCGCATAAAAAAGTACGTTCAGAGAAAATCGTGTTTAAAGTTTTTGCAGCCGAATTTTTCCTGTATATCAAGAAAATTTTAACTTACGCTTAATCTGCGTATATATAATGTGTTATATAGTGAAATTTGTTTTGTGACATATTTGTACTTAGAAACTATCTAATACATATGGTACCGTTATTTTCGAGCAGATGTTCGAGCGCTTCAAGGCCGCTTTAGCTACACAAATTTTCGAAATACCGAGAGGAGCCAAAAGTGCTACAGCATCAAAACAAAGAAAGATATCGATGTGAAATTTTAAACAGTTATTTTTGAAATACTTTTCATTCAAAATATGCAAAATATAAAAAAATTATAAGTAGAATAACCCCTTAAAGCATTTTGTTTTCTTTGCTTTATTTGTATTGCCACATTTATGAATACATTTTATATTGTTCCTTACAACGAAACTGGTTGTTTTTCAAAATTTAATCAAATTTACCGGCACTGCTATTATTTTGCACACAGGTGTACATCATTAAAGAGAGAATAGGCATTTATTCTGAACTCAGTGAGTAGATAGAATATGAGGATTCCAGATCATTTTATATGAAAATGTCTTGTGATTGGCTTGGAGATCGTGTTGTAGATAAGGGAAACGTGTTTGTGGTTTGCGGTTGGCTGAGTTTGGAGAATTTGTTTGTTTGTGGTTTGCCGCTATGTGTGTTTGGAGTGTTTGTTGATGTTGTGGTTGTTGGTTGGTGTGATAACAGATTGAATTCACTCTCTTATCACATTACCATTTAAATGGTAAGGTGCTTGAAGTGATAAAGTGTGTTCTTGCAAAGTCGTATCTGATATTGTATTGTAGCGTAAATGGTTTACCCGCGATATATTAAATTTATCTAATTTACGAAGTTCCGGTGGATTTGAATTCTCTTATTCGTGTGTGCAAATAAGTAAATGTTCGAATTTATTGCGGTTTCCAGAATTTAGCATATGTTCTGATTGATAGATTTAGGATGGTCGTAGATAAGGAGTAAAGCAATATTTTTTTTAGTAAATTAGATATTGAGAGAATTTTTAAGTGGTGCTTTTTTGCTGCTGCTCGAAAATAACCTTGCTAATTGTTTTTTTCGCTTGGTAATTAGGATGTGTTGCTTTGAATATAGAAGGAACTGCATGTGATTAATGAAATGAGTTTTCCAATGTTTCTTCGGTGTTGTTAGTTTCGTTATTATATTCGGCAGTTGTTTAGTGTGAAACAGTGGTGTGATCAGTGAATAATAATGGTTTAAAAATTTTAAAAACATATTATAATGTGAATCGTGATCAGTGAATAATAGTGAATTAAAATTGTTAATAACATTTTATACTGTAAATTATGTGATCAGTGAATAATAGTGATTTCAAATTGCACATCATACTAAACAGAAACTTGTAAAAAATGTATTGCCAAGATTGTAAAACTAATGTAGTCAGTGGATCGTGGCCACCCCACTTGAGAACAAATTTAAACAAAAGAATGCAGCTGAGGTGATTGACGAGAATTTGAAGAGTGTCAAACGTTGCTTTAGTAACCGAATCGAGACGCTAGTTTTTGAGAACAGAGTTGAAAATCTTTTGGGTGTTGGAGAGTTTTTGGAAAAATTGAAAGTTCCAATGAAGAAATATCTCTGCTTGGCATTTAAATTTAACATTGAAGTCTTTGCGGAGTTCATGAAAATGAATGATGATGTGTTGACAGTATAAACAGTATAGTGACTTTCCGGGGAAGGCGGGTCCTGATTGCTCGGTCGAGGCCTTCGGGTGCCGGTCAGCCTGTTGGAGACGGGTCGTGGACGCCACTCGTCCAACCCAATGGGCCTCTTGAGCCATCGGACGAGAATCCGGCTCACCGAGGTTCCCGCGAAATTTGTTTCCGGCCTACCACGACACAAAGAAGAAAGAAGAAAAAGCAACGACTGACTTATGGATTCACGGTTTTAAAAATGCGAAATTCTTCTTTTATCCCTAACCACTCACTCACTGTTACACTACCAACTATCGTGACAATACTTGATCTCTCATGTCTACACCTACTACTCTAACTACTCTAACCTGCGCAGCGCCGGAGGCCTCCTCAGCGACGCTTCCTCGAACTGGAGCTGACGGCGACGGCTCGTTGCTGACTTTTTTGAGCAAAGATCGTGGCGACGTCTCGCTGCTGGTTTCTCGAGCGGAGCTTGCGGTGATGGGCAGATACTTGACGAAGTCGTTGAATTCAGATTGGGATATTCCTTATAGACGCACTTTTATCCCCTCATACTATTGGCACTGTTCGAATACTTTCACACCGATTCGGATCACTATGCGACCGGGTCATTGGGTAAATTGTAACGTCCACTTCGTTACTATTCAACTTGTTCACGTGAATTCGCTTTCCGTTCCGGCTTATTCTTCTTACTTCTCCAAATTCAGGAGTCACGCTTCGCGTGGGTATCACAATCTAAAAAAACAGAGCGCTTACAGGGTGCGGTTTTGCTTTTATACCCTCGCCCGAAACCGCTTGGCGGTTCCCGGAACCAACGGCGAACCGGACTCTTTGTTCGCGGTCGTTGGTATCGGGCGAAGGAGTGGGTACACAAGCCCGTGTGCTTTCTATGGGTCGCCGCCCGTGAGCTTTTCGCTTCGAGGGAAGTGCAGCTTTGCGTGGGCGGTGCGTTGTTTGAGGCGTGTTCCCAGGCGCTGACTTCGTCAACTATTCCTATAACACGGCTCAACGCCAATCGCCAGAGTACATAACACAAGGCGGTTGTGTCGAGCCCCTGACCAAACTATTCTAAACTAAACTAAATTAAACTATAAAGTGGTGACTCCTAATGTGAGTGGGTGGTGGTGTTACCGCGAGTCGAACCGTGACAGGGTAATACTGAACTGAATTAAGGAATGCATTTAGTAATATAGTAGTGCAAATATAGGAGAAAATGGAAACGTTTCGAGAAAAAGATAGTGGATGGGCGTTGATAAAAATAACCCATAGTGAGCTTAATGTCATCGATTAGAAGCCCCTCAGGGGGACGAGTTTTATTTCATTATTTATTTATTTAGCTAACAAATGCGACATTGTCAATGTAAACAATAAAGAAGTTTATTGCTTCAAGTGGAGCATCATTTCCACCTTATATCCAGTGAAGGCGAGGTCCAATAGATTGTCATCATTACAGATCGGTAACATTGCTGACGATGTCATTCGGCTCAACAAGGGAAAAGTGTTGAATTTTTGGAGACAGAAGTTTCCACTTACAGTAACGGATATTGCCCCTTTTGAAATATCAAACCATACTATCAGCATCAACTTATTCGGATACGATGATGAAATAAGAAAAGTTGTTGGTCCGTTTTACCTAACAAAGGAGGATAAGGTTGATCACATCAATTTATTGTTGCTGCAGGCTGGTGAAAATAGTCAATATGTATGGATAAAATGTTTGTCAAGGTACGAAAATACAATAAATTAGATTTCCATTCAGAAGTTTCCAAATATATTGTTTTTCACAGATTAATTCGCACACAAAAAACCTTAAATTGTAGAGCAATACATGTGTGTAATATGTGGCTTCAACACTTCGACTCGGTTGAACGATTGGAATAGCATAAAAATGAATGTGGCAGAATTGTCGTCAAAATGGTGGACAAACCTACGCTGAAATTTAAAAATTGCGAGCGGCAACTGGATGTACCTATTGCCATCTATGCCGATTTTGAAAATCTGCTTCAGGATCTCCAGACATGTGAGCCCGATCCATCAATTTCAACAACGACTACAATTCAGGAACATATATCTTGTGCGTTCGTGTATTTTGTTAAATGTTCGTTTGATTCTAAGTTAGATTTATTAAGAATTGCTAAGGTACCTGATTTAGCTGCAAAATTTGTAAACTCCATAGTAGCTAATATGAAATGGCTTAACGCTCATTACATAAAGAATCTGAAATCTTTGGATCACCTAACTTGTAAGGAAGAAAGAATTCAGAAAGAATCATTTATTTGCCATATATGCGAAAAGGATTTCGGGCATGACAGAGTTGGCGATCATTGTCATTTTACTAGGAAGTATCGAAGTCTTGCGCATAGCTCATGTAATATATTATTTCGCATTCCAAAGTTTATTCCAATACTGTTTCATAACCTCTTGGGTCACGATTGTCATTTATTTGTGAAAGAGTTAGGCTGTATTGATGAGGATATTTCAATAAAACCCATTATTAAAAAATTGTATGCTTCGCTTTCAAAAAGAATAAGTGTCAATAACTTTGAAACGATAGAGTTCAGATTTTTGGACTCAGTTTGAATGTTCTTGTTAACAAGTTGGCTCAAGAAGATTTGGAAACTATCGCTTCGGCATATGGAGACAGAGAAAAATTTCAGCTTCTTACGCAAAAGGGTGTTTTTCTTGTCTACCATCTCGGGATCAATTCTTCAATAACATGAAAAATGCTGAGTGTAACGAAACAGATTACAAACATGCACACAATGTTTGGGAAGAATTTGCTTGTACTATAATTTGGAACTATTTGGAAGTATACTTAAAAGCATATGTTCTCATTTTGACAGGCGTTTTCGAAAACTTCCAGAAAATTTGCAAAAATGTAAATGGGCTCGATCCTTTTCAGCATTACATGCCATCTGGGCTATCGTGGGACGCTATGCTTAAAACTACATCCATTTAGCTTGAGCTTCTTACAGATATCAGCATGTATAATTTTGTGCAAAGCGGAATCATTACCCAATGTTCACATCGTCACTCGGCTGCCAATAATAAATATATGCAGAATTATAAATAGAAACTTTCTTCCAAATATCTAATTTACTTAGACGCGAATAACTTTTATGGCTGGGCTATGTCACAACCACTTCCATATGCTGAATTTAAGTGGGTTAGAGAAATAGATGCCATTGATATTCTCAATATTCCCGCAGATCTGGATATTGGGTACATTTTGGAAGTGGATTTGGAGTTTCCAACTACTCTACATAAGCAAAACAATGACCTTCCTTTCTGCGCCCAAAATAAAACACCGCATGGCTCGAAAACGACCAAACTCATCGTTGATTTGATAGACAAGAAAAAATGTGTTCTTCACTATAGAAACCTGCAGCAATGCATTCGAAATCGTTTGAAATTGACTCGTGTTTATAGAATTTTACAAATAAACAATCATGTTGGTTAAAAATATATAAAGAAGATATAGATTGATAAGTAAGAATTCATTCGAAAAAAATTTCTTCAAGCCATTGAACAATTCGGTATGTGGGAACACTATGGAAAACGTAGACAAAAGAAAGGATGTGAAAATCGTAACGGATTGAGAAAGTCAAGGTAGACATTCTGGAGCTCGGAATCTTATATCCAAATCAAATTTTAATAGTGCAGCCGTAGTTACACCCAACATGGCAGCTATACAACTTGATAGAGTATTAACTTTCTACAATAAACCCATCTACTTGGGATTTATCGTACTCGTCCTATCAAAGTTGAAGATGTACGATTCCCATCATCATCATATGAATCTCAAGTAAAATGATAAATTAATTCTGAATTATATGGATACGGATTCTTTTATTTACACAATTGAAACCAATAATTTTTACGAAGATATTTGCATGATATTGATAACTATTTTGATACGTCGGAATACGCTATTGAAAATCCATCTGGTATTTCACAAAAGAATGCAAAAGTCCTAGGTGTCTTATGTATTCGTTTAGTGTAGAAAACAGTGAAGTTATTAAGAAGGCTAAAAGGGTTACAAAAAATTATTATGGATGGTTTAAGTTTAGATAGTTATAGGGATTGTTTATTCAGAAAAAAATATTTAGAGGAACTATGTGCGTATTTAGATCTAGGTTGCATATTCTGTACACAGAATGCATAAATAAAGCAGCTTTAAATTATTTAGATGATAAACGATTCATAGGAGAATATGGGGTTAATACATACGCTTGGGGCCATTATAATATAGATATTGATAAACCTTAGGAGAAACTTTTCAGTGAAAATATAAGAGTCAAATGTTGTTACCAAAACTAAAACATAACCAAATAAAATAAATAGATGGAACAATTTTTTTTAATTTATTTATTTATTTAGTGCAACAGACAGGCAAAACAAAAAATGATTTGAATCATCTAGAGCGGTATAAATAGGCCCCAGGATGGTAAAAAGGAATCAGTTTATTTTTGAAAATCGATTGGAAATACAGAATGGTGTCTTTGAAATTCATCCTTGTATTGAGTGTGTAATATATATATATATATATATATATATATATATATATATATATATATATATATATATATATATATATATATATATATACTTTTGTAATCTTGGGTGCACTCAGAAGCGGCAACCCCGCACATAAAGCCAGTCTCAAAAACCAGCTTACAGCGCTCGAACCAGGGAATCTGGTTTGGCAGCTACTCGACCGGTTCTTTGGGATCGGGAGTTGGATCGCTGTCGAGCACCCGGACGGAGGTTTTCGAGTAACGGGTGGACTTTTCGGGGTTGGTCTGGATCGAGAGTGAATAAAGGTGATGGTATGGTGGGCAACACGTTATTTTTTTTCTCGAAACAGTGCGCAGCGTGATAAGCTTGTAACAAAAGCAATTATACATTCGGAAGTGTTCTTTTGTCTGGGACAAAGAGGTTGTATACTGTAAGTTTTGGATGGGTATAGTTTTGTGAAAAACCGTCAAAGTGGGTATAAAACTTATTGGATTTGCTCGAAGAAAAGGTAGTACAAAATGTCGTACACGTGAGTTAAGATTCTAAAACTACACAACGATAAAAAAAATGAGTTTCTAACGCGAAACTTTCAATGAATGTAATATTTTTAAAAAGTACTTTATTAATTCGTCTACAATGGACATGAACTATCCTAATCAACCGAATCTTAAAACTTGACTGTCTGCTCCAAATTCTTCTCGCGGTACTCTTACTAATTTCTCCTTTGTATTTTCCCAAGGCTTGATTTAATTAAATATTCATCTCTTGCATTTGTGCAATATCCATGTCTAGAATTGCGGATGCACATGTGCGAGTCAGCAATTCTTTTGTGGGTGGCCAAGAGTTATTAAATTCTTAAGATAAACAAATTTTGATATTGAAAGGAAATGGATGTGACAAGGGCATCCGTTAGTAAGCTTACTGGGTGGTCTTGTCGAATGACATTGTTGTCGTTATTTCTTTAACTAGACATCTTGGGGATGTGGGTATAACTAGTGTCGTCACCAATATGATCGATGGTGTCCAAAAAAATTGTTCTTGGTTCATTTAAACATATTCATCCGATGTACATGAAACAAAAATCGAAAGCACATATTGCTTACTGTACAACGGGACAAAGAGGCTGCACATTGTTAACGGTGACGGTTAGACGGTGGACTCAAGTTTGTTAAAAAAAATAGAAAATCAACTTACAAATCGTATTGGGTCTGTGCACGCAAGGACCGAACCGGCTGCAAGGCGGGTGTCGTCTCGCAAAGTACCAATTACGGTGTCGAGCGAATCATACTTCGTACTGCTAAAAATGATTATCCAATATTATTGCCGCCACAACGTTTTTCAATTCGTTTAGTATTATCAAATTAAATTGCTTTCGAGCAACTTAAAGTTCGTTCGATTTAATATTTAAAAGTGAGTCCGACGAATGTCAGATGAACTCGAAATCATCGATGCAACCGATTCGCTTGGTCCAGCATAAACATCACGAATTGCTATGAAATACAGAGGATTAGGAAAATATAAAATATGTGCACTCGGCACGTAGTAACAAGTTGTTATGTTATATGAGACATCGTTACATTAAAAACAATATATACGGTGCAAGAGCCTATTGGAAAAGTACAAACACGGCATGCAGGCTGTCGATCGCGCGCAGTACAAATCTATTTGATCCGAATATTTGTGTACTGAAAAATGTTCATAATCGTGAAACGGATTGACGATTAATGTCGATTGATGAGTTGTAATTAATTAGTATATATATTGATACATGATAATAAATGAATTAAAGCTAATTGCATCAGCAATTCCTTAAGTTATGTAATTAAAAACAAGGATATAAGGCTTATTCATGTTAAGTAGCTCGTAAGTGAATATTTAAACATTGCAATATTTAAATACCCTCCGTACGACAGAACCATAGGTCTTTTGAAAAATGAAGTAAATATCTTAATGAATACGATCTTCTACTTACTTTTACTTTTCTAACAAAGACGTAATTGCAATTGAAATATAATCACAAACGGTATTCCATAGCGTTGATATCAAAAGTAGATAATTTTTACAAATATCCACGACTGAAAAAAAATAAACATGAAATAATAAACCTAATCAGCGAGAGTTTCCCTAAGGTTCCTCCCTCCTTTTGGCTTTAGGGAACAGGGTTCACAAAGGCTGAGGTAAGTGTAAAGGGGCTTAGCGCGCTACATATGCCTACTTGGCGAGCGCTAAGCTAAGGCAGGGAGCACCCGGACAATAACATCAATGTCCGGTACGCCTCCGGTGACGTCTCCTTCCCACGAGCAGTAATTCAGCCACCCGAGAGTTAGTTTGCTCGCGCGGTTTCTCTTTCGCTCGCTTTCCGTCGGTTTTCTTCGGGTCTTTCGCTGGTAACGTAGATGGTCATTTATCTCTCGGGTTGGTGTTGCATTCGCGGTTGGTTTTCGATGCGCGCGAGTCAAATTATCTTTACTCCTGATACATAAAAAAACGATTTTTAACTAAACAATTTTATTTTCGCTACGATTACAACGGATGTTTTAAAACAACTGTATTTTTTCTGTCGCTTCAGGTTTATTTAAAGTTTATCATTTGCTGCGTCTACAACACGTGATTCTTATCCAAAGGTGCGATGACATCTTTGCCCAGTGTGCAGTTTCCACGGTTGCGGAATTTCGCGGACACCTGAGTCTGCGGTCTGGGCCAGCCTGTTATTGTTAGGCGTGGGAACTCGCTGTAACTCGTCCCCCCTTAAGCTGAGGCTCCACATACGATTCCAAATTGGTTTCGGTTTGTTTGTTTTAAGAATGAACGTCATAGCGGCGCGACCTTTTCTTATTTTGCATGTTATCTATATGAGAACCGGGCGACCCTGTGTCCACGTCCGATTCGATCAATAACGCCGGTTTTACGACCCGTCTGGTTCATAACGACCCGGGTTGACGTTCCGATTCATAATCATAACGAAGGCGCTTCCGTCTCGCTCATTCACACGCTTTCGCCATAAGATCGGATGACACCCGGCTCCACGGCCGGTTTTCCATAACCGATTTTCTGTATGCGCATGCGTTGTGTTCATTCGTTAAAAGGCAGTGAACGTAAAAGGCCATGGAGCAGGTGATAACGGCAGTTGCAAATAATCCGGCAATATGGAGTATTGCGGAGAAAGATTACCGCAACAGGGATTTGAATGATGCGGCGTGGGAGAATTTTTGCCAAGAAGTGTGCCCTAGTGCCAGAATTCATCCATTTAGGATTTTAGCACTGACACCATCAACAACGCAAGACAGATGTTTTCACGTTGAGCACCGACACGAGAATGAACACTAAACATAAACAAACAATCTGATTCAAGTGCCTCGCACGTTCTTATTTCAGATTTGGAATCGTACGTGGAGCCTTGACGCCCGTCGTTCTTATTGTTTACGCATTCCAAATAATAATCGGTTTGGAATCGTATGTGGAGCCTCAGCCTTAGTCGTGAGCGATGAAGAAACTGAAGAAACTACATCCTTGTTGGTTCATTGGCAGGAGCGATGATGCTTGCAGTTGTTGGTTGCAGGATAACCTTTGACTGTTTTCTGTGGCTTGTCTCCTGGTAAGTAAAGATGATAATGATGGTGATCAGCGTTGTTACGTATACAATGGTAGCCGTAGTTCCTTCGTATAGGAACTGTTGTTCTGGAGGGATGATAATAGTCTTTTTTTCTGAGAACTGGTAGCCAACTGGTAGTTTTTGAAGTTGGATGGAATTATTACCGTTGAAGATGGTGACGTTAATATCATTAAAAATAGTTGGATATATATTTATTTGGTCCCAGTATGATGTTTGTTTGGAGGTGTACACTACGCTGTTGACTGTAACATCACACTTCTTAAAGTATACAAGAAGTGTTCCAGTGACTTTAACTTTGTCTGAACCGCATGTTGTCTTGATCATCAGTGTTGGAGAATTGATGAACAGGATGTGATTTGGCTCAGGTTGATAGATTTCTGTATCCCGGTTTCTTTCGCTTAGCTGGCATTCTGCTGGATTGTTGGTTATGATGTTTCCAATGCATGTCGACTCGTTAATATTTTGCTTTTCCGAGGATTCGTGGCAGTAAAAGATTCCTTCGATGTTAGGGCACATTTCGTCCAATTGTTGGATTATTTTGGAACCATGGATTAGGTACGTTTTCGTGGGGATGATTTTAGTTCGGTTCATTGGGAGGGAGATTATATGAAATGATCGGAACTTGGATGTTAAAAATTATGTTGCTATTATTGTAATGAGCTTGAATGCCTAGTATTTCATAGATATTTTCATATGATCTCTACGGATTGTTTCTTGAATGTGGCATATATATCAGAAAGTTTTTGCGGGCTTAGTATCTGTTTAGAAATTATATTCAGTTTTGCCAAGGTTATTGCCTCCGCGATATTAGTGAGATTTTTTTGAATTGAGTCAATGTTATAATTTATTTGGTTAAGATATTGTATGTATTTAATGGATGCTATTTCAGTTTTAATCTGGTTCTTTATGTTTTGTTGCGTAAATTTTAAATAATCGGTTATAGTACGCAGCTGGCTATTGATATGCTTTGTAATATTACCAAACCGTTCGATCATTTGGCTGTTTAACTTTGCTTGAAAATCGGTTTCTTTTTTAAGATAATTTTCATTATGGATAATTTCGTTAATTTGGTTGTTTATTCGCGTTGCATCGTCTGAATCCATGTTTCCAGTTATTGTTTTGATCAAACTTCCCAACCCGTTAATAATTCTTTTCTTAATTCTATACTTAGGTGTAAGTGTTAGTAGAGTGTGTTCGGTTTCCCTTAACTTAGCTCTAGTGATCTCTAATGACTCTGATATTGATTCTACGTGTCCAAAACCATCCAAGGAGTTAGTTATTTGCTTTAAATTTTCTTCATAATGATTTAACTGAATGATGTATAGATGGCTGCTGTATGTTTTTATCATTTTTGCTTTACCAAGGCGCATCTGTAAGAGTCCTCTATTGCTGGTGAGATTCTGCATGTACATCTTCTGGCCGCATATTCCGGTTAATAGTCTGAAATTTACGTTTTTTCTTAATTTTAGCTTTGTGCAACTTACGGTTAGCGTTTGTAATTATTGTAAGATGGTTATTTTCCTTGACTTTATGTTTCTTAAATCTAGGGGTTATTTTATTACGGCAACATTCTTTTCTGTAATTAATTGATCCTGCATTATAACTTGCGGGTGTTTCTTTTGTTGTATTTAATTTGTCAATATTTTTTACAATTTAAGTTTTTAATTGCTCCTTTATCAGTGGAAAGATTTGAGATTGGAATTCGTTCAATTTTTGTAAATATTTGTGGACATTATTTGGTTGGAGGCTATTGTTGAATTTATAGGTCCTGCCGTAAAACACTTCGTAGGGAGTTAATTTTGTGGCGGTATGGATAGCAATATTATATGTTATTATTGTCTCATCCAAAATTTCATTATGTTCTTTTGTTTTATGTTTATCCCTTATTATCCTGTAAATCTCGGTTAACGTGGAGTGGAGCCTTTCCACGGGTGCGTTGCTAGTGGACTGTTGGAATGAAGTAACATGATGCGTTATGCCATATTGCTTACAGAAATCGCGAAATATAGTTGCGGAAAATTCAGAGCCTTGATCTGTTATTATTTTTTGGGGGATACCATGCAAGCTCATGAAGTTCTTTAGGAATTTGATTACAGTGAGACTATTTCTAGCCACGAGTGTATGAGCTGAAGCGAATTTCGAGAATTTATCAATGATTGTTAGAATTTGATGTTTGTTTATGCTATAAATGTCGATATGCAGGATATCAAGAGGTTTGTTGGGAACTTCCGTGATTTGAAATTTCGGCTTTGGAGGTATTCTGTCGTATTTTAGTGTTTGACACTTCTCACATTTATTAATAATTTCAGTGATTTTATTTTTCAGAAAAGGGAGGTTACATTCTCTTTTTAGATGCAAAAGGGTTTCATTGATTCATCGGTGATTGTTGTTGGCGTGATAATCTCTGATAATCTTATCTTGTTCGTCATTGCTCGTAACATCTTGGAGTAATTCCATGCTCCTGATAACTTTGAAGGTTTTACTACGCGAGAAATATTTAGAATAGACTGATTGTATTAGCTTGAAAATGTCGTCGTTGGTTAAAACCGCATTGACTTTATGAGGTGCGAAATAATTTTTGAAAATTTCGATTATATTTTGCTCATTAAATTCCGGCAATCGAATTGTTTTTCTTTGCTTATTGCGGAAGATTACCTCGGACGTAATGGGAGGTTGCCTGTTTGGTTTTTCGAGAAACAGTTGAACATTAAATTCGTTGATAGGTTTCTCGGATATTGGGATTCCATCGTGATTATCTTCGCTAGCAGAGTGAACGGTTGACCCGTCTACACCTTGTATCGAAACTTTTGAGATTCTAGACGAATCCTCATTGGTATCAACTTCGACTCTAGGATTTTTAGGGGAAAGCTTTATTCGACTAAGTGCGTCGGCATTGGATTTCTGGGTTTCCATTTTATAAATGATCTCATAGTCATATTTTTCCAATTTTAATGTCCAACGAATGAGTTTTGAATTTGGATCTTTCAGGCTCATAAGTCAAAGCAAAGGTTTATGATCAGTAACGATCTTGAACTTCCTTCCAAAAAGATATGGCCGGAAGTATTTTGTTGCCCATACAATGGCCAGTAGCTCCTTTTCAATCGTAGAATAGTTGATCTCGGAGCTAGTTAAAGTTCTACCTGCGTAGCAAATTGGTTTATCACTGCCGATAAGGCCTTGGGACAGTACCGCACCAATTCCAAAGTTGCTCGCATCGGTTGTTGGCACGATAGGCTTTGTGAAGTCTGGGTACTGTAAAAGTGGATCATTTGTTAAAAGGTCCTTGCACTGGTTAAATGTTCAAACGTATAGTTCATTAAGCTCGACTTTGCTTCTCTTTTTGAGACAATTTGTTAAGGGTTTCGTGAGCTTTGCAAAATCGTTGATAAATTTTCTGTAGTATCCCAATAAACCCAAGAATGCTTTTATTTTCTGTTGAGTTCTAGGAATCAGGAAGTCTTTGATTGCTCGTATTTTATCTGGGTTTGGTTTAACACCCTTGGCTGTTACCAAATGTCCCAGGAAAGTGATTTCTTTATGCAAGAATTTGGACTTATCGAGTTGCACTTTTAAGTTTGCTTCGCAGAGCATGGTAAATACCTTACTTAGATTTTCAATATGTTCCTGCAAGGAAGTTGAAAAGATAATAATATCGTCGAGATAAACTAGACACACTTTTCCTTGTAATTCTCCTAACACGTTGTCCATTACATGTTGGAAAGTCGGGGGGGGGGGGGGCATTTTTCAATCCAAACGGCATCCCTATATATTCATAGTGACCTCCTTCTACAGTAAAGGCGGTTTTCTGAATATCGTGAGGAGCCATCTCTATTTGGTGGAAGCTGCTTGCTAGATCGAGTGTAGTCAAATACATGCTTTTACCAAGCTTATCTAGGATTCCTGTGATGTTCGGAAGCGGATATCTGTCGCTTATTGTCTTTTCATTCAGATTCCGGTAGTCAATTACGAGTCGCCACTTTTGTTTCGCGGTAGCATCCTTCTTTTTTGGGATTATCCAAACGGGAGAACTCCATGGGAAATAACTGGGTCGGATAATACCCTGTCTCAGCATTTCATGGATTTGCCTATTTACTTCTTCTTTATGAATATGTGGGTATCGATAAGATTTGGTGTATATTGGAATTTCATCCGACGTTCGAATATTATGTTTAACTGTGTTACTGAATGTAAGCTTGTGGCCTTCTTTAAAGAAAATATCGTCGAATGCACGGCAGGTTTTAACTAAAACTTTTTGTTCTACTGAATTTAAATGAGATATACGTAAAAGACTTTCAAAATTTTCGGTTGGTTCTAATTGCGATTCTAGATGAGGGTACTCGATACTAAAATTGTACAATTCTGAAAATTTAGAGGTTGAAAACGCGGTTACTTTTAATGGTTGCTCCAATAAGAAGTTTTGTTCGTTATCCGATTTGTTGATAACTTCGAATAAACCATACCAGTCTTTTGTCTTATAGATTCCCTCTTGAATAAATACTCCAGGTTGAATTTCCACCATCCCGGTGTAAATATCTCCATCTTTAACGTCAACAGGAAGTTTCGCGATGATTTTTGTTTTTGGAGGCACCGAATATTTGGCTGAACTAAGATTTGGTTTGAAAAATAAGAGGATCGTAGAACCCTTTGTTATTAGTACTTTATTTGCAAGTTCCACGTTTTCTCCTAATGCGGTTAAGATGTCAATGCCAAGGAGCCCATCGAAGTAAGTGTGAAATTTGAACACGAGGAACCTTATGTGCCCCAGTTGGTTGAACTCTGCAAAATTCGGTAGAACTATTTCTTGGTTTAGTTCATATTTATTCAAAATGGTGTTTATGAAGATGGGTTTTATGTAAGTGATAGATTCTTGACTAAGAAACTCGCGGTTTATGAATGAAGAGGATGCGCCAGTATCGACAAGAAATTTTAGATGTCTTCCAAACGGTGATGATATATTGATGTATGTAAGGGCGCAGCCATGCGTATTCACGTCTATGTATCCGATAGGTTGCTGGAGGCATTTTGAGACAAATTTTGATCATCCACAATGTTTTCAGTTAAATTTATATCATTTTGCTCTTCATGGTTGTCGTCAACTTGAGTCCAGCTCTGTATGTTTGATTCACACTGATCCTGATATTGGTAATATTTATCTAAATTCGAATAATCAGCCTGGTGCTGATTCGGGTACAGTGGAGGACCAAAATCATTGTTTTCGGGGGTTTGTTGAGATACATTAAATAATTCTTTTACAGTGAATTTTGGATTGTTCTTAGGCCTTAGTGTCTTATAAAAGGACGTTCTGTTTCGCCATTGGGTTGAAGATGGTTTATAATTACATGATGATGTGTCCATTGGCTGTGGTCTCTGAATGAATGGGGGTTTTGAATTAGGATTGATCGCACTGTTCTGAGGCCAACTAGACAACAAGCAACAATAAAATTTGTCGTTGTTGACTACCGAAATTACTAAATTGTTGTGGTCTAAATTGGGTTTGTGAAGCTATTTTCGGTGAAAATTGTGAAAGATGAAAAGCTGTTCTTGGTTGAAAAAATGGGCGAAATTGTGGTGCGTTTAGCGCGGTTTTTGGTTTTAGAGAGCCAAACTGGGTTCCAATATGTGGTGGAGAAAATGACTTGTTAACAGAGGGCTCGAGACTTAAACCAAAGGGTTGTTTAGAACTGTCGGATCTTGTATATGAAATGTTTTGCTCCTGAATGCAATACGAGAATGCTATGGCAAGTAATTGAGGCTTCATTGCTCTGATTGTTGAACCTAATGCTTCATTGAGTCCTGAGAGGAAAGTGTAAAGAGGCAGGATCGCCATGTAAAGAGGCAGGATCGCCATGTAAAGAAGCTGGATCGCCATGTAATACGTCAGGATCACCGAGTGAAGATACGCGTTGTCTAAGTGAGGACTCACGTTGTCTTCTGAGTCGATATTCCTCTAAGGTGATGGTCTTCACTCTTCTAAAGATATGACCTTGTCAACAAGAGAAATAAAAGAAAAAGATTCGTTTCACCTACAGGCATCCCTTGGGTTGCCACATATTTGGCGCAGTCCGAGTGGACAGGCAGCCGATATTTCTAAAAAAGGAATTTCCAATGTATCAGGCAATTTACTGTCTGCCAAATTGTTTAGGCAGTCGAGTTGCCGAATGGTAGGCAACGTTTACTAAATAGCAACCAACTCGTTGTACTAGGAGAACACTAATTCTTCTGAGCCTCAGCTCAGTCAGTTCTTTTATTGTAAAATTTCGCTTACTGTTTATGTACATTAAATTGCTTATCATATAAAAATCCTTACTCTAGTCTTAAATCTATTTACCCTAACCAATCGATCGCGATTCAAATTAATTCTCACGGAATTCGTTTACTTGCAAGATTGCAATATTGCTTACACTAATGCTCTTTGCGTTGTCCCAATTATGTTTTTGTTTACTCTAGGTTCAGTGATCCTCTAGAGTTTCACACGGTTGTGAAAAAGGGAATTTTTAAACTGCAATACCGATGGAGGTTGAGATCTTTGCTAAAAGATAATCGAGGATGAGCTGTGGGACAATTTATTTTGGGAGCTTCTGGGTTCTGGTAGTTGTGTATAGGCTAGTCCCGGGTTTGGAACTAGGAATACACTACACCCCATTCCTTTAGAAAAGTATTTGTTAGCAAACACGCCTGATTGGTTGTGGTATTTTGTTTTACAGTTATGCTTATTCTTGTTACAATATTATATTATTTCTTATATTATATATGCTGTTTAATTACAATGGTTTTTACAATGTAATGGTATACAAAAAATATATTTATTTTGTTTGTACAAGTTTTTGTGTAATTTTAGTCTATTATTATGTATCCATTTCTCTTTATTTTCTATTTCTACTAGTGTATTTACATTATTTATATCTTTTACTATATATGGGCCTTTGTATGGTTTTTGATGTTTTTTACGGTTTTCAGCTGTTATTAGTACCAGATCACCAATATCTAGCTTAATAGGTTTCGTATATACTTCTTTATTGCTTCTAGCTAATTTAATTTTTTCTATAATGCTTTTTGCTTTTGCTGAAGAAATCTCTTATCGTAGTTTCAACTCATTCGCATAGTTTTCTATGTCATAAATTTTGTCTGTGTTTTCGAAAGTGTCGGTCGGTAAGTGTGAGAGTTTTCCGAAAACTAGTTCGTATGGTGTGTACTTAGTGTCCACGTGTGGGGTTGTATTATACGAGAATGTATAATATGGTATCCATTCGTCCCAGTTATTGTCATCAACGAGTGCGTACAGGTATTCATTGAGGACACGGTGGTTTCTTTCTACTACACCTAACGTTTCGTGGTGGTACGGAATTGAAAAAATTTGTTTAATTTGTAATAAGTCGCAAATGTTTTTTAGGAGATTATTGGTAAATTCTGTCCCTAAATCGGTTTTTAAAATTTTGAAATGACCGTATTGTAATATAAAATTGTTTACTAAGGCCTTTGCTACTGTCTTAGCTTCCTTATTTTCTATGGGTATAGCTGTGATATATTTAGTTAATTTGCATTGTATGGTTAGTATGTATCGATAGTTGTTTGAGAGTCTTAAGAGACCAATGATGTCCGCACTTACTATTTCAAAACTAGTAGAGGGTGTATCGGTTGTAATCATTCTTTCCTTTGTGTGCTTAGTTATTTTATTGAATTTGCATTTATCGCAATTGTTGATGTAATGCTTTATCATCCTACTCATGTCCTTCCAACAGTATCTTTGTTTTAATTTAAGAAGCGTTCTGCGTATTCCTGTATGTCCACCATGCGGTGATTCATGGAATTCTTCAATAAGTTTGTTCTGTTCAGCGATGTTATCTATTCTTTGAGGGGGTTTATATATCATGATTTTCAATTGGATATCCATATTTCGTTGCAACGTATTATATAATTTTTTAAATTCATCTTTGGGTACGTACCTAAATATCATATCTTCGTTAGATAGAGCTAGCTCATTTATATTATTATTCTGCAAATAATTCATTAACTTCCTCAATACAGAAACTAGTTTCGTGTTAGATTAATCGTTAAGGTTATCGCGAATTTCCACACTTTGCTTATCGCTGACGGAAACGTATTTCTCGCGAGCTTTATCACGAAAGTGGACCATTAAATTATCTCTCTCTTTTGAAATTATTATATCTTGTTCATTTTTGTTGTTGCGCAACATGTTAAATTTTAGTTTTAATACCCCTGTTATATCGGATAGCGATTTACAATCGAATGTATAGAGGTGATCAGTCTCTTGTTTTTGGTTGTCGTTGTCGTTATCGATTTTAGTACTTTTATTATTTTGTTGTTTTATCGCTTTGCTTCTTGTTATCGCCATGAGTTTTTTACTGATACTTTCGTCGTTCGTTGGAGGTATCATAGATTTTAGGATTTCTTCCTTATATGTTATTAGTTTCATCTCATCTACTATGTGGAAAGAATCTGTTATCATCTTATTCTCGATGATAAATTGTTGTTGGGTTGTTCCCAGAGACATTATAGTCTCTTCTGTTATGCCCGTGAGTTTACATTTATTTTCGGGCTGAATATCGATATTTTTGCGAATTAAACTATTTGTTGAGTTTCATTACCTTCTTTTTCTGTAGCTAGAGAAATAGCTTCGCTCAATTTTGCAGGTCTCGCTGCAAATACTGTTTCCCTTATTTGGTCGCTTAGACCGTTTTTAAACACCGTTAATGCGTATGTGCCGTTTACGCTTTGTATGGCTTGTTTTGCAGCCTGGATTGGGTTCGGACCTAGTTCACTTATCTGAAGTTGGTTTAGCTCGTTGACTAAAGTCAATATTTTGTCTTTGTAGACAGAAATGGGTAGTCGTTTTTGTGTGACCGTAGATAATTGCGTGTGTATTTGCGGAATAGTTTTTGGATTTTTGTATTTTCGTCTCAGTTCAGTTTCAAAATGGTCCAAGTCTGAAATGTCTGAAGTGTTCAACGATGTCCTAACATTAGGGCTAAGTTTCACATGTAAGACAAAATTTAATAATTCTGTTTTGCCTTCTGTTGAAAGTCTTTTACTGATGAGTTTCACTACTATTAGAAAAGTCTCCAGCTCAGAAAATTTACCGTCGAAATTCGGTATTGTTTTAATTGCCGTCTCAATGTTAAAGTCTGCCATTGCAGTATAGGTTATTTCGTCTTCTAGTTTTACTGAGATATATTCTGCGTTTAATCGTTCAGTTAATTCTGAAATTAATGCCTTGCAAACATTGGATATAGTTAATTTGAGATCAAGTTCTGTGCCTTCTCTTATTTGGCTGAATAGATTAATACATTCATTTTGAATTTTTATCACTGCTTCTAGTTTTTCTTTCAGAGTTTTGACCGTGTAGGTCTTAGTTTTTTTCAAATTTGAGGAAATAGTCTGTAATTCAGTCAATAGTAATTTTATTCTGTTTGCAGGCATCTGTAAACTGTCTATACATTCGATAAATTAAACATTGACCCTATTCGCTAGAATGTTTCTGTCCACGATTTTCCTAGCATTTTCCTAGAAGATCTTCCTCCTCGTCGCCTTCGCTTTAGTTTGATAATTTTTGGGCGATCTTCAGGTTGTTTTTTTATAAATTCCCCAATGTGTCTTATTCGTGGTCCGGGTAGCGGTGTTGGATTGTAGTTGGGTGCCTTGGGTACCGGCATAGGCACATATTCTTAACGTCGTACTTCTGTCCTGTCAGACTTCGCGTTGCGGATCAGACATCTTTCGAACACCCTATGAAATTCTTCGTCCGACTGGATTTCATTAATTTCGCCTTCTTCTAAATTCACTGCCAGTTGATCGAGTACGTGGGCTGCAGGATCGTGTATCGCAGGTTCGTGGGTCGCAGGATCTTCGGTCGCAGGTTCGTGGGTCGCATGATCGCCATGTAAAGAGGCAGGATCGCCATGTAAAGAGGCAGGATCGCCATGTAAAGAAGCTGGATCGCCATGTAATACGTCAGGATCGCCGAGTGAAGATACGCGTTGTCTAAGTGAGGACTCACGTTGTCTTCTGAGTCGATATTCCTCTAAGGTGATGGTCTTCACTCTTCTAAAGATATGACCTTGTCAACAAGAGAAGTAAAAGAAAAAGATTCGTTTCACCTACAGGCATCCCTTGGGTTGCCACATATTTGGCGCAGTCCGAGTGGACAGGCAGCCGATATTTCTAAAAAAGGAATTTCCAATGTATCAGGCAATTTACTGTCTGCCAAATTGTATAGGCAGTCGAGTTGCCAAATGGTAGGCAACGTTTACTAAATAACAACCAACTCGTTGTACTGAGAGAACACTAATTCTTCTGAGCCTCAGCTCAGTCAGTTCTTTTATTGTAAAATTTCGCTTACTGTTTATGTACATTAAATTGCTTATCATATAAAAATCCTTACTCTAGTCTTAAATCTATTTACCCTAACCAATCGATCGCGATTCAAATTAATTCTCACGGAATTCGTTTACTTGCAAGATTGCAATATTGCTTACACTAATGCACTTTGCGTTGTCCCAATTATGTTTTTGTTTACTCTAGGTTCAGTGATCCTCTAGAGTTTCACACGGTTGTGAGAAAGGGAATTTTTAAACTGCAATACCGATGGAGGTTGAGATCTTTGCTAAAAGATAATTGAGGATGAGCTGTGGGACAATTTATTTTGGGAGCTTCTGGGTTCTGGTAGTTGTGTATAGGCTAGTCCCGGGTTTGGAACTAGGAATACACTAGCAAATACTAGAAAATAACTCCTTTTTTGCTTTTAACACATCTTGTTGTTTTTCGTGGATACTAATTCCACAATCTCACTATAAAACTTTTGTACACTATTGTTCCCTTGTTTTATGCTGTGCAAGTCTTTGATAATGTTACTTTTGTCGGAGTAATGCAAGATAAGGTTTTCTTTTATTTTGTCCTAGTCTAACGACGTTCCATACATGTTCAGAATTTCGTTAGCAAGGCCTACTATATTATTGCGTATTGCGCGGAGTAATAGTTGTCCATATGCAGAATCACTAGCTATGGTTATGATAGCTAGGATTTCGTCGACATTGTCGAGGAAATCAAACAGAAGTCGAGCATTCCCATTGAATTAGGGCAAATATCTAATAGCATCTGGAACTCTTAATGAATTAAATATATCTATCGTTGTTACCACTGCTGTGGCTTCAGCATTAGATTCAGTGGCCATGATATTATTAGCTTTGTTTATTAACGGGTTATTAAGCCCTTGAAAATATCAGATATTTGCGAAAATTTGCTCGAACGATTTGAATCACCCGGCACTGCACTAACCGATAATAAATTGGCACTTTCTAAAGAGTTTAAACTGTAATCACTATAACCACTAATTGGTTCACTAATTAAATTCTCTACTGAACTAGTTTGCCTTAAGCTATAGTTAGAGCGTATTGGATAGGGACGCCAGGATTTTTTATTTCTAAGGAACATAGATAGGAAAATTCAACAACGGACTTACGTTAGTGCGATCACTTGCCACATGTCCTGTTGTAACTGCTATCTTCAGCCGGCCACTTCCAACAATATTCCTTTGTTGCTGCTATTCTCCTTCAGAATTGCACGGCACTTTTCGCGCGTGGGATAATCAATTTAACCGTTGATATATCCAGGAACTATTGCGAAACTGAAATGAACCACACACGATTTCGATTGATTTTCAAATTCCCGATAGGGGATATTCTTTCGTCTGGTAACCGATAATCCGTCGATTTTTCCGGGTTTAAAACTTATCGATAATCGATATCCATCGCCCTATCCTTTTTCCGTTAGAGTATCTTTACTCCTGATACATAGAAAAAACGATTTTTAATTGAACAATTTCATTTTCGGTTCCTCCCTTCTTTTGGCTTTAGGGAACAGGGTTCACAAAGGCTGCGGTAAGTGTAAAGGGGCTTAGCGCGCTACATATGCCATCTTGGCGAGCGCTAAGCTAAGGCAGAGAGGACCCGGACAATAACATCAATGTCCGGTACGCCTCCGATGACGTCTCCTTCCCTCGAGCAGTGACTCAGACGCCCGAGAGTTAGTTTGCTCGCACGGTTTCTCTTTCGCTCGCTTTCCGTCGGTTTTCTTCGGGTCTTTTGCTGGTAACGTAGATGGTCATTTATCTCTCGGGTTGGTGTTGCATTCGCGGTTGGTTTTCGATGCGCGCGAGTTAAATTATCTTTACTCCTGATACATAAAAAAAACGATTTTTAATTGAACAATTTTATTTTCGCTACGATTACAACGGATGTTTTAAAACAACTGTACTTTTTCTGTGGCTTCAGGTGTATTTAAAGCTTATTATTTGCTGCGTCTACAACACGTGATTCTTATCCAAAGGTGCGATGACATCTTTGCCCAGTGTGCAGTTTCCACGGTTGCGGAATTTCGCCGACACCTGAGTCCGCGGTCTGGGCCAGCCTGTTATTGTTAGGCGTGGGAACTCGCTGTAACTCGCGCGAGAATAAAGTAAAGTAAAAGGTCGAGCCTCAGAAATTTTGTTGTTTCACTTGAAGTCCGTTAGGACTATTTTTGTCGAACATGTAAATCGGACAATTTAGATGGCTGAATCTCTCAAAAATTAGATTTGGGACTTGGTCTAGGCAACCGTATCCACGACATTACGCGCCGAACAGAGCTGGCCTACCAGCAGCCATCGACATCTAGGCAAGTAGAGGCCAAACCCAATTTGTCAACACGACCAACGGGCTCGTTGCCTCGTCCCACTTCACGTTCAATGAGGCCAACGATGCCTTGAAATTTCGTTGCGGCTTCGTTCGGAAACACATTTCTCATTACAATGGCGGCCAATGTTGGTGCACAACAGCTTTTCTCCAGTCAGTTAACTGACTGGACATTGATCTTTTACGATCCAGAATTTCAATTTGAAGCTACCCAATCGCAGAGTGTTTGGACTTCATGAGTAATAGCTCGTGCCACTTCTTGCTACAAGTGCAGGTCGTCCAAAACTCCTTCTTAATAGTTTTTTTGTTCCCAACGTGTGTCCTGAGTACTTGTACTCGCAAAAAGGGTTGTCTCTTTCGTTTGATAATGCCAGCTTGGTGGGTAATACTCACCTTGAATTGGTCTCGTGAAAAGAGCCGCCCTGTCCTTTGCCTTTATGTATTGGCAGTACCCTACATTTTTAAATGTGGGAGAGGTGTAGTGAGCCGCGTACACGGGATGCCAGGGGTCGCTGGAACACGAAGTACTGAGTGCTAAATCACGCCGTGCATTCGTCCGCTCTTCTGGCAGCTCGGAGTTGCCTGCTCACTCGCTCCGGTAAATTTAGAGATTTTTTTTTGTCGGGAATAAATTTTGATATGAACTAAATCAGCACTCTCGTCGGAGAGAGGACTTCATTGGAAGCTATTTACCTCTGCCGGGGCCCTGGGTCTCAGTTGGGGCTGAAGGACTCGCACAGAAAACTCTCGTTAAACCCTTTAAACTCAAATTTTTAGTAGTAACAAGATATTTTACTCGACATTTATATATATAAGTCGCATTTCATAAACACCTTCCACGTCCTTTATATACACACGCAACTTTCCTTTTCGTCGATACTAAGCTATTCATAGGTATAATTACTAACGTTTTTGTTTGTGAATTTATCTTGTAGACATAATTCAAAGCTAAACCCATATTTTGATGTCGCTTCTTCATAGACCGAAGGCAAGCAACATGGCACTAGATGCCGTTACTAGTATCTGCTCTGAAGAAGGCGCTGAAGGCGAAACCTGGGTGCAAACACCATGCCTGCATTCCTTCCACGCTACCTGCATGGAGAAGTGGTTGCCCCTTGTGCCGAAGGACGTGCCAACCCCACGACCTGAAGCTGTTTTCGGACCGGGTCCAGCAAGGAGGGGCAAGCCTTCCGGTAGAAAGAGCACTGCAGGCACACATTCTTAAACCTAAACAGGGAGCGAAGCCAAAACAAAACCGCTATTAAACTCGATTGCAGGCCTCGTCCAGCCAAGCAAGGAATGGAGAAGTGGGATTATCGGGTAATCTAACAGATCCTTCTAATATAACTGACTTCACACCTGTGAGAGCGCTTAGTCCGTCCGAGCAGCAGCGGGTATATCCCTTGCCCAAATACAGCGATTTATCGAGCAAGGGGTACAACAAGAACTAGCTCGCCGCAATCGGGAGGAGCAAACCCCGTTATATCAAACGTACTCGAAGAGGTCACCACAAGCACGACAAAGAGGGCCTCCCCAAGGGCCGCAAGATGCCTTTGGATGGAGAACGCATCCCTTTTACCTTTCGTCGGAACGCGTTCTGGCCGTAATTCAGAGTTGGAACGCGAACTTTAGTTCAAATTCAGACTTTGACGAGGACGACCTTTAGAGGTAGCTTCGATTTACTGTGCCAACACCTACATATGCTCTTGGTGGAGGAAGCGGCGGAGTGGTACTGGCGATACATGCGCAGCGTGGAACGCATCGACTGGTACGCATTTTGTCACGCCTTGCGGCAGCGGTTCGGCAACAGAATGTCTGAGGTGGAGGTCCATGAGCTGATCCGCAACCATAAACAAGAAGCCCATGAGCCGGTCGATGCGTTTTGCGATGCGGTGCTCCAACTCACCGACCGACTCGTACACCCAATTGGAGCAGCCCATTTGACAGAGCTATTTCGCTTGAACTTGAGACTTGAGCTCCATAACAGTCTGCTCCACGTACCAACATCCTCCGTACAAATGGTGAGAGCTAGTAGAATGGTGAGTATACAGCTGGTCCAGATCTAGTTAAACATGATGGCCCACATTTCCTCCGGATTTTGAATAGAAATTTCACATAAGAGCTTTTTTTACCTCCTTCTGAGGACCCATTTCACACCTTGCCCCCTTCTGAGGAACCATTTTTCCCACCGGCTTCCAGGAACTTTATACCGCGTAAACCTTATCATCATACGTTTATTGGAATATCGCCGAGCCCGGCAGCGCATTTTTTATTTGGAGGAGCTTCTTCCAAAGGTTCCAAAACGCTCTATCATGCAACTCAGGCGCTTTTGGAAGAAGGTCCTGTGCATCGAAAAACGATATGTAGCAGCAACGATTGTGAATCGCCCGAAAGCTGATTTCAGACCATACGCCGACGTAAAATTATTCGGTGAAGAACTGGTTGGCGGGCTGATAGACACCGGAGCAAGCTTAAGCTGCGTGGCGTCGGGTTTTGCGCGACAGGTCCTAGAGGGGTACAAGCATCGAGTGGAAAAACTACAACTAAGGACGGCTGACGGCACCCAACACAAGGCTGTATGCCGCATCACAGGCACCATTGACTTCCACGGTAGAACAAAAACGCTCTCGTTTATAATCATCTCCTCTCTGAGTCAAGACCTTTATCTGGGGATAGACTTTGTACGCCTTTTTGGGTTGGCAGCAGACTTATTCGCGAGGACAGTAGCACCAACTCCCACCGCACTTAATGTACTGGATGCAGAGATTCTTCGTCACCACACAACACCACTACAGCAGCAAATCCACAATTCCGTCATCGCCAGCTTTTCGTCTTACGCTCGCAAAGGTTTGAGGTGAACAACGTTAATCATTCAAATGATTGATGTGAGACGCAACAATTCCATCAAATGGCGGCATTTTTATATCTCGCCAGCTATATAAAAGGTGTTATATGCTGAGCTGGATCGAATGCTTGCGATGGGGGTGATTGAGGAGTCACAGAGCAGTTGGTCGTCTCCTGTGACATTGATGGTCAAACCTGGTAAAGTCCGAATGTGTCTGGATGCGAGGAAAGTAAACCAGGTCACAGCAAGGATGCTTATCCTTTACCCTTCATTGAAGGTATCCTACGTCGGCTGCCGAGAGCACAGTTCATCTCTAGCTTACCTAAAGCACGCTTTCTGGCAGATACCACTGGATGAGGCCTCGAAGGATAAGACGGCCTTCACCATGCCTGGGCGGCCCCTTTACCACTTTTTTACCACGCCGTTTAGACTGTGCAATGCACCGCAAACAATGCAACGACTAATGGACAAGCTGATTCCAGCACACCTACGCTTTCAGGTATTCGTGTACCTGGACGATCTTCTGATTATCACCACTACCTTTGACAAACATATCTCTGTTTTGCAGAAAGTCGCCGCAGCTATGAAAAAAGCTGGTTTGACCCTCAATGTAGAGAAAAACAAATTTCTCATGCGATAAGTAAAGTAACTCGGCCACATCATCGACAAAGGCACGTACCGACCCCGAGAAGGTGGAGGCCATCTAAGACTTCCCAAAGCCGCAAACCGTCAAACAACTACGACGATTCCTGGGCTGGTTGGTACCGTCGTTTTGTGCCTGGCTTTGCCGAGATACCGACCACTTACAGAACTCCTTTCCGAGAGAAAGCCCTTTGTATGGGACACTATGAAAAATAGCGCAAAACATGCTAGAAATTCTCGAAAATATGGTGTGATCCATGATTTTTTCTGGAATTACAAAAACTCAGCCCTACATCGAGCGACGTGAGTGGATCAAATTGAATCGACCAGAGTACATATATCAAGGAGTATTTGAAGAAGAAAAACTACGATGATGAACGATACACTTCCAATTTGAAAAAGCGTCTAACAAAAGTTTGTACGTCAAACATTAACACAAGAGGGAGCGGTACAGAAAATTCATGTAAAAAAAAAAGAAATCACGAAAACTTAACTTGAAAACTTAGTGAAAATGTTTAATTTTAATTTATTTTGAATGCTATTTTTTTATGTTGAAAACATGTGTTTTAATTATTATTATTATTATTAATGAGTACTAAAAATATTGCTTGAGTCAGTATATAATAGTTTCGATTCTGATAGTAATGATGATGCTAATTTAAATGTAAACGTGGAAGAGTTTAAATGAATGTTTTGTTGTAAAACTTAATTCAATCTACTTAAAAGAAGAATGTCTGAGAACTTAGCCACACAATTTACAAATATTATCTACAATTGCTTGCCTTTCATGGCGATGGACGTGTATCTGTTATTTTTTAAGGATTTTTATTTTGAATCTATGTTTGTTTGTAAGAAAATTAATTTAATGTAATTAAAAAAATAAATTTCAACAATTAAAGTCCGAAAAAAATTGATAACCTTTATAAAAAAAGGAAAATTTCATGTAAATATATAAATATTTGAAATTAAATGATTAATAAATTTTTTAAAAAAAATTTAACAACATTAACATTCTTTGGTTATTATTTATAGAATTAATTTAATGCTGCTAAACAGACTCGAAATGATTATTATGCCTAATATTCGAAATATCTGCTGAATTGAGGATATGTGCCTTTCAATTATATCGTTTACACTGAATTTAGCCTATTTTGTATAGGATAAATGGATAGTAAATGACGCTTTTAAACGATAAAACAAATTTCAACAATTAAAGTCCGAAAAAAATTGATAACCTTTATAAAAAAACTAAAATTTCATGTAAATATATAAATATTTGAAATTAAATGATTAATAAATTTTTTAAAAAATATTTAACAACATTTACATTCTTTGGTTATTATTTATAGAATTAATTTAACGCTGCTAAACAGACTCGAAATGATTATTATGCCTAATATTCGAAATATCTGCTGAATTGAGGATATGTGCCTTTCAATTATATCGTTTACACTGAATTTAGACTATTTTGTATAGGATAAATGGATAGTAAATGACGCTTTTAAACGATAAAACATAACACGCTTATAGGAAGATTTTTTCTTAATATGTAAGGATATTCGTCTAGAACATACCCAAGGTACATAACGCAAGGATTTTTATGATATTTCAAACGAAATTCAAGCAAAGTAGGGTTTGCAATCATTCTTTAGCTGATTCTTACACTGATTCGAATGCACGAAAAGCAAATCAATTCATATTTTATGAGAAATAAGTTGAAAAGTTCCTAATTCATTAAAAAAATAAGAGAAACATGTAAAAGGAAAAAAATTAACATAATAAATTGAATAATAAACTAAGCAACTGAGTTATTAGTCTTTTTTTTTCAAAAATACGCAAGAGTTTTCTGAACGATTTGATTTATCGACCATGTATCAAAATATGAGGAAACAAAAAAAATATCCAAGGTAAGGATTGTATTTTAAAATGTTTACAGCAAACAAAATTTTAGGTAGATCTTGCGTAATTACATATATAGACAAAAATTGGCTGTTTCAGAAGAAAATATCATTTTGTTTTGTCAATTTAGTTTTTTGTTCGATAATTTTTCTCCAACCCAGCCAAAAATTATGTCTACTAAAACTTATTTTAACTTCGTCACAAAAAATCTTGGCTAGATTAGCTTTAAAAAATCGATTAAGGATATAATGGTTCCCTTAATTTGCAACAATTATCCAACAAATATCTATATATTGTGTGACGCAATTTTTAGAGTACTTTAACTCCCCTCCTCCTATGTAACACTTAGTAACATTTTTAATGCCCTCCTTTATTACGTAACAAATTCATTGTACCCTT
Organism: Oxycera nigricornis; assembly: GCA_963942545.1. NCBI lineage: Eukaryota > Metazoa > Arthropoda > Insecta > Diptera > Stratiomyidae > Oxycera > Oxycera nigricornis. Next base: position 54,790,274 of record OZ012663.1, read on the forward strand.
CAGAATTTTAAATATTTTAATCACAACATATTAACAATGGATCTAAATTTTTTTTATCGTGCTGACACCTCGTGGCGAGGCAAATAAATTTAAAATTAAACTTTATGATTTTGTGTTACAAAAAAAAGTCATGTTAACTAATTTTAAATTTTTTTTACATAGCAATTTGCTAGTCTCCCCCTACGTCCATGTAACACTTAGTAACATTTTCACATACCCCCCCCCTGAAGTGTTACGTAATATATGGATGGCCCCTTATTTATTTTGCAAAATTTTTTACGTTTAGAAAAATGTTAAAATTATTTTTCTAGTGTAGCCGAAATTTATTTACGTTTCTTTGCTCCTACGGGCTGTGAGCTAGATGCTCGACCCTCATGGTGAGCCTGACAGTTTGACCATCGTGCAAGCGCTTCTTATTACCGGGCCATCGTAATCTTCCCAAGGATCAATACCGTTAGGTCGTTAATATTTGGATTCTTCGCTGGTCTCCCTTACAAACAATCCAGTCCAAAGCCCCCCTAATTTGAGAGTCTCTCAATTAGCTGCCCACAGAGTGACCTTTCGATCTTGTGCATACTTAGGCGTCACCATCTTAAGCGTGTTGAAGCGGAGCATGATCGGGGCGCGTATGATTGACGCGAGGCCATCACCAAACCGGAGTTTTGAGAACACCAACTAGCTCACCGACTCATAGGGGGATAAGAAAGAAAAGAAACAATTATAATTACTTACATAGAGTCGCTCACGATGTCCACATTGTGCTGGCGAGAAAATCACGAAAAAGAACTTGATATCACACAAGTTTTGCCTCTTTGGTACATGATTTGCGATTAGTTCGATTTTATTTAGAAGTATTTTTAAAACGGTGCATTTTGGTTTTATACAATAAACAATTGCCCAGGTTTTAATGTGGATGGTAGTTCTCTAACAATGACATTTATTTGTCGAAATATTCACTTTGAACTCATCGATTATTGAAAGTCAATTTATTTCTTAACCTACACAAAACCAACCGATTTTTTCCAAACGAGGATACAGTCGTCCACTGTACAATTCACAGCTTCGTGAAACTTGATAGAATTGCGGAGGATGTGTTTTCAGTACGAGGAACACAAATATTGAAGATTTCCACCTCTAAACGTTGAAAGTTGCATTTATTGTCAATGTACTCCAACAATAGTTCAATGTTCAATAATATACGAGACGCACTGTTGGAAGCTTTAGTAACTTCTACCGCTTTCAATTCTCACTCATACCAAAAATGGTTTGTGTCTCCGGTTGAGTGGTTTTACTATTATTGAGAAGTTAGGTTTACGAGTGCTGCGAAGTAAGGAAATAAGTACACAATTTAAATTTTATAGACCTCAAAGATATCGAGGGAACGCTTAGCAACATTCATACCTACTACTAAGATATTTTGATAACTAATTTAACTCTTGGGAATATTCTTGAAAATTCTTTCTTGGACTATAGACAAATAAACCATATACTTATAGATGTGTATTCTTGAACAAATATCCGGCATGCCGAGAAGCAGGAGCTGATCGGTATCTTTTGAATATTTCCACCTTTCAACGTTGTAAAAAAATCGCATCCATGGAAAATACGTTAATAAATGCATTCAATTTGATTCAATTGAGCACAAGATAATAACGATGCCAACAGCTGTAGTTTCTCCGAATATATATCGGAATATCAACTAAGAAATCATAGCAATTGTAGATGAATTTTTCCTGTATCTCGGCGCATCGATTTATTGAAACGGTGAAAAAAATATTGGATATTTATTGAACATATATATCTAAACTTTGTAAGAATATGTAAATTGTAATGACAATATTGAATTTTTAAACTATTTATTAATAATTTTCTACAATTATTTTTCAATTCCAAATCCAGCCTTTTGAAAAATCCTACGCACGGATTTTGTCTTAGTAACCCTTCTACTTGTTCGATATTATCGATAAAAATATTTTCACAAAATTTTGACAGTGATAGTTCTGGGACTAGTAAAGTTACTTTTCACCCAGAAGATGCTCCGAAGAATCTTAGAGACGGCAAATTAAAACCATCATTAACACATTCAGCATTAAAATTTACATCGACTGCCAATAATGAAACCATCAGCGAAGAAATTTTGGAAGAGAAGCTACCAACCCACTTTCCTTTCACTTCACGAGTCTTTATCGATGATATTGATTTTAGCTGCCACCCGAGTTATACAAATTTCAAACTTCCCTAGTGGGTAGAAGATACTCAATTGATTTGAAGCTATGCAACCGTCAGTTTATGAAGCGTCAATATTTAATATTGTGATCCAATTATCGAAGTGATTATCAGAATCAATATTAATTTTTGACCAGAAAAATCGGATTAAACTATATTCTTTTGCGATTAAAAATAAAAATAATTTATCCAAGTATCTAAGATTACTTAAAAAATTGCAAGATTTATTGACGCAACCACAATATCAAGCAACCGAAACATTGAAAAAAATAAAGTTTTACAGAAAATTGTCGCTGCAACCAAAAAGGATAAACGTCCAGATTTGGTTGCAGACATCAAATGTTTTTGATTTTCTTTTTCGCTCAGCATGACTACTGACATGATAGAATTATCTAATCGTATATCCTTCTTAAATTGCCAAGATAACCACTCGTCTACTGGACAACCGACTTAAACCGCATAGGAAGTCGGGCGTGAAAACAAAATTTAACAATGAGGTGAATAGCTTGACACAAATTTGCGGCACGCTCCTTTTATCCGATCCGGATGTAAATACTTCCGTTCGTTTTTGGGCTAATTTTTTTTGTTTTGGCGTTGAGACGGATTTGAATGTGAACAAAGACATTTTTTTAAGAAAGTGACCACATATAGTTAGGTGTAGATATAATACGGTAAAATTGGTAAGGTTGTTTCAATGAACAATTAATTGTAAGACTTGTATCAAGAAGAAGGAGCTCAATTCTTGGCGCTATTGGGGTAGGCTGTTTTTTTATCAAAAATCGTTCCTTTATTATTTATGGCGAACCATTCGTGGGTGTTAAAATGGAAAAATAATCTTCACGAAACTAACTTCATATTTGAAAAGGTAATGTTTAATTTCTAAAAAGCGTAAGTGTTCCAGATTTAAGTTTCAATTTCTCAATAAAGCTTTATGTCAAAGTTTGTCTAGAAAAACTACAATAGTTTAACACAACCCAAAAATTTGTTAGAATTTTTTTGAAAGTTTATGTCTAATAGAAAAATTGAAATTAAAAGAAACTTTTGCATTAAAAAAAAATTGACAATACTCTTTGCTGATACTATGCAGACAACTATTTCAATAAGAGTTCAAACCATTTTTTTGGAAATTTATACGAAAATTGTTACACATTTTCAACCAAAAAACAATTTAGAAACTATTCAAGCAAATAATGTTTAAAGGTATCGATTTACCACAAACGCTTCTAGGGTGCAGTTTTTCATGAATTTTTTTAATAATTTTTGGGAGAACTTGATTATGTCAACTAATGTTGCAGAAAAACATTCTAAAATTAATCACTGAAATATCACCTGAAAATATGGCAGAGAAATTTTGAGAAACATATCATCGCAAAATAATGAGTTAGATAAAGGAATATAAATAGAGTGCCCAGAAGTTTTTAAGATAAAATCAAAAAAAAAACATGACTTCAAAAAATGTATTTTCTATCGACTGTTCAGGACTGCGATCGCCCAATTCAAACGGTTAAATATCTCTATTGCCACGCATAGGAATCGCAGCTTCTTAGCCACTTACTAACAAAATTTATCGCATCTAAAGAAATTTAACACATTTAATTACGATAAATAAGCCAACATTTTACATAGCTCTACCTCAAAAATGTGGTGTTAAAAACTTACTCAACTATCTTCAAAGAAAAAATCTTTAACATGTAAAAAAATATAAAAAAAAATTGGAAAAGTTGAGTGGCAAGTTTTGCAAAGTCCACGTTTTGCATAAAAAATCAAATTGACGCCAAAATTATTTCATCCAAAAATTTAGAGCAAAAGTTTTTGCATATAAAACGTTTGTCAAAAGGTTTTCAATGGTTGTTTTTTCTCAGTTAGAATTTCGCAACTGTTTTTTATTCAATATACCGTAGAAAAATAGTACCGTTTATAATTTTTCCGGGAGCATTTATTACCGACAATTTTATTTTAAGAATAGTTTTTATTTATTTTTCAAAACATTACGAAAAATAAGTTCCAAAATCGTCTGTACAAAAATTTTGAAGTAACATTGTGAAAATAATAGAAAAATAATCCCAGAAAAAATTTCGATAAGTTAATTTCTGGAGGTGGGTTTGAAATCCTTAAAAAAATTGAATTGACTTTTTATAGAAAAACTGTATATGTAAAGTTTCCAAAGTTTTTCAGCAAGAAAACTCTTCCTTGTGCGCCACCCCGGTTCTGCATAGCCCAGATTTCAAAAAACCGTTCGCCATACATTGTGACGCAAGTCAAAATGGCGTCGGAGCGGTTCTAATGCAGAAGACTGAAGACGTTAGTGAAGCGCCGGTGGCTTACATGTCCCAAAAGTTCAACGCTGCTCAAAGGAACTACACTGTCTCCGAGCAGGAGTGCCTCGCCGATGTTCTTACCATTCAGAAATTTCCGGCCAATGTTGAGGGTCAGAAATTTGAAGTTGTGGATCACGCCTCCTTGCAATGGCTGATGACATTGACGGACTTACATGGACGCCTAGCAAGGTGGGCATTGCGACTCCAGGGCTTCAAATTCAAGATTCTCCACCGTAAAGAAAGTCAAAACGTGGTGCCAGATTCGTTATCTCGTGCCTACTCCCCAAAAGGGAACGAAATAGCCGAAGTAAGAGAGGATCACCAAGAGATAGACCTTGTTACGTCCCATAAACTAACTTCAAATTATCTTCGCGCCTTTTCTGCCCGAAATAACTAAATCATAGAAATACCTACCTGGCAATGATTATTTGAAAGTGTAAAGCTCGCCAAGTTCCGACAAAGCTATTCAAACGCGTCATCTCGCTCCAACCCTCAGATCGTGCTCAAGCTTTCGCGAATACGAGTGATCGATCACGCCACGCTACGCAAAAAGTAGCTTTTCGATGTTCGACGTGCCGGAAATGGGGAGTGAGTGTGCGAGAGTTGCGCAGAGACGGTCGAACCGGCCGGACGTACAAAGGTACGTGAGGTGTGGACAGTCAATGAAATTAGCAAAATTGCATCGAGGCGCGGCGATAATTTGTGTTGGCGTCACGATTTTCGGAAAGGGCCTGTTAGGAATGCGTGTCTGCAGGGACTTCGCTGTTGTGCGGCCGGCGATCAAGGAGGCCGAACTCAAGAAGTCCGAGGAGAAAGCGGCCGCCACCAGATTCTGACACATTGCACCCTCGTCGTTGTAGCTGTCGTAAATATGTGATAACACGAGCTAAACAATCGGAAGCTACCCCGAAGATTTGCGAAATGAATATCGCCACAACAATTTGTCTATCAGTGCCTTTTGGCAAAATCAATTCGGATATAATAATTTCGACGGTTCGATCGTCATAAAAAATGCTAGTTTTTGTTTGATGTATAATATATAATCAAAGGTGTTAGTCAGTCATTAAGTATATGTTAATGAGCTATGTATATAAAAATAGAATAATATAACCTAAAAAGTGATGTGATTGTTTTCTTGCGCATGGGTGACGCGTGTGCGAATGTGGTTCGTGGTTCTTCTTTTTTTTGTCCTAAACCCACGACTCGGTGAGCTAGTCAGGGGAAAAAACGTTAAATCGGGACCGCCACTACGCGGTCGACGTTGTACCGGTCCCGGCGGCGCGGGTGCACAAGAGGCATCCGGGGTCGAGGAGCGTCCAAAATGGTGGAGCACTCGATCTCGGATCCTCGGGTTTGTGCGCGAAGTCGGGACCGTGACAAAATCCTCCGCGAACCAACCACTGAATTGTGACCACATGAGAGGTTAGAATTCATACGGCGCCAGGTCGAGACTCACTTAGACAAGGCATCTCAGGCATAGGCAAGGACATACAATCTTCGATTCCGGGAGCCCCGACTCCAGGATGGCGACACCGCATACTTGCGCCATTTCGCACAAAACAACGCGGCAGCCCACTACAATGCCAAACTAGACTGCAAGTTTCGTAAATGCAAAATCGTGGAGCGTATCGGGGCCGCTTGTTACAAGGTTGAAGACGAAAAGAGAAAGATCCTGGGCACCTTTCATTCGAAGGATTTCCGGACATAGTGATCTCAGGCAAGAATGCTCGTGAGCACTTGCATTCTTACCTGTGTTATAATACCGTGCTTTGTTTAAAAAATATATATATATATATTGTTGTATTTTTGGGTGCACTCAGAAGCGGCAACCCTGAACATCAAGCCAGTCTCGAAAACCAGCTTACAGCGCTCGACCCTGGCAATCTGGTTTGGCAGCTACCCGACCGGTTCTTTGGAGAGAACCGTTATCGGATCAGGAGTTGGATCGCTGCGAAACAAAAAAAGGGAATCTGGTTCATGTCGAGCACCCGGACGGAGGTTTTCGACTAACAGGTGTACTTTTCAGGATTGGTCTGGATCGAGAGTGAATAAAGATGATGGTGGGCAAGACGTTATTTTTCTCTCGAAAAAGTGCGCAGCGTGATAAGCTGGGACAAAGGGGTTGTACACTGTTAGTTTTGGACGGGTATAGTTTTGTGAAAAATCGTCGAAGTGGGTATAAAACTTATTGGATTTGCTCGAAAAAAGGTAGTACAAAACGTCGTGCACGTGTCGTCACCAATATAATCGATGGTGTCCAAAAAAATTGTTCTTAGTTCATTTAAACATAATCATCCGATGTATATGAATCAAAAATCGAAAGCACATATTGCTTACTGTACAACGGGACAAAGAGGCTGCACATTGTTAACGGTGACGGTTAGACGGTGGACTCAAGTTTGTTAAAAAAAATAGAAAATCAACTTACAAATCGTATTGGGTCTGTGCATGCAAGGACCGAACCGGCTGCAAGGCGGGTGTCGTCTCGCAAAGTACCAATTACGGTGTCGAGCGAATCATACTTCGTACTGCTAAAAATGATTATCCAATATTATTGCCGCCACAACGTTTTTCAATTCGTTTAGTATTATCAAATTAAATTGCTTTCGAGCAACTTAAAGTTCGTTCGATTTAATATTTAAAAGTGAGTCCGACGAATGTCAGATGAACTCGAAATCATCGATGCAACCGATTCGCTTGGTCCAGCATAAACATCACGAATTGCTATGAAATACAGAGGATTAGGGAAATATAAAATATGTGCACTCGGCACGTGGTAACAAGTTGTTATGTTATATGGGACATCGTCACAATAAAAACAATATATACGGTGCAAGAGTCTATTGGAAAAGTACAAAAACCGCATGCAGGCTGTCGATCGCGCGCATTACAAATCTATTTCCGACTATTTGTGTATTGAAAAATGTCCATAATCGTGAAACGGATCGACGATTAATGTCGATTGATGAGCTAGATTAATTAGTATATATATTGATGCATGATAATAAATGAATTAAAGCTAATTGTATCAGCTATTCCTTAAGTTATGTAATTGAAAACAATTGTACAATTAAAATACCTTGACCTAATCAAGGATATAAGATTTACTCATGTTAAGTAGCTCGTAAGTAAATATTTAAACATTGCAATATTTAAATACCCTCCGTACGACAGAATCAAAGGTTTCTTGAAATATGAAGTAAATATCTTAAGAAATACGATCTTCTAGATTCGAATGAAATTGAAATATAATCGCAAACGGTATTCTATAGCGTTTACATTAAAAGTGGATAATTTTTACAAATATTCACGACTCAAAAAAACATGGAATAATAAACCTATTCAGCGAGAGTTTCCCTAAGGTTCCTCCCTCCTTGTGGCTTTAGGGAACAGGGTTCACCCCAGCTGAGGTAAATTTAAAGAGGCTTAGCGCGCTTCACATGCCTACTTGGCAAGCGCTAAGCTTAGACAGGGAGGGGCCCGGACAATAACACCGATGTCCGGCGCGCCTCTGGTGACGTCTCCTTCCCTCGAGCAGTGGCTCAGCCGCTTGAGAGTTAGTTTGCTCGCGCGGTTTCTCTTTCGCTCACTTTCCGTCGGTTTTCTTCGGGTCTTTCGCTGGTAACGTAGATTGTAATTTATCTCTCGGGTTGGCGTTGCATTCACGGTTGTTATTTTTTCGATGCGTGTGCGAGAATAATCTTAAAGTAAAGTAGGAGGTCGAGCCTCTGAAAGTTTTGTTGTTTCACTTGAAGTCCGTTAGGACTATTTTTGTCGAACATGTAAATCGGACAATTTAGATGGCTGAATCTCTCAAAAATTAGATTCGGGACTTGGTCTAGGCAACCGTATCCACGACATTACGCGCCGAACAGAGCTGACCTGCCAGCAGCCATCGCCATCTAGCCAAGTGAGGCCGAACCCAATTTGTCAACACGACCAACAGGCTCGTTACCTCGTCCCAGGACTTAACGTTCTAAGAGGCCAACGAACGTCAACGTTGCCTTGAAATTTCGTTGAGACTTCGTTCGTGAACACATTTCTCATTACAAGTGTTGGAGTGTCTTTACTTCAAAGCAGTCCACTGCCAGTGGTAACTCGTAGTGTCAAGGAAAGTACTAATAACTAAGCGTTTCATCTTGCGCTTCCTGATAACAATACAGTGCAAGTGGCATTATCCTTTCGACTTTTGACTGTTAGCACAGCTCAAACAAAAACGGACACGTTGATTCAAAATGACGACGATGTGACTATTTCATGATCATGGGTGGATATTCCAGAAATGCAACCAAGAACAAAAACTTTCATGGCAACAACAACCACAGAATTATCGAGAAAATTTGTTTCAGTCGATGAAGCAATATAAGAATTTCGGCAAGATTTAATAAAGAAAAAAATGGAAATAGCTGGAATAATCGAGAGTAAAAATATTTTTACAGACATTTTAAATTAGAGTTCGGCGATAACAAAATATTAACAGTTCGATGTACATACAGCAACTATTCCAAACGCTTACTTAAAATGGCATGCTTCGAATATCATGAATTCGAAGTTGAAAGAATTCTTAGTAATGGTGAGGTTAAATATATAAAGCAGGAAGATCCAGAAAGAACAACTACAACAAGAACAACGATGTAGACAACGACCTTCGACGCTCTATTGAGGATTACAAATAATTTTTTTTGTGCTACCTGAGCGCTAATTCTGAAGGAACCCTTCAACGAATTTATACGCATCTATAGTTTCCTAAACCCCTACACAGATATGCCTCAGAAAGTTAGCAAATATGGAAAGCATTATGTGAGCTGCCCCTGGGCATATTATGATGCAAAATGTGGACCAGACACATGTGGATGTTATAGTGTTCATAAAAAAATAAGTGAAATTAAAAACCCTCTTCAATTATACATAAGATTAATAAATAAATACATAAAAATATTTTTTATTCAACAATCAATCAAACTAAAATGTTTTATTGCTCATTTTTATATTAAAGAACCATATTCTTAACATATATCCAGGAATTGTGTTTTGCTGAGAACCCCAACCATTTCGCAAACGCTTGATCACCATTGTTTTTTAATATTTTCTCCACAAGATAAACTGACGGATGCTTAGCTTTCAATAGCTCAGGCTCATAAAAACCACCTTCAATTTTATTTCCTTCATAATCTTCCAATAAATATGTAATGGGATTCGTTATACGAATTTGTAGAATTCTAAAAATTTCCGTGGTCCAATTCGGTGTATAACCCTTTTCAAATATATGTTTGTATTTACTGATTCCCACGTCATCGCCCACATTATATTAAAATGGACCCATCACCTTAATGTTGTTGTATACGGTGGACTGAAGCAATTTTTCATTGGGTCTATTACAGCAGACGGAGCCATTTTTATTGTTTGGTGTTTTTTATTATTGTAGACAATCACTATATCATCAACTTGATTGATCCATCTAAACTCTTTTCACATCATATTCTTTAGTGTTTGATTTTTTCGAGCGGGTGTATGCAATTCGTTTATTTCTTCCCGTTTGCTCATTTTAGTATGATCTGAATTTCGTTTCGCGGTTGATATTTGTATATTAGTAGGTATCACTAAAAATTCTCATCATAATCATCAGCGGTGCTTTTGTCGTTTTGAACTTGATGTTGTTTGTTTACATATTTTTTTAGTTTCTCAATGTTAATATCAACGTAGTTTTTTGTACAAGCATCATCATCTTCTAAGGAGTATCCAAAATTCTTGAGTCGTTTGAAATTTAGGATGTAATCACCACCTTCCGTTTTGTTAAATCCCGCATCAGGCAAACCTAGTAGACCAGCCTTATCCGGTTTTCCTTCCGATCCTCAAGATCCCCGAGGACCCGGTGGTCCCTGTTGACCTATAGGACCTTGCCGACATGGTGGTCCTTGAATTTCTTGCAAGCCACGGTTTCCTTCACTTTCGTTTGAAAATGGACCAAATTTATCCACGCCCATTTATAAGTAATAATAATAACTGGTGAATGATGATGATGATAGTTATCGTATTTATTCTGTTATTTGTGATTCTTTCATTTCTTCAATGACTGATATTATTTCGTTGTTATGATTATTGTGACCTGCTTGTTGCGATGCAATGAGTAACTGCAATCGACTTACTAATTTATTCGGATCATCCCAATATATATAGTCTTTCTGTTTGTTAGATGTTTGCATTAAGCTGTAATTGTTGTATTTAATGTTAGCCGTTCGTTTTAACCCTTTTCTTTCTTAGCTATTCAACAGTTTAAAAATTATTTGTGTATACTTGAAACTTCGATTTCCACTGACTTGACTACTACTGTCATAAGAACTTATCAGCATCGGCATCCTTATATACACCATAAATACTGTCAATTATAGTCGGTTGATTTACATAAAAATCTAGATATTGTTTGCGAATATCTGAAAAATGGTTTTGTTTCATGTACTCTTCACGATGTTTTTGACCTTTCGGAGAGATAACATATATACGAACAGCTTTTGTAGAGGATGGAGTACTGGTGCGGTTAAGTTTTCGCTTAAACTTTGGAGGAGGAGTTTTGAAACTATCTTCTTCTTCCTCACTATCTTCCTTGAAACTGTCTTTTTCCTCACTACTTTCCTCTCTTTTCTCTTCTTTTTTTTCATGTTTAACTCGAAGTAATGAAGGCTCTTCCTTAATTTCATTTTCATGTCTTGTTCTTCCAAAAACTTAGCTCTTTTAACAAACTCTGTGAGAGAATTCGTGATTGGCTTAAAAGTTTCCTCTAACTGAACCTCTGTTCTGATTTTGTTAGCTTTCAGCTGTTGGTACTTTTTCCTTGTCGGATTAGTTGTCTTAACTATATCACTGACTAACTGCTTTTCGTGGATTGTCCTTTTCATTGTTTATTGGAACAACAGCTGCAGCAATTCAAGAAGTTGCAAAAGGTATCTAGAATAGCTTGAAATATTCTTTCAATAGGCTCTAATTTGATTTCGAAATGATTTTCGCAGTACTTAAGTTGATTTCTTTCTTTTTCAAATTGTTGGGAACTGTCTTCACTGTTGCTGAGCTCAAACAGTATTAACCTGTTATCAAACTATATTGTACATCTATCGAGTTGCAATAAACTGATCCTTGGAACTGCAACTGCTTTCAACTGTTAATCTGGTCCTGTAAACTTGTGTTGAGTGCTCTTAACAAATTTTGTCAATTTATAAACTGCTTGCACAGTGTGAGCTTGTTCTTTCTAGTATTATGAATGTATCGAATCCCTTTCAATACCGACAATTACTTATAGGGCCGTGTTTATCAATTATACAGAATCCATATTTATCATACCAATATTCAGCACAAAGTATTTTAAACCGTTTGAAAGTCATGTCTTTGTTCACGTGATCATTGTAAATGTGCCTTAAATTCATGTCAACCTGTTTAAATATAATCCAAAAAATTGTGTTATGTCGAATAAGGTGTTTCGGTATTTTTGTATAAGTTTGGCATAGATAAAAACTGTCAATGCTATGATGACGTTCCATACAGAAATATGATTGACCGTTATCTTGTTTCTCGCTGGCAATATCATCGAAAATGAAAACAGATAGAATCCTATTCGGGAAAAAAATTGAACTGCCTGCTTCAAATATATATATATATATATATACATATATATATATATATATATATATATATATATATATATATATATATATATATATATGTGTGTGTGTGTGTATGGGTTGATGCAATGATTTATAATATATATAAATAGTTTCAAATTTAACGCCATATGGATGTTTTAACAGAGAAATCATAACGTATTATTTGGCAATAAATTACAATGTTTAGCTATATGGATTTTACTTGCAATGTCAGTATTTTCTACTAACAACTTTCGTTGTTGTTGTATCAACCGCATTCTTAGTTTGACTAAACGCCAAGAGTGAAGCTACTTGTGCTTTTGCTGAAAGTGTTATAGTCTTCGGAGAGTTGTTAAAGGAGCTGCAGCATCCATACACAAAAAGAAAATGATCAGTATAAAACGATTGATCACAAAGTGAAGCATACTAGTACAGTACGAAAAGCAGTGAGTGGATCAGGAAGGCTCATTAATACCCTTATTAATAAGCTTCCAATTGAACTGCATCTTCCTGGTTATCAATATTGCGGTCCAGGTTTAAAACTTAGCGAGCGGCTTGCTAGAGGTGATCCCGCAATAAACTTATTGGATTAAACCTGTAAGGAGCATGATATAGATTATTCAAAATTTAAAAAAACGAGAGATCAGCACAAACTAGATAAAATACTAACCGAAAAGGTGTGGCAACGGTTTAGATCAGCAAACTCAGGGTTAGCAGAGCGCGTCAACGCGTTACTTGTAACCAACATGATGAAAGAAAAAGTAAAACTAGGGATGGGGTTGAAAAGGAAACCGAAATTTGGAACAGTTGTTTCCAAGGTCCACAAGATCATCAAAAGAAAAAAATCCGAAAATATGACGGCGAGTATTAAAACAGCCTTAGTGGCTGCAAGAACATTTAACAAAGGGGCGTAAGAAGACCCTCAAAACTCCAAGAATAATACCCATTCCTAAAGTTCAGAGGAGTTTTCATGCGAAAGAATTTGCGGAAGGTGTTGGCATTGCAAAGCGAATGTAGTATTGTCAATTTTGATGATGTCCTAGGTCCTGACACATTGAGTAGCGTACAACAAACAAAATCATTATGTGGAGTACTTCAATAGTTTTGGAAATTTACCTCCACCGATAGAAATAATCGATTATCTAGGTCCTTATATGAAATAGAACTACAATACATATCAAAACTTTTACTCATACAACTGTAAACATTTATTTTTAAAAATTTTGTATAAATTTTTGTAAACTTCTAAGGCATCTATATAAATAAAAAAATAAAAAAATTCTTTGAAGAAACTCAAACCCAATCATTGTTTTGAATACTGCCATGGCGCTAACATTAGCTCGAAGTGGAAAAACATCAGTTCTAACAACAGAATATTTTCCACCTATTGATTTACAAGATGGTTATGTATGTGGTCTTGTTGATTTTCAAACATATAATTCTATACCTAACGTGAACGAAAAGAATAATTTATTGCACATTGGAAAGCACGTTATAGAAGTACCCATTTGATCGTACGATATTGATGATATTGCCAATTATCTATATCTTTATATTTGCTGGCGCAAATCAATAAAGATAGAAATTTTTCACTACGAGCTATTAATAATACCCTCAAAAGTCAAATGCTCCTATTTACTTCAATAAAGAAAGATCCATTGGCCAATTACTAGGATACACTAAACGAGAGTCAGAAATCAATGTGAAACATACTTCTGACTTAGCCGTCAGCATAAGCAAAGTGAGTGTAATACGTATTGATTGTAATATACTTGGAAACTTTTATACTAATAATATTCCTTCACACACAATCCACGAATTCTCGCCTGAAGTGGGGCCAGGGTATAAAATAGTGGAGGTTCCTGGTAATGTCAGTGATTTACCGGTAAGCGTCAAACGAATAAGCACGCTAAACCTCAAGCTCGTTGATCAAGACGGAGGTATAATAAATTTCAAGGGAGAAACAATCACTATCAGATTTCATTTGAAGCCGCAGAATGCTTCTGTATAACAATGATAAATACCTGCTCAATATTGTAAACACAATAAGTTCAAACAAGAAAATCAAACAAGTTACACCACATTTAACATTACAAAAGAAGCAGTACTTGAAATTATTGGGGTTCAAGTTAAAAACAAACAAAAATGAGTGAGATCCTGAATGTCACACGTAAGGTCAACAATGACAATAGTATATCAAAAATTGAATATCATAGCTACTCTCCATTCTTGTCATCATCAACTGCAGTGATGAAATCAGAATACCTTTGCAACAACAGGATTTGTGAATTTTACCAAGTCAGAGTTTCATTTACATTGAAGGTGCCTTAACTAAAACAGATGGAACAATATCAACAACAGGTAAAGTAACGAATAATAGCATAGCTTTTCTATTTGATGAAATTAGATATGAGGTGAATGGAGTAGAAATCGATCGGAACAAGAATGTTGGGAAAACATCGACATTGATAAATTATGTATCATTTAATGAAGCCGATAGTAAAATGCTTTATAATGCTGGTTGGTAGCCTGACGAACCTTTCTCACCATCAAGTGGTTAGCTTTTCTGTTCCGCTAAGAAAATTTTTGGGTTTTGCCGTAGACTACAAAAAAAATTTTTTTTTGTGAATGATAAGCACGAGCTAATTCTCGTTCGCACTAGAAACGATGAAAATGCATTTTTTGGTCCATCGATGATGTGCATATTAAAATGTTTAAGCTGTAGTGGAAAGTGCCACATGTTACTTCTGATGGGTCGGAAAAATTTTTAATGTTGAAAAACATTGAATCAGGCCATCCCATTCAAGTAAATTTTAGAGATTGCGAGCTATACGAATATCCGGTTTTACCAATAACAACGGATCATCTGTGGAATGTAAAAACCACAGATCAACTCAAAAAACCTCGATATATTATTTTAGATTTACAGAAAAATCGAAGAAACCTCAAAGACCAAGATGTCAGCAAGTTTGATCATTGTGATTTAGGCAATCAATATCAAAATACACTTAAACTCCGAATCGTATCCTTATGACGATATGAATATTTAGTTTGCGCGTGATCGATTTGCTATTATTTACGATATGTATTGCAGTTTCCAACAATCTTATTACGGGGTACAACCACAACTACTACTCTCACGAAGCGAATATAAAAAATCATCTCCAATTGTAGTAATTGATTGTTCACGTTAAAATAAGTCCACAAAATCTGGCTCAGTTGACATGAGGTAGGATATCAAAACATCTGTAGATGTGCCTGATTTATTTATTTATTTACTTTTAAACATGAAAAATGTGACAATATACGTCAAAGGACTCGAGAAAAAGAAATGGCTCGAGGATTTGCTGGCAAATATTACTATTATATTCAATTTGGAAGAGAATTACTTCTGCTCAAATCTAAAACTACTGAAGAAACACTATCCTGAGACGCCAGAATGTATTTTCCATAGTGGATGTTGTGCGCAGTAAAACGAATTTCTTCTGAAAAAAATTATTGTACAAGAAAATTCCCCATGAAATAATAAAACAAATTTTTCAATGCGAATATTTTTTCCTCATGTAATTATATTTTTAAGTTTACAAAAACATTTCGTTATTCTACGACGGTGGCGGCAGTGGCGACTTCATTGCGACCTCATGAAGCTCCAAATTCTTGCGGTTGCCTTCGCCCTTGCGACTCAATTCTAGCTTCCCTGCATTGAAGTCGTGCAACATACGATCGTTACACTTGTTGTAGTATGATGGGCTAAATATACGCATGCTGTTTTCGACATCAACTACGATGACTGTCCCATAACTAGAAAGGCAAATATTAAAAGATTAATAGTAAAAAATCAAAGATTAGCTTTTTAAATTTTACCTCACCGCGTGTCCATCCTTTCGCCGGATGTAATCCGGTACCGCTTTCCAGTCTCTAGCTCATAAATCTTGCCAAATATTAATTGCTTGCAGCTCAATAGCTCTATAATAGACTCCATGTTCGTTCGTTAAAAACGTTTTTACTTTTAACAAAAAAAAATCCGTAAGCTTAACTATATATATTAATTTATTATCACTAGCAGTAATATATTTTCGTTCCCAGGATTATGAATAAAAAATAATTTCTGCGGTTCTATTTCCTTTGCAAAATAATAATAATTCCATTCGGTTGGGAATATTTTTTATCGTTATCAGAATGAAGAAAAATTCGGTTAAATACTTCCATTCTTATGAACTGCATATATCCTAACATGAATATAGATTCTTCAAAATAAAAACTCCATCAGATGATAGTCATTCCGGGGAAAAATATGTCAGAGAACTAGCAGCAAGAACAAAGGGAATATCAGGTGCCAACGTTGAAGCATTACACAATGGCTGCGTGGCTGGGGTCTAAAATCTTCAATCTTGAAGAATTCTTCTTCTTAAAGGACCGAATGCAGCTTCAAGATCTAAAGATTATGTGCAGAGACCCCAAACGGCTCAGTGGATACTACGATAACGAAAAATTTAAAAACCGATACACATTGAAAGAAACCATAATCAAGAGCCGATGGTTTTCTACGAAACCCTTCGCAGTGACCTATATGTATCCTTCTATTAAAACTGTTCAAATTTACAAAATTCGCCAAAATTTAAAACAATGATAAAGATTGAAAATTATTTAAAAATAATAACTTATTTTATTTCAGTATTTTATCTTTTCACTAGAAATACAAGCGGACAAAAATTAATAATTTAAATTCTCAGTATGTGTTAGAATTTATTATTATTATCTTTAAATGCCGTTGAATTGCTACTGCTTCTTCTTCTCTGCTCGCTAGAAAGATTTTTTATTTTGCTTCCTTCAAATCAATGTATTGAACTCCTGTTGATAATTTATAACTGTCTATGTTCTCTTTCACTTTGAAAGTCTCTTTCAACTGATTCATCTTCAGGATTTCTCTCTTCAAAGGCCTCCAGATATCCATCTCTTATCCGTAAAGTTTACTTAAATTTTCCATTCTCCTCCTCTGTCGCAATTATTTTACTCGACAAAGATTTCTTATTTTGATTCCTTCGAATCAGTCGATCGAGCTCCTGCTCAACTAGCAAGATATCGTCATCTTCTCCATAATAATCATAATGACTTTCTTCTTGCGAAAAACGGTTTTCAATTCTTCTTCCTTTTGCTTTTCAATCTCATTTATAACATATTTTTTCCCGAGTCCAATCATCTATCTCGCCGAACGCGCACCCACTGGAATATCGGTTTATTATCTTACTTGTAACGAATCCTGACAACACCTTTCTCCGCCAGCGTAATTTTACCACCTGAAGCAATAAAATCATATTTAAAAATATAATATTCCTTTCACAATCTAACTCCTCTGACTCACCTATCACTTCAATCTTAACATGTTGCCAATTTTGGAAAGCAAATGTCAATGGACAAACAAGTTCCCGGTGCAAACACCGTACACTATGACACGAGGTATTTAACCACGCGGCACTATGTCAGCACTTAATATGCTGATATTTCAAAAACATAGTTCCAATATCTTAAGGTTCAATGTGGTGTCAGGTGGTCAATTTCAAAATCCCCGAAAATGCAAGACGAAAAGTTGGAAAACTCTGACAAGTCCTGATTTTCCAATCGCTGGGTACTTAAGCCCCGGTATACGGGCGTTGTTCAATTATTCCGTGGCTTTGCAATGAAAAAACTATTTACAACAAAAATTCCAACATATGTTTAACTTCCCAGTATATGGGAAGTTCTTGTAATCGCCTCGAAAATCGAAATTGAAATTTTCAACTTTTCTTTACGTTTTGAGGTCTATAGAGTATATATAAAGTGTTTTTAGAAAGGGAGACGTATGTGTGTGTGTGTGTACGTACGTACGTACGTCTGTACGTTCGTGGACAGTTTTTTCTACCAGCATAACTCACGTAAACAAAGTCCGATCGACTTGATTGAGACGTCAATCGAAGCGTCTTTGCAATCTTAAGAGTTGATTCGTTTTTGGGACACTTCGGTCGGGGGGGTTTGCTGTTCTGCCGTTTGAAGGTCATTTCTGTCATGCGTTATATCTCGCGAACCAAACGTACGACTTGCTTCATTAAGGTGTCAATCGACGCGTATTTACATTCACGTGATTTTATCAAGTTCTTAAAAAAATTCTTGAAGCCATTTTTTAATTTTTTTAAAAAAAGTGCAAAAAATTGTGTTTTTTTTCCTTTTTTTTTCAAAAACATGAAATTTTTAACCTTATTTTCAAGTCCAAGTAATGAATGTTTACAAAATTTACACACTCAAAACAATGTTTATAGAAACATCATCGAAAATTTTCTCATGATTACGTAAAAAATTAAATTAAAAATAAAAAGCCATTAAAAGTCATCATGATTTTCAAGGTCATTTTTATCATTCACTATATCTCACGAACCAGATATAATATTTGCATCACTTTGGTGTCAGTTAACGTATATTAACATTTTTGTGAAGTTTATAACATTATAAAAATTCGTTTCAGCCGTTTTTTTAAATTTAATAGAAGAAAATTTGGAAAATTAAGGTTTTTTTCAAAAAAAATATTTTTTTAACCTGATTTACATAGTACAGTGATACCAGTTTATAAAATTTATTCATCCTTATCAACTTTTGAAGAGAAACCAGCAAAATTTTCTTCCATGATAATGAAAAAAAATAAATTAAAAATAAAAAATCATTCAAAGCTACCATGTAAAGAGGGTTCATACAAATGATATTACTTTATATCTTTTATTCTAACCAAATTGTTGTAAATTCAATCAAAGTTTTAAAATATTTGTATAATTTGAGCAGAATTTTAATAGGTTTTATGGTCTTTCAATTAAAAAAAACTGCTTAAATTTTGAAAACCAACAAAATTTCAATCAAATTTGCATTTGAGGTATCAACGCTTTGAATGGTAAATGTTTTGTAGTCAATACTTTGCGAGATCATATGCTTTGAAAAGCTTTCATCGAATGAAAAATTGTATATTTTTAGAAAATTCATTCTTTAGTAATCGTAAGATTTCAATAACCATCATCATTTGTAATATATTTTACTTTTTACATGCAATTGAACCTATTTTTGACTGGATATACAAAATTGTCCAAGACCAATAGGAAATATATAGTAATTATTAATTTGATTGATGTAGAATCGTGAAATTTTTTAAATTCAGTAATTATGCTGAAGTCATGGTAATTTTGAACTCAAAAATTCAAAATGGCCATCACGCGACAAAATCCCTTCAGTGGACGTAATAACAAAAACTGCATTCATTTTGGCTAGCGCTCGTTTCTCCTTCAAGCATGGATGTGAAAATAACAAATAGCGTAGAAAAGGCCCCCACTGATTGATCCGCATGAATACTCAATCTGTCCTCATCGACCAAAAATCTTTACGTAATCAATGGACCCTCCCGTAGACGATATGATTAATATTAACTCATTCATGTTACTGCTATTAATATCTCTCATTGTTATTACTTAAAGTAGTAGTATTTTCAAAATTATTATTGTATTTAATGTTGTTGATGTTTATGTAGATATTACTGGGAAGTTGACCGTGTGGACCTCAAGGGTCGCACCTCGCGGCTTGTTCAAGATAGTCCCCGTCTTTCTGTATACATTTATTATAGCGGAACTCAAATTTCTTTATACCCTTTAAAATGTAATTTATACCAACTTTCTCAAAATATTTATTTGTCGCAACAATGATCTCTTTGCTCGATAAAAATCTTTTACCTCCAAGCCAAGTTTTCATGTATGGGAACATAACATAATCGAAAGGGGTATAAGGCCATTTCAATGGCACTCGTGTACACGCTTGAAAAGTTCCCTCTTTTGGACGGCCAGAACACTTAGCAAGTGGACAGTACTCCACATGATCGAATCTAAAACCGCTATCACAACTCCCCAGCGGGATTGCTCGTAGATTTCTAACCAGTTTAATTCCTGTTATTCTGGGTTTAGTAATATTCGTATAAACAGATATCAAATTGTTTTCTTCACAATCATCAATAGTTTTGGAGGGTGTGTTACGATGTGTTCTTTTTTCAAGTACAGACAATGATTTTTCCAGCTTACTTATACTGTGCAGCATCATTGATTTATCAAACGACTCTTTTATTGTTGCATCGATCTATTCGGAGTCGCGTTTCACAACGGGTGTCTTTAGGAAAGCGTCGATGAATAAGCCAGCAATATTATCGGTTCTATCCACTTCTATCGGAACAGGAGTTATAGCGGCTTTTTGTATGGCATATTAATAATCTTTTGAATGGCATATTAGTAATGGTGTGAAAACCAGTTTTACCCCACTCATCGGGCAATATTTCAGTGCCGGACTCTTTAGCGGTGCGGGATATAGATCCTCGGATTGCTGAGGCAATTTTGTTAAACACCTGCTTTCGTAATTGAGATGTTGTGGTCCCAGATGGCTTTCCTTTATCAAGTAGTTCTTCGTCATTAACTTCAATTCCGCTTAGTAACAAGGCTATGAAATCTGTTATGTTAATCGGTGAAGCAATAGGCAGCTCTACATTAAGCTTCACGCCATATTCTTTCAGATGAAATGTATGGGTGGCCAGTTGACTA
The DNA here is from genome assembly GCA_963942545.1 of Oxycera nigricornis. NCBI lineage: Eukaryota > Metazoa > Arthropoda > Insecta > Diptera > Stratiomyidae > Oxycera > Oxycera nigricornis. Next base: position 54,811,040 of record OZ012663.1, read on the forward strand.
TCCGCTTCCTTATCCCACGTCTTCCTTAAACTATTTGACGGATAAATATATTGATCAACCATCTGTAATAATTCATTGTGGTTTCGTTTCTTTCTTGGTATCTGTCCAATTATATAGTCTTCAAGCGCTCGGCATTTTGCATCTGACTTTAAATAATCTTTCTCAGTAATCTTTCCGCACTGATAAATATGTATGCAAAAGTCTCTTTCTTCTATAATACTTCTTATGTCGGTTTAACTTCGGTCAGGTAAAGGTTATAATAGTCAGGTCTAATTGCTAAGAAAAACGACGGAAGAAATAATGAAAAGTTCATATTATTTGCCTTACAACATAACTTTTGCCAATCATTAACATCCCATCTAAAACGAACACGATACTTCCCAATCCAACAACTTTAGCGATTATTGCTTTTGCATCTTTTTGAACTGGTAAATATTGTGGTACTTCGGTAACGCTTACATCTTCAGAAAGTATATAACGTTTAGAAATTCCGCTGTCACCTGATTTGCTTGTCTCCTTTTTACGTTTTGGTAGAGCGATCTTCGTTATTTTAACATACCGATTGCCGGTAAACTTACACACACTCGGTATTATATTTTCGAAAGATGATAACGTATTGCCAGGAATAATGCCTAGGTAACTGTTGCTCAAGAGACACACGTAGAACTCGTCATCTATTATGTTTATAGGCATTTTTAAATTCTGTTCCAATTCAGGTTTTTTACTCTGGAACTAGGCTCGGTCTTCAATCTTCACCGTTCACTTTGGCGAGCAGGCTTTCTAATGGGAATGTCAGTCTCATGGTTTAGACGAGAGGGTTTTACAATAGCATGCATTCGACCTAATTCATCGAAATCTGATGCCACAGCACCTCTTTCATCTATTGCATCTAAATCAGTGAAAACGTCATCCAGTTCATCCGCAGTCATATCCGCTGGAATTGTATACTGCATTATACCTTCATCGCCGGTTATTATCCTATAGTCCTTACTGGTTCCTGCAATGAATCAGCTACACTTTTCCTTATTTTGGAAACAGATTTAAGACTTTTTGCTATTCCACTTGCTGATAATCGTGGCTTAAAAGCAGCAGGCAATTCATGCTTTTGTGGTGTTATTTCGTCTACCGACTCAAATATCTCCTCCGGTCGTGGAGGCGAAGTTTGTGTGGGTATTTCGTTTTTAAATAAAAACCCCGTCTGTGTGCTGCTATCACGCAAATGCCTATATTTTGCCTATCCATGTGGTCTTTCTATAAAAGATTTTCCGCTTTCCTCTCCATAAAAGTATTTTTTCTTCGTCTTGAATTTATAAATTACATTAGCACATTCCGGTACTGATACCATTTAGCTTCATCATTTTGGTGCTTATTGTTCAATATCTTATTCATGGTTTTGTCAAACAGAGTCTGTGTACTAGCGCTCTCAACTGTCTCCTTTAAACGTTCATATACTTCCGGGGATAATAGAAGCATTTTATTAAGACTACTATTTCTTTGCATATTTTTCAATCAAAGACCCTGAAGACACCTGAAAGAACACTTCCGAACAATACAGGCAACAATCCTCCTTTTCGACACTTTACGCTGTCGCGGAACAGATTTTCTTGCCCCTGAAAGCTTACGCAGGCTCTTTTTATATTTGCGTAGTTGTGCGAATACTTTTCGTGATGGTGTATGATTATCCTTCAATGTATTGTGTGTGATTTCGCATAAAGTTTTAATTACTTCAGGATCCGCAGTTTTCAGCCTTTCTTAAACACGGACTAGTTTTTTTAAGAGCATGTGACATATGCCTGTTGTCCTTCAATTGTTTCGTGACACCATTACACTCCTTCAAACTTTGTGGCGAGCAATAACACGGTAAGAATTTTCTATTAAATATATCCGTATATTCGTAATGCTTCATTTATATTTCCCGTAAGGTCAATTAACAAATTGCTGTGCGGCTGCTGCGTTATTTGCTCATATGTTCTCATGAGCTCCAAGCTGTTTTCGGGGTATACCTGCTTAGCCAGATGGTGAAATAGGCCCTTGTCTCGGGGGTTCTGGAAGCAAACCCGGTATTTACAGTTGAGTGATATGTCACGACAAAATTTTCCTTGATGAAATATTTTTTGAGTCACAAGAATAACGGAAAGGTTACAATGATGGGATCCTTTTGTAAACAGCTCACATACTTGTCTTGAAAATGCATTTAACATCATGTCTTCCAGCACAACTAGTATCGGTTCACCCCCAGTGTTTGTAAACTCATCAGGGATTAAATCTAGGTACTCTATGTTTTTGAAAGGAAACTGTTTTGTCACAGCGTGTCGTTCAGAGTTACACCAAATTACCTTTTTTATTTGAAGCTGTATTTATGACATATTATTCAGAAGGTTTTCAATAAAAGTTGTTTACTACAACCTGATGGTGCAACAATCAGCATTGTGAACGGATGTGTGAATTTCATCATCTTTGCTAATACTTTTTAAGTAAAGCTAGATAGCGGTTATGTTATTTATAACGTTCGCAAGATGAGTAGAAGGCATGTAGTTAATAAGCTTCATAAAGGAGCACGCAAGAACTTTACCCGTCGTCGTGTGACTATAAGAGGACTAGATGATTTGTGTTAGGCAGACTTGGTAGATATGAATGCTTATTCTTCAGAAAATCGAGGCTACCGTTTCCTTCTAACGGTAATAGATGCGTTTTCCAAGTACGCATGAGCATTCCTCATAAAAGACAAAAGTGCTACCAAGGTATCAAAAACAATGGAAATGATTCTAAGTCGAAACCATATTCCAAGAAATTTTCAAACTGACGATGGCAAAGAATTTTTCAACAAAATATTTCAACGTTTGATGAAAAAATATGAAATTAATCACTAGTCCTCTTTCAGCCCTCTTAAAGCTTTCATTGTAGAAAAGTTTAATAGGAGTTTCAAAAATATAATGAAGAAATCATTTAGTATGAAAGGGAGCTACCAGTGGGTCAGTATTCTTAGTAAACTGGATAGTAAATACAATAGGTACATTGTACTAGTTACCATGTTGATTTTAAGACGTGAATCTGATCGCATGAAAACCTACGCCAGCCTAGCTGTCGATGCAAAGAAAGCAGTAAAACTAGCACGCAGTGGATTCTTCTACACTAACGTGAATGATTATGTCAAATGCTACTTCTGGTCATTGGTAATGTCTGCATCTACCTCACCCTCTGACGTGGAGGCCGAGCAGTTGCGCAATTTTCCAGACTCTACATATGCAAATCGAAAAGATGAATGCGGTATATACGATGAGTCAAACACAAAAGCAGCTGCGGAATAAAGATCTACACTATCATCATATCGCTCTAGAATCGTCGCAGCTATATCCACACTTCTGATCACTCTCATATTCTTGAATTTACCTCAAACTACAATCGAAATTCTACGCTCTAACAAATTACGAAACCCTTAAAAACAACAGCCATATTGATAAATTTTTGGGAATAAAATTCTAATAAATTTAACTGTTGATTTATTTCATTCATTCATTAGCTTTCGTAAACAAAAACCGGCTTCCCGCACTATCAACCTAACATCATGTCGAACAGTTACCAGTGATCAATTATTCTTCTCTTTCATTTATTCTGCTTAGTCACATATTTATCACGCGAATCAATACATTGCATGCATTCCGATACTTGCTGAATCGAAATTTCAAGCCAAATGTCGGACCCTCAGATGAGACAAGCGTATAAGCATAGAAATTCACATGCATGATCTAACCTATTCACACCCAGTGGTGGCATAAAAATAACAAAATTCTTTGCTTGAATTGACCACGCTTTCCCACACATTTATTTCCGTCCACTGTCTCAAAAAAATAATAACACGAAAAATCACGTGTCTCAGTCAAATACTAGCCAAACCAACAATTTCCATTGCCAACGGCATCCGGCGATTTGATCTTGATGACGTCATTTTATTTTCTCATTTGAACTAATTCGCACGCTTGATCAAAGCTCCATTACAGCCATCAGCATCTGACGACGCAAGATAATCCATCATTTTCATCCATGAAATATTCAAGTCAATTGCATTGCTTTTATCTGATTATTATCTTGCTGATCTCAACTTATATTACCTTGACGCTTGATCAAGGCTCCATCATCTTACATGTGCACAGGCATACGGCAAGTATACGCTGTAAGCGTACATATTCAAATTACCGCGCAATCAATCAATCAATGAAAACAAGCAAAGTCACCACGTGCTAGCCACGTAAACAAAGTTCACTTACCCACTCTAACACCACAAGTCAGATCATGTTCCTGCCTCGTCCCACCATTGCATATAGCTCACGACGGTCCAAAGATACCTTGGGAATGCACGAGCCAAATCTTCATCAACATTTATATGACTAAGCGAGATGCACACAGGTTCGGTTTCCGAGCTTGGAGACGATCGTGCAAATGTCCACTGTTTTCCCATGCATCGATACCCAACCACACAGGAGCGACTAGTAACACATAATGCGCGAGTAAAATTCATTCGAAATTCCGCCAAGTGTGACAGGACTAGAAGATCTCGCTACCATGCATTCCGATACTTGCTGAATCGAACTTTCAAGCCAAATGTCGGACCCTCAGGTAAGACGAACGTATAAGCATAGAAATTCACATGCATGATCTAACCCATTCACACCCATTGGTGGCATAAAAATAACAAAATTCTTTGCTTGAATTGACCACGATTTCCCATCTATTTATACAAGGGGCATGTCTCATTTCTGACCATACTTCCGTATTTCTGTTCTTTCCGCACACCTGTATAAAAAGATGTGGTCCTTACTACTCTAAGCTTCACAATGGAGATGAAAATAGGTGGAAACCTGGCATTCTTAGACGAACTAGTAAAGCGGAGAAGGGAACATAAGCTTTTATATCCACAGAAAACCTACGCTTACGTGTAGAACGATTCCAAATACTTCAACCCACACGCAACAAAACAAAGTTTCGCCCTATTGAGCTTTGATCCACCGTTTGTACGATTTTCCACTAGGAGCAGAAGCCAAGAAGAAAGAATGTAAATCTTTCAGAATGCAAGTTTTAACGGCTTCAAGCCCACAAAAATCACACAGATGACGGATAAGATCAGGAAAAAAATGTTATGCTCTATTTTTGCTGTATACGAACAAAGTTAAATGCATTGCTAAAATGTAGACTTATGCATTTTAGTTTTATGTCGCTTGCAGCGCATCAATAAAACAACACATTAAACCGGAGTCGAAGCAAATGAAATGTCATATTTGCATTAGTCTTTTCTAAATTGCCACACGTTACAATGGATAAAATCTTCAACTAACAAACTAATGTGTACTGTAGCAGTATTTTCTTAAGAATGTTCAAAAGGATATAACATTACTGAAAATAAAAACACATTTAGAAATACGAGCATCCGTTATTTGACGAATTTCCATAGATTTAGTGAAGAAAACTGAACGATAGATTAACAAATGGTACTTTGAATATCTGAAACTAAATATACGGTTTTAAAGTAGACAATTCAGTTTACTAACCACCCCAGCTCATTATTGAAAACTTATGTCCTGAGTGCAGGTAACACGCATGTGTGTGTTTTCTATGGACTCGAGTATAATAACGTTTTGTCCAACAGTCTTAATACTGGAATATATGTATACTTTACAAACAACATTTTTGGAATCCGGAAAATTCTGAAATTTTCTTTGATATCCAGCTTATACGCATTCTAATGCTTAACAAATGCAGATAAAAACCTGGGACAACACGCAGTCCCGAAGAATCACCCGTTGGTCCGGATAGGCCCTCTAGTAGCCCAAGGATCGAGAGCTGCAGCCTGAGGAGAAAAAAGCAACCCCTTCAATAGCTTAAAAGGACCAGTAGAATATATTCGTAACCATTCTGCTTCTGTAAGTCAATATAATATAAATTTATAAAAATAGGATTAAGATTCAATAAAAATTTAAATATTATCAAGATAAAAAAGGTCTAAATAATAAACCCAGGTGAATTAAGCTCGTGGAACAAAAGTTAAGCAAGGATACTCACAATCTACGAGCACCTTAAAAGGTCGCCTAAGTATTACGGAATTTTGTTCGAAACAATAGTCGTCGGTCAAGCTCATGTCACTTTGGAATCGTACAATACCCCACTAAATTGAGAAAAATCTCAAAATGCCTCACAATGCATTAGGCTGATAATAGGGATCTTTGCACTCTCGAGTTCCAAAAGACGATCCTTGTTCAAGGTAAAGCAGTAAAAACGAGTTTTTCAAAGCCATGTACCATCACTTATCTCTTATACTCAATAAGCTATCAATGATCGGTATGGACCAAGAATCATTAAATAATGACGAGAGTAGGCACGCGATATCTTTATAAGAGTATTATCTGGAGATCTATCAAAATTTAAGAGCATACGTAAACCTTTTGACTTACCACAAGGGACGGCATTTGTTTCTCAAACTAGAAAACATGAATCATTGCGCAAAACATGTCAATAATTCTCAAAACGGCGTGAGCAAAAACTATATCATGACTCCACCACCGCTTCCGCCGTAAAAGAATTTTTCAAGTCAAAGTCGCCTACCTTTGCATCCCAACTTAAGACGTGATTTCTACCCTGAACTCGTCAATAATTCAAACGTACCACAATATCCACGGTTTTACCAACACAGGCTACAGCCAATACCCAAATCAGTTGCCGTTGCCATCTAAGCCTCGAAGGGTAGAAGCTATGAATATTCACCAATCCATAAGGAAAACAATCCCTTTCCAAGACCGGTTTATGCTTCAAAAGGACATCAACCTGCCCACTAGTCATACGGGCATAAACAGCAACGTACAGAAATTCAAAATACACAGCCGGAAACATTGAACGAGACAGTGGACACCTCAAATCTGAACTGGAAAGGCAAGATCGAATTCTTGGCCGAAGAAGAAACTGAGCCATTCTCCCAGATTTAGAGGAGAACGAAGAAGAAGCACCAGAAACGAACGACTATCTTGACGACATTCATTTTTTAGACTAAACAGCTCTTCGCTCCCGTATATCGAAAGGACTGCAAAGAGCGGTGAGATACTTAAATTTCTAGTAGACCCTGATTCCCAGAAGAACTACATTAAAAATTCTATAAATAACGAGGAACCATTTAGCGTGAACTCCGATAACGTTCGCCACGCAGCGTGACTGGTCCACGTACCATACCAATAGAGGCAAAATAAGCGACTGTCTTGCCACTCTTCACGGATTAAAACCGGGTGGGATTGCCCAAACTGTAGCCAAAATTGGCTGTGGTGCAGAAGCAGACATTACATTCTTTATATTTGTAACATTTGGCGCCCAACGTGAAATTGGGTGCGGCAGCGTTCGAACGGCCGATTCGTTTGACCAGTCAAGTGAATGTTTGTGGCATACAAGTGCCATATTAAAATTGCTAACGCGCGCATGACATTGTGATCGTGGAAGATCGTGGGTGTGTGAATTTTGCGGGTATGTGAAACGAAATTTTATAATTATTAATAAGGAAGTGATTTTCCCGTCTAGTTCGTGCTTATCTTTCTATCTTTTCATTTCATTTATTCCTGCACATTTAACAGAGTTTAACTTCAATTACAAAATGTATAGGAAAAAAGGACAAAGTAAATAAAAATCATAAAAAGTAATTAAATGATTAAGTAAAAAAGTGAAATAAATCCATTAACTAAATATTACATTTGCTAAGTTACGCTTAAATGAAGCAAAAGAAGGTGGAAAAGGTCCAAGCTGTAGACTATCATAAGTTCGTGGTAAACGGAGTAATGTAGAATTGAAGTAAACTTCAGTTCTAGCAAATGGTACGGCAAAAATATTCGGAACACGAGATGGTCTGGAGCGTTGCCTTAACGAAATATGGTTGGATATATCTATTTCAATGTAGCCGTGACACAACTTATAGAGAAAGCATAGGTCAAGATATATCCTTCTAGAAGCCAATGGAGAAATATGAAGAAACAGAAGACGTTCATTGTAAGGCAAATAAGGGATTTTAAATTTACAAAAGAGAAAGCGTGTAAACTTACGCTGAACAGATTCAAGTAGGGCAATTAAATAGACAAAATGAGGTGACCAAATTTGTGAAGAATATTCAAGCAGTGAACGTACGATGCTCACAAATAATTGCACCGCAGAATGAGGATTAGAGAATATACGGCAATGCCTCAGTACAAAACCCGAAAGCTTTGAGGCCCTGGTAACAACACTGAAAATGTGAGCATCAAACTTCAGTTTAGGATCAAAACTCACTCTTGTTAGATTCAACATGGTGAAATTCACCAAAGCCCTGGTTGACTGGCTTAATAAGGAGGAGCTGACGGAAGAACTGAAAGTACGCAACATGCCTACGGGTACCGTCGAGGCCATGCGTAAGGAACTCCGAGAGACGTTGTGAGTGGAGGCATTACTGGAAATGTCCCTATGCGCCCTCCACTACCCGATCATCGACGAACAAGCCATGGAGGCTGTCACGGCAAAGGTGAAGGAAGTAGAGGCGCTTGCGGTGGATTTCAAGAGGGACCTCACATCCCCTGAATTTTATAAGGCTCAGGATAAGTCGGAGTTCAGGGCTACGGTGGATTGTCAGCATACTCCGGGGGGTGGGGGAATACAGAGGATCTCGCCGTCGAAGCACTGAAACGGCGCCTGGTGCAGGCTGTGGGCAGGATTGTAGCAGTGGCTGAAAAGGGAGAAGATGATCCTCTATCAACAGCCAAGAGTTTGGAGGAGGGAAAGCTGTCAAGAAGAGAAGTGTCGGAGAAACCAGCCTTTCTGACAGCCAAAAATCCACTGACTGCTGCAACCAAAATCTTGAAAGTAACCAAATGTGTCATTAAGTTCTCGGATGAGGCCTTGAGTTCTTTAAACGCCTTCTTGAAAAGGATGGGGGAGCTCCGAGAAGCTCGAGGAATGTCGAAGGCACACCTATTTTGTTCGGTCATCGACCTGTTTGAGGGAAAGGCGCTAATCTGGTTTAGAGCCAATCAAGGGACCCTCGATACGTGGGAAGAGGTTTGTCGGGAGTTGTGGGCGAAATTCCTGCCTCCTGACTACGACTATGGGCGGAGATTCGCCATCGGACACAAGACAATGGTGAGTCGATCGGAGTGTACGTGATAGTGATAGAAGGGTTATTTCGAAGGTTATCCACCAGGTGCACCGAGAAGGAGAAGCTGAGAATTCTCCGAAAAAGTATAGCTACCTTTGTTACGTTCGCCACGCAACGTGGTCGACCCACAAACCCAGAAGGACAAAATGGGCGTCTGCCCTGTCCTTGAAGACCCCAAACCACCGTGCGGGTAAACGCTGTCTTGAATGAATTTAAAATGTTATGTTCGCCACTTCACGCAATCAAGCCTAGTATTGAATTATATTGTTATTAATGAATTATATTGTAGGAAGTAGAGGTTTGAATTATATGGTAAGGAGTAGAAGTTGAATTATATAAATGTGGAGGAGATGAAGGTATGTAAGGATATTAGATTAGATAACTAAGTAGGTAGTAAGTTTGTTATGGAGAGTGTTCCTGACAACGCCACAGACCCTGCAATTTAGTGGCCAACAATGACGGCCACAAACAACGCTCACCCAATCGCCGCTGCAGATCCGAATCCAGGCTCCGCCCGCTCTACGACCCGCCTAATGTAGTCTCCTATGCCTGCGCCAGTGATATCCACAACCATTGGCACTTACAACTCACCATGGTTAACGACCGCCACGTTTATTTCACCAGACCAGCAGCAGTCACATCATCCCCCCACGCCGAAGTGCAACGCTCTGGCCAAAGCTTCGATCGCCAGCTGATGTGCGTCGCCAAAAACCGTTACCAACTTTGATGAGGTCAACAATCTCGTGGACGTTGACTGGCGATGTGGAAACGGTATTGGAGTTCGCAATTAATAGGATTGCGGGAGCAGCTGACGGGGCTTTTTTACGTCGACCACTTGTGGAAGCTGGGTGGTTGCTTTACGTCAATCGATTGTGCGGAGCTGAATTGGTTTTTCGGACGTCGGTGTGTGGTGCGAAGCTGCGGTTTTGGGCTTAACGTCGATCTGGTGGTTCGCGTGGAGGACAACGAAGGAAGAAGAATTCGGCCGATAGGAGTTGAGTGAAATTGAAAAGAACGGCAGGCAACGATCGGAGGAAGTAGGATAAGGAACAAATTGTAAGTAGATTTAAGTGTATATAGTTAGGATTTAGCTAGTTTTTTTAGAGAAAAATAAAATAGTTAAGTGATTATAAAATTGTGTTATTCCGTAAAGTGGCGACGCGGAATAGCTTCCGGCATTCGAGTCCTTGTTTCAGGTTATCCTTGTTGGTGGTTTTGGGTCGTCGCGGACCATATTCCCGTTTCAGGGTTCGCGGACAGGGCAGTCCCGGCGCAGAAACGGGTGGCGCCCTTTCTATAAAAATATATTCCCACACCCCTCTTCGCGGGGATAGCCGGGTGGGATTGCCCAAACCGTGGCCAGGGTTGGCTGCGGTGTAGTGAAAAGCGTTACGAAAAATATTGCCGTAACACCTTCTTTTAGACTTAGTTGCGTTTCATGCCGGTGGGGACGATTGCCAAGCTCGTCACGTAAAGGAGGAAACCCAAAACTACCAGAGTGGTCTTTGTGCCACCACCCACCTGGAAGGCGTCTGGGCTTTTTGAGATTTGGCGTATGTGGACACCCGAGAGTTGGCCGTCGCCACTGTAGCCCGGGAAATGAGCGTAGGGAAATGCTAAAATTGGCAGGGCCCGGGACACTGGTCTTGGCAATGTTGTGAAGCAAAGCGTTGCTTTGGGTGCGAACGACCGGGTACATTGAGGACCAGATGTCCAACCTTTTCCCCTGCAACATATCTAAATACCCCGCGTCCGCACCCAGATCACCGTAACACAGAACCAAGAGCTTCCGAAAATTGAACAAGGTGTCGGAACGAGATGCATATATACTTTTCTACTTAGCAGCCACCCTGGATAAGTTGCATGACGCGAGGTATTTGTCGTAATTGGATATTAAGTTGGCGTATTAGCAGCTACCCATGGCGGAAGTGTCACGCCAATACACAGCGTTCACGGTACCAGGACGGGGACTATACCATTCTAATAGAATGCCATTTGGGTTGCAAAAGGTATCTGCAACATGGCAACGACTGATTGACAAAGTGTTGGGACCTGAGCCTCAGACATACGTATTTACATACCTGGACAACATAGTCTGGGGTTATCACCCAAGACTTCCGGAAGCAGAAATATTCCACAGGCTATGGGAAGCGGGGCTGCGCGTTTCCAAGGAAAATTGCGAGTTCGATGGCAACTAAAGTATCTGGATTACATAGTGGACGAGAAGGGGCTGAACGTAGATCCAGGTAAAGCGAAGTGGCTATTCCAAATTCCTCGCCCTACTAACATGTTCGGCAGTTCTTCGAAATGCTGTCGTGGTACTGGCGGTACATTGCAGACTTTGCAACTGCAATTGCATCCTTGACTGCTCTCCTAAAGAAGAAAAAGCGGTTCGATTGGACGCAGAAATGCGAACATACTTTTGATCAGGCCAAGGTACGCTTATCTCAAGTACCCGTTCTGACTTGTCAGGACTATAGCTTTCCATTCAGCATCTAAACGGTTGCATTAGATCTGGGGCTGGTCGCAGTCCTTAGCGAGACTCACACTGAAGGTGAGAAAGTAATCTGCTATTTAAGCTGGTTGCTAAGCAAAACGGAAAGAAATTACTCCACCACCGAAAAAGAGTGTCTGGCGATTCTGTGGGAGATGCAAAAACTGCGCCATTACGTAGAAGGTACGCATTTCACCGTGGTGACCGAACACCACTCAGTCGTTTTGAACAGTTACAGCAGACCGCGTGGCAGTTCGGCTGCAACAATACTACTTTGACATCGTGCACCGAAAAGGCAAAGAGCATCTGGTGCCCGATGCGCTGTCTCGACCCACCTGTGTAGCTTCGGCAGAAGTAAGAGAAGGGACCAACGGATGAAAAAAAGGTGACGGAAAACCCAGGGGTGTATACAGACTGGAGGCTGGAAAAGGGTAAACTCTGGAAGCACTTGCCCGGACGATACCTGGAGTTGGAAACTCAGGTATGGAAGCGGGTACTGCCAGAGGTCACGATGACACAAAGGCGGGGCATATGGGTCTGAAACGTACGCTGAATTGTATGGCGCAGCGTTTTTACTGGGCAGCGATGAGGACAGACATCCAAAAATAAGCCGAGAAGTGCAAATTATGTCAGACAGTTAAAGACGAGCACCTCGAGGTGCGATGGTATCACGAGCGGGGCAGACCAAACACCCGTGGGAGGTAATCTGTGTTGATTTGATAGGCTCGTTACTACGCTCGACCCGGGGACACTGCTATGTCCTCAGCGTAGTGAATTACTATACCAAATTCTTTTTGGTTTTTTCTCCTCGATCGGCCAAGACACCAGAAGTGGTGCGTAAGTTAGAAGTTTACGTCGTTATGCTGTTTGGAGTCCCAGCGGTGGTCATTTTCGACAATGGGGTGCAGTTTCTTTCCAAAGCCTTCGAGAACTTGGTTTAAATTTCGCATCTATTTATCGCTTGCTGATTCAGCGTCTGGATTCTTTGCTGATCTTGCCTCGTTGAGGAATCTCGTGAGGTCAGACCAGCCGGAATCGGGTTTCTTGGGATGTGCGTTGTTGCGCTTATTTAAAATGCGCGTGTTTATATGATCGCACGTGGCTTCTCCCCCTCTAAATTAGAATTGTCTTGAATTCTACATGGAACAGTGCAGGGCAGTTTTCAATTTCATTTGTTTTTTATATGTGTGGCGTCTTAGAATTTCCCGCCGCCGGTGAAACCCGCACGGCGAAAACAAGTTCTGGCTCCGCGGCAAGTCTTCGCTTGCCGACCAGTTCTGCTTTTCACCCGGACCGAACCAGACGCCTGGTTCCGTACTCGACGCGACAGCAGTTTACGACTATAATTATTAAAGTGCAAATAAATATTAATTACAACAAATAAAGATTGGAGTATATGCATTATTAAATAAAAAATGCCAAATATTATGGAAATTAACAAGCATATGTTTACACAATGAGTAACATTTTGATGCGTTTTCAATTTCTTAAGTTTATTTATGTTTCTTGATTACAATTTCGTCTAAAGTTAGTTTTTCAGTGAAATTTTGAAAGAGTAATAAATACTTTCTACAATGTTGTCTTCTATATTCGAAAATTTATAGTCAAGGACGTTAACGGTGCAATTATTGAAGTTTATCAATATATTATCGGATAAAATTAATTTTCGAGAATCACAATTCTGTTGAGTAGCTATATTTTTGGATTTTTTATTATAATTGTTTTTTAGCCAATTCTAAAATTTCAATGCTTTCATTTTTAAGTAACCAACAGTCGTTTCTAAAGATACTATCTTTATTTAAAGAGTTAGTTAGTTCTCAAATTTGAATATAATATTATTTATTTTAAAAACAACTTTATCGAGGAATCTGTTTCTTTTAATTCTTTGTTTGAAATAAGCAATATTATTTTTAATTGTACAGTTACAAATTTGATGGAAATTTTAATGGCAAACATTATTGCGTTGTCGGAGCCATTTTGATGTAAGCTAACTTATTTAAATTTATTTCCTGGTCGGTGACGATGTTAGGATATAATATTCCGTGCCTCGCAGCGGCTATGTTATACTGAATATGTTCAAGTCTACACTTCAAAATTTGTATTTTAATAACTTGATCATAATATATATTAGTTGCATGTTCATTGGCATTGGCATTGTTCTTGTTTATTGTATCGAGATGATTGTCTATGTTTAGACTGCCATTGTCGTCCATAGTACCAAAAGGCTTCCAACTAAGTTTATTAGCCCCCATTTATGTCTCTAGCTTTGTGGGAGTTGCGTTTTTGCAATATTAATACATAAAGTTCTAGTTCTATGAGTATGAGGTTTTTGCGATGTGTCTAAATGGTCTGCGTTTCTTTTGAATTCTTTTATAACCTTTATAATTTCGTCTGTGGCTATCAAATGTATAATTATCGCTGGCTTTGTAACAATGTTCGTTTCGCCTAGTTTAATCTACTTTGAATCCTGCTTGGTCAGATATGCTGTATACGTTAAGTTTTACGTTTGTTGATGTCTCTAAAGTTAGTATCGTTAGCTTCCAATCAAGTATCTGAAATTTTAATTTCAATATATTTTTTGAAGTGAAAAATGCATGCTTTTATTTTTGATAAATTTGAATGAAGTTATGACCAAAGTTTTCATTGAGCTATTTCAAATATCATTTTCTTACGAAAATCTGAGATGTGTTTTTGCGAGAAAGTAATTTCGCGTTTTTGTGAAATGAATTCTGCAAAAATGCAAGAAAATACACCATAATCGCTCCCATTTTCTTGATGTGGAATGTTTTCAACTATTCATTTTCTAAAATCATTTGTATTTAAATGCACATCCTTTTTATAAAAAAATACGTATTTCAAATACTCCTCAATTGTATCTAGAATCTGAGAATTTGTTGTCTCTATAGAGTCATAGTACTTTATGTATTTATTGTGAAAATCAATCGTTACAAGTGACCAATGTACTTCACTAGAGTGTATTGGTATAAATGTATACAAAAACACCATACATCATCTAGAATCACTGAGAAAAATGCATTCCACCTGCGTTGCAAATAAAGCAGCAAGAACTGTATAGAAACGTGAAGTTGCGGATATTAGAAACCGAAATGTTTCGCTTGCTACTGCCAAAGTTTCCGCATTCGCAAACGCAGCAAAAAACTTGAATTAATATCATTGATTTATACTGCCTGTCAAACAACATTTATCATGTCAAAAGCCTTAAAAAGGTTACAAATACCAACATAAAGCATACTGGCAGACATTACTGGTATTGGAGGCCAAAATCCAATATCTGTAACCAAAATGGCAAGGCTCGTTACAGCCGCATGATTCGCATCTCAATTCACGCTTCACATAGAAGCGTTTCTGATGTTAAATCTTACTTCAAACCTACCAGATGCCACAAAATACACAGCTCTGCCAGAACATACCTTCAATTTAAAAGTTGAGGGTCATAAATTTCTGGAACTGGCGTCAATAGACATGATTATTGGAGCCGATGCATATTCAGATATTATCGAACAATGCATAAAACGATACGGGCAGTTAGTTGCTCAAAAAACAATACTTGAATGGATTCTCTCCGGGAAATTCAGAACCATAACCCAAGGTAGCACACTAACTTTTTTAATTACAATGGTAGATTTTCATCTTAAAATCGAAAAATTCTTTGAAGTTGATGCTGACGGCAATGAAAGACAACCTACGCAGAACGAAATCAAATGATAAGAAATATTCCAAGCTTCACATCTAGGAGATGGTCCAGGCAGATATACGGTGTGCTCGTCATTCAAAGACACCAATTCTAAACAATTATGTGGCCTTGATTCGATACAAGCTGGTAGAGAAACGACTAGCTAAAAACAATGAACTGCGTGTCAACTACCATGTACTCCTTGAAGAGTATTCAACTCTTGGACACATGTTCAAGGTTTCATCCTACGCTGGAGTAAACAATTGTGTATACTACTTGCCACACCATCCAGCGTTAAAAATAAAAGCACCACCACCAAGCTAAGAGTTGTTTTCGACGCCTCTGCTCATACTTTAACTGGTGTAGCCTTAAGGGGGGAAGTACCTTTAGAGGCCGAAAAAAAGGTCTTTTTTGCAACTGATTTGTGAGGAAATGAAGACAGTTCTTATTAAATCAGTATAATATTTTTTAGGCGATGTTTGAGATTGAAAAAAAAACATATTCTACAAAAGTGAAAGTTGAAAATTAACAAATTTTTCAAGGATCTTGAAAGCCATGTCGTCGCTGACGTCGTAAATTGCGTAAGCGATGCTGGCTGCAATTTTCATCTGAAATCAACAAACCCAACATTTTCTTACTCGAGAGGGTTTTTTTAGTAAATAGACTAAAATATTTGCGAAATTCGAAAATTAACCCTTCAAAACAGGCTCAAAAAAAACAAATTATGATTTTGACGAAAAATTTCGTTGTACTTCCAGTCAAAAATAGTCCCAAAATATTTTTTTTTAATCTTTAGTCTATATAGAACAAATTTTTTTGCTCTTTAAAATGAAGGCTAGATGATGAAAATCGATTGACTAGTTTTTTATTATCACTTACGCAATGTTAAAAAACATGGTTTCGAGAAAAGGCCGTTTAAAGTTTGTGGTCAAAAGAAAAAGAACTCGGCGCCAGGCACTTCCGGGATGCATATGTTCCACAATTTTGAGAATTAGCTTTTGAAATTTTGACATGATATTCTTAAGCGATATATCTATCGATTAAAACCATTAAATAAAATCGATTTTAAAAAGTGTCTGAAGGTGCTTCCCCCCTTAAACGACTTGCTGCATATAGGACCAAAACTGCAACAAGACTTTGCGCAAATCATATTAAGATGGCAAAACTATAAATTTGTCTTCACAGCTGACATAAAAAAAAATTTCAGGCAGATTAAGGTAGCTAAACATCAATTACATTATCAACAAATACTGTGGCGATGCCATACAAATGGTCCGATCAAAGAGTACAACTTACTGTGACTTATGGCATAGCATCTGTGACTTATCTTCGCGGTTCGGTCGCTTGTGCTGTTGACAAAAGACGAAAACCATAATCATCCTTTAGGATCAAAAATTTTGACTTCAGATTTTTATGTTGATGACCTCATGACTGGTGCAAGCAGTAAAAGGGAAGCCACAGCTGTAAGCTGATATTGTAGCAATCCTCCAGAGAGAAGGCTTCAGTTAACGAAAATAGTGCAGTAACGATCCAAGACTGCTTGAGAATATCCCAGAACAAGCAAGGGAAACAGGACTGCCAGAAATTACAGAAGATGGTATCCATCAAAAGATGAATTTCGATTCAAGCTTCCAGGTTTTGAAGTCAAGCCACTAACAAAACGTCAGCTTCTGTCGAATAAAGCAACTATATTTGACCCATTCCAGTGGTTGGCTCCAGTCATGATTAAGGCGAAACTAATAATGCAGGAAGTATGGAAAAAGGTATAGATTGAAACAGCTTTCCATCTAGCAACAAAATCATTGCTTAGGACCAGTTTGCGGCAGAAATCAGTGCGCGCGAAGACATCCGTATTTCATGGTAGACTCCTTCAACCCAGACGTTCGAGTTGACCTTCATGGTTTCTGCGATGCATCGGACAAAGCTTCCGCAGCAGTGGTCTATTCCAAGTGCATCTCTACTCAAGGAGCAATAAGCGTAACATTTCTTTGTGCAAAAACAAAGGTGACTCCACTTAAAACCAAACTGACATCTCCACAGCTTGGCTAACCTTTGGAAATATGTTAACTCATCACTGAATATCGAAGATAGTACGCATGGCTCGATTCTACAATTACGCTCAACCGAATAAAGTTGGATCCACTAACATGGAAATATATGTTGCCAATAGAGTAACTGCAATCCAACAATTAAGCAATGATAGCTGGTGTAGGCAACACGTAAGAGATGAAGAGAATCCAGCTGATTTTGCCTCCAGAGGTGTGTTGCCCCAGCAGTTTCTCCACTCCCAGCCAACCAAACATAACGTTCTTACGGGCTCAACTACTCTAACTAGAGAAATAACCATCTTGGAGCTGAGGATTTTTGTGTACTGCTTGTGATTCAAAAACAATCTTAAAAAGATGAAAGGGCACAGATCATATGGTCTTCTGAATCCAAGTGAAATAAAAAACGCAGAGATGAGAGTAGTGAAAATCATTCAACAAACTGAATTTTCGAAAGCAATCGCAGAATTGCAAAGTCAATGAAATAGCCTTCGTAACATGTCACCCTTTCTCGACTCTGAGGTGGCAGACTCCGTAATGCCAACATTTCAGAAGAAGCAAAATATCCAATACTATTGCCAAGACACCAAGTAACGTACTTAATCATACGAGACGCAGATAAAATAACAATGCATGGCGGCGTAACATTGGTGCAAAATTATTTAAGAACAAATTACTGGATATTTGACGACCAAAAAGTCATTGGGCACAAAGTCCATAGATGCCTCATATGCCACAGAAACGCGAGCAGAAACAATGTCCAAATCATGGATGATTTTCCAGCAGTTTGCATAAATCCAGCCAGTGCATTCACGTACTGCGGTGTCAATTACGCCGGTCCCTTCTATACTCGAATGCCTAAAGGCCTTGGCACGGAAACCATTAAAGTATATATAGCAGTATTTGTATGCATGGTTACGAAGGCTGTATATCTCGAGCACGTGAGTGATCTTACCACCGAGGCTTTCCTAGCAGCCTTCAAGAGGTTTATAAGTAGAAGATGACTTTGCCGGGAGATCTACAGTGACAAAGGAACTAACTTTGTTGGTGCAAGCAAAGTATTGGATTACTGACATTCTTAAGACATCAGAAAATGTTGCTGTAGAGATGGGATCGACTGGAAGTTCATTCCAGTTGCCACGCCTCACTTTGGAGGTTTCTGGGATGCGAACCGTCAATGAAACCGATATTTCACCGGCATAATTATGAATAATCTTTAGAGAAAATAATTTTTTCGTTCAATGATGAGGTGCAAATTAAAATTTTCAAACTTCAATGGAGGATGCCTCACGCTACACCAGATGGTTCTGAGGAATTGACGCTATTGAAATATATTGTGCCATATATAAGTTTTCGAAACTGGGAGCCACACCAACAACAACCGATTATGTGTGGAGTATGAAAACCACAAGTCAGCTAGAAGAACCTCGATATATTATTTTTGTAAAAGTTTTGTTTAAAGAGGCAAAATATGTTTGATTTAGTAAAAATCAGAACTTTATTATTATTAGAATATTTACCAGATATTGGAAGTGACTGCGTGACCGCAATCTTGTCTGTACAGCGCTAGGCACCTATTTATCCCTCAGGACTGACTGCGTATTCGCAATCTTGTTTGGCTGACTGCGCAATCTTGAATTAGGGTTCAGAAACTTCAAGACGAGTCGCGATAATGCGCCGACTTTGGTCAAGAAATCAATGAACCATTTCCTTACTAGCTAGATCTCTTTTATACAATTTTCCTATGTACTAAACTTACCAACTAATCAATAAATAAATTGCATTCTTGAGTCATCCACTTGAGTTTTATTGCTCTTTATGCATATGCAATTCCGTTTCTCTTAGTCATTAATTTTCACTAGGTCATATGTTTGTCAACACAGAATCCACAACACAGGGTTCACACTGCAAACGATCATTTGTAGCCGTGCCAATACTCATATTACATCTTGGCGTGTGCCATATGTTATTTAATGTCTTGGGAATTTCTTCATTATCAACTTGAACAAATCGCCCATGAAGCAAATGTGAGTATTGGGGTTTTTACCGAAATATGATCTTTGTTCTGTTGGGTATGTGGTGTGTTTACATTACTTGATTCAATTTTACGTTGCAGTGAATTGTAACGTAATTATGATATGCGAGTGTGAATATACACTCTTTAAATAATGTAACCCGTCTTTATTCTTTAAGTTATTTATCCAGACTAACTATTGACTTTCTTCCTTATCCTATTTATCAACAAATATCCTCTCAGTTTGAGTGATCAATCAGATCACACGAACACTACCATTTCTAAAAATAAATTTAAGGTCTCGTAAACATTTTCATTTTAATTAAAAAATACATCCTTCCATACTTCGCTCTATGACTTTATGTGAGCGATCTTAAACGCATTCGTTATGATTGGTTTCCATACCATCAGGACGATTTTTTTTTATTTAAACTTTTATTAAATTTTTAATAAGTATTAGATCTGCACTGCTTAGATCTCTAGCTTATAAAACAACAAAACATAGTAATAACCTACTCTGACAGTACATTGTAGAATTTGATAATACAACTCTTACAGCTAGGGGAGTTTACAATAGTTCACTATTGAATGTATGTTCTAATAATTACGTAATTATGTCGCTTAATGTCCAATGTTCATATTTTTTCCATGTATAGTTGAACGCTAGGGTCCAGATAGCTCTTTTGATGGATCGTCTATAAACCTTTTATACCTGGTATGCGAAAGGTACCGCCTCTACACAATGGTGGAGTTGAATCTACTACGGGCTTTATTGGCTACCTATTAGGGAGTTGTAGCGGATCGATCCGCTTCAGTCTTGAGGACGGTACAGTTTTAAAAATTTATCTTGCTTTCATTTAGGTGTTTTTCCAGACGTTTCATATAGTTTCTACTGTGTTTTTTTAATTTCTTCCTCTACCGTGTTTATACCCAAATCGCGTCGAATTATTTTGTTGTTTACGTGAATGGGGGCACCTAGGATTGTTCTTATTATTTTTGTTTGAATTCTTTTTATTAGGCTTAGGTTCGATTTTTTAGTGGTTCACCATAATTGTATAGCGTATGACCATATTGGTTTCAGCAGAGATTTATACAATTGTATTTTGGTTGCCAGAGTCAGCTTCGATTTCTTGTGGATTAACCAGCGTATTTTATTATATTGTAGGCTAACTTGAGTTCTTTTTTTCGTTAAATGAGCTTTCCATGTTAATCTTCTGTCTAGATGTACGCAGAGATATTAGACCACTTTAGTTTGTGGTACTTTTATGCCGTTAATTATGACTGATCTACACGTACGTTTCCTAAGTGTAAATGTGATTTGCTGCGTTTTAGATGCATTTATGGTTATTCCCCTCTTATTGGCCCATTCCACAATCTTGTCCGTTTGGTACTGTAGCTCCCTGGTTGCTGTTAAGGGGTTAATATGGGAGAATAAAATAGCCGTGTCATCGGCAAAAGTTGTAGTTAGTATGTGGCTGCTAGTCGGTAAGTCCGCTGTGTACAGGAGGTATAGGATGGGTCTCAGGACACTTCCCTGGGGAACTCCTGCTCTGATTGGATATATTTTGCTTAATTGGTCGTTACATCTTGCCTTAAAGGTGCGACTGTGTAGGTAACTTAGCAGAATGCCTTGGAATTCAGGCGATAGGTAGCTCCTGATTAGTTGAGCAAGATAATCATGTCTTACTTTATCGAAGGCCTGTGATACATCAAGAAATAATCCAGTACAATATTGTTTTCCCTCCAGTGCGTTCTTTATATAGTTTACTAATCTATGTAGCTGTTTGCCCCTTGGTGAAGTCAATCGTGAGCCCCAGTGTGGAGATTTCGCATTGTAGTCGCCAGCAGCTATGAAACAGGAACCTAGCGAGTTGAAGAATTCATCGAATTGCTTCTTTTTGATTTTAAATTAAGGAGGACAATAGGTGGCAGCGATACAAATTGACTTGTTGTTAACATATATATTAATAGCTGTATAGTGAATAAAATGTGTTTGGATGCATGAGAGCGGGAAATGTTTAATTCTGTGCTTCAGAACGATAGCGATGCGATTTATCATCTGGGTGATTATTATTGTAGACTAGCTGCCCAGACAGACTTCGTTCTGTCAAAAGTTATTGGTCTGTCGCAGTCCAATAGAAAAAAATAATTTTATTAATTAAAAATTAAAATTTTTTTTTAATTTTTTTTAATTTTTCTCTCCGTAAGAACCATCCTTGTGTCTTAGGGAAAAGATATTTAAAAAATAGCCGAATCGGTCGAAGCGTTCTTGAGTTTTGCGCTTAGCAACACATTTGGCGATTCATTTTTATTTATATAGAAAGTATATCCACGAATTTTTACATTATTTTTGCTGCAGAGGTGAGCTTCTGCAATGAGCATAATATCTATGTCCATGTTAAAAAGAAATGCTTCTAATTCATTCCTACGAGCCAATAGGCCGTTTGCATTCCAGTATGCTAGCTTAATTGGATTCATTTACTCGTTAATTTGTGTAAAAGTTCTGTTTGCTAATTCAAATTTGAATGCATTTGGTTCACTAGATGGGTAAGTTGCTGCAGGTTATTGGTGAGTGTGAGTAATATTTGCATGATTACTTCTTGTTGATTGCTGGTAGTCGCCGAGATTTCTGTAGAGGGTTGGTTCTGTTGGTTTCGGGTCACTTCTGCATAGGAGCGGGATGATGATGTGCGCGTGGGGGCATAGAGCCCCTGTGCTGGAACTATTTCTGGACCCGTTAGTTGAGATGTTGATATAAACGGTTGCCTCGTTGCTGCGTGAAGTGGTTTCGTTTGGCTTTTCTGCTTGTAAATAGCATGGTACACTGGGCAACCACTATAGTTTGCGGTATGATTTCCATTGCAGTTACCACACTTTCTAGACGTGGTGTCGGCTTTTTTTTCTGTTGCAGCTAGCTGTTGGATGCATGCCTCCGCAAGCTACGCATATGCTGGTTAGCCTGCAGAAATTTTTTGAGTGTCCGAACTCCTGGCAGTTATGGCATTGTAGCGCTGCATATCTTTTGAAGGGCTCCTCCACAGTGACTCTTCTGTGCAACAAGTACTGCATATTGTAAATGGGATGAGTTTTGCCCTTTGGAGGTCTACTGGACTCTGGTGAGAGTTCCACTTTAAACATAGGCTGCGGCACTTTATTTTTATTTATGACATTGTGGATTGCTTTTGTCATGAATCCTTTGCTTTCTAGTTCTTCCTTCATATCATCTAAGTTGACTTCTGGGTCTATGCCTTTGATAATTATCACCAGTCCCTTGGCACTTTTCAATTGATATGTGTAGAAATTTACCTTACGTTCTGACTGTTTGGCAATATTTCACTTCATCCGCCGTCTGGATTTTCGTTTCTCTGATATTACCTTTTCGTAGGTCCATAGCGTAAAAATTATTTGTACAGATTTGTATCACACTGTTAGATCAGGTCTTTAACAAGCACTACACTATTTACACCTCTGATAAATATCGGTGGGGGTTTTGACTTGCTCTTTCTTTCTTCTACCAAAGGCTCTGTAACGGGGAGTAATGAGTGACAACAACTGCTGTTACAATGGAAGTGAATTTTTATTATCCGAACTATGTACATTTATACAATAACAAAATTACAAGCTAAACAAATTTAACATTGCAACTTTAGCAGGTCTAAAGTTTGTGCGTTGATTTTGCTGATCGAAGATTGCATTTATTTCAGGTCAATATGCAATTCGATTTCTGCAACGCATTTCGTTGCAGGTTGTTGGCTGGGCGGCAGTTGTTGTGTCAGCAGATTTGGTCGTGTGTCGACTGTAGGTTCACTGACATGAACATTACCGGCACCCCCAAAATGACACGAATATTACAATTGATGTTCGGTGTACCAGTTAGTGTTTGGAGTCTTGGCTGCTTTGTTGGCGATGCGGGCGATTCTTTTCCTGATCAGATACGCGATCATCAAGATGCAGAGTACTAGGCAGGTTATAGTCGACGTGAGCAAGGCTGTTTTCCCATAGTGCTTTATTTGTGTTAATTGGATGTCCTCGATTGTAGCCAATAGGTTCGTTTGATCAACTATGAGTGATGAAAATTCATTAGTAGTGGGAACTGTGGACGATACATTTAAATGTTTTTGAACGTTTGTCGTGTTTGTCTCTGGATTTTGTGGAGTTATATATACGGGAAACTCAATTTCATGATAAAATTGTGGAGTTAAAATATATTCTCCTGCCGAGATAGTGCAATCTGGAGTGAGTTTTAGAACTCCGGTTCCGTTTAGTAGCAGATTTGACCGTTCTCCATGACAAACGCTTTGTGCAGGTATCGGCCAAGGAGTAGCAAAAATCCATGAGTTGGGATTGGTTAATTGTTTCCAAACGGAATTGTACAGCCTGAATGTTTTGGTGGGACATTTGTTCCCAGTAAAGGCGCTGTAGACTTCCTTAATGATGCAATTTGGTTTTAGATTGACGTTAATCAAGGTTGATGTTGCGACCAGATACCGATTTGCGTCAATTTTTGGAGCTCTAAATATTTCTTCTTCTGATGATTCGAAATAAAGTTCATCGCTATAATTTATGCCGAGTATCGATGAGTTGATCTGGAAGATGCTGAAGATGTCATGGTGCTGCTGAATAGGTATCGCGGTTGCTTTCACAAGATCATATATATACGGTTATCTATGATGGGAAGTTCGCCGGTTATTTGCAAATTATTTTCTTCAAACGTGATGGACAGCTCCACATTTGTTGTGTGTAGAATCTCTAGGTAAGCTGTAAGTAGAGGTTGTAAGTTGTGAATAGTGGATTCAAGATCTGCAAGCTTAACGCATTCCCAGATTCCTGCTCTGGTGTAAATAATTGTCAAGATCTTTTCGTATTTTCGGAAGATTTCTTCAATATAATTCAATACCCGTTGATAAAGGGCAAGAAACTGAAGATTGAGTTGGTTATGATCAGTTTTGGCAAACCATTCTCTTGCCTTATTTATGTACATGGATCCTTTTTGTAACTGATCTGAAAATCGAGACAGTTTATCGGTGATTTTAGAGGAGGTAGCATTCAAAGTTCGTGTGGCCTTGAGAATGATTTTCCCTTGTTTGAGAACTAGCTGGTGAAGTTTTTCTTGGTTGTTTCCTAGGTTATTCACATCGGTGATTACCTCATCATTTACGCCAAATAGTGTCGTCAGAAGTTGTCCAAATAATCCTCGCTTTTTGCGAGAGTGTAGGAAACGAATGGTGTTGATGTGGTGTAAGACTTCCTGACCTTTTTCAGATAACTGTTCGGACAGATCCCAACAGTGAATTTCTTTGTTAATGGATTTGGCGGATGTGCACATCGTGTGGATGCTTTTATTCACTTTGCCGATGTTCTGTTCGTCCAGCTTTAGGTCATCTAGTGGAACTTTGAACTTTAGTTTTAATGCTCCTCTTAGTAAATTAGCAGTTCCAACATGCTCTACATATAATCCTCCGTTCAGTTGAGAGATATTAAGTGCGGATGATGCCGGTGACGTGTATGTACCAAGGATTAATAATGTGGATAGTAGAATCCTTGAGAATGATGATGGATGGGAAACAGTCCTTTGCCGTTTAGTTTCCACTGTTTTATCATGCTGTAATACGCGTTTCGCTTTGGTTAGCATCTTTGTTGGAGGTTGCTCTGACTGTCTGGGTTTTTGGCTACTTATTGGCTGAACTTCTACTGGGGAGCTTGCTTGTGTTCGCTGATTCAGTTCTGATGGTGGAATTTCATTGCTTTCTTCGCGGTTGAAGGGTAGACTGCTCAGTTTTGTGATTGCTCGTTTTGTAAATTTCCCATTGAATTTAAAAGTAACAACTCGGACCAACCCGTCCTCCCCGGGGTGGGTTGCAACTACTCTTCCTAACGGCCATTGCATTGATGGTATATTTGAAGTTTTTACCAAGACTATTTCTCCTTCTTTTATGTTACGCCTTGGTTTGAGCCATTTTGGTCTCTGTTGGAGACGATTCAGATAGTCTCGAGACCATCGATGCCAAAATGAGTCCTTCATATATTGTACTAATTTCCATCGTTTTAATAGGGTCAAGTTGCATTCAATTGGATCACTTTTAATTTCGAATAAATTCGTTCCAGTTAAAAAGTGTCCTGGTGTTAGGGCAGAGGCGTCGGATGGATCAGTGCTAATATCAGACAGTGGTCTGGAGTTCAAACAGGCTTCAATCTGAGTTTGAAGCGTGTTGAATTCTTCTATGTTGAGTATTTGTTGTCCGATAGTTTTATACAAGTGCCGTTTCATAGCTTTAACACCGGCTTCCCAAAGCCCGCCGAAGTGAGGGTTTCCGGGTGGAATAAACTTCCAATCTTTACCTTCGGTAGCAAGCTCTGTACTGGCTGTTTGTATCGTTTTCGTGTAGTCACTCTGCAATTGCTTGCTTGTACCGCGAAAATTAGAGCCACAATCACTGTAAATAGTACGACATTTACCTCTTCTGGCGATGAATCTTCGAATCGCAGCGATGCAAGTTGGTGTTGATAAGTCCGATGCGAGTTCGAGATGAAAAGCTTTGGTAGCCATGCAAACAAACACAACCACATAGGTCTTTGCCGTCTTTGATCCTCAACCGGCACTCCATTTGATATTGATTGGCCCTGCATAATCTACTCCAGTTTCTAGGAATGGTTTTTCGAAGCGCACACGGGCCGGAGGCAAGATTCCCATTAGCTGTTCATTTGGCTTTGCAGTCATTTTAAAACATGGTACACACTCGTTAAGGACTTTCCGAGTCAGCGAATACCCAGACATTACCCAATATTGCAGGCGTAATGTACACAGAGTCAACTGGAGTCCACCATGTAGCGTTTGACGATGAGCCTGTCGTACTAAGAGTTTGGCTAGTGATCCTTTGGGGATTATTGCTGGGTGCTTTGTCTCTTTTCCCACCAATGCATGGTAGATCTTTCCACCCACCCTGAGGGCCCCCTCAGTATCTAGCCAAGGAGCTAACGTTCTCAACTTGCTGTTTGATGAAACGGAGTTCGATCGGTGAAGTTGTCGGATGTCTTCGCTGAACACATGTGCTTGAGCTAGTCGAACGCATAGGGTCTCGGCATCGGTTAATTCGTCGCTAGTAAGAATACCTTTCCGTTTTAATGTTGATTTCCGTGCGTTGTGGATGAAACGTCGACTCCAAGCAACGACTTTCTTCAATTTTTCGACGCAAGAAAAGCGTTTTAGTATCTCTGGTTCTAGATCTGGTTCTCTCGTGGTCAGTAGAACATATTCCTCGTCATTGCTTCCCTTGATTTCCTTTGTACGACTGGAAAGATTAGAAGACACATTTTTAAGCCAACTGGGACCATACCACCACTGAGATAAATTTATTAAATCTTTAGGGTAAACTCCTCTTGTAACGTAATCTGCTGGATTGTCTTGTGTAGCGACATGATGCCATTGGTTTGGGGAACTTCGTTCCTGAATGTTACCCACACGATTTGCAATAAAAACTTTCCATTTTGAGGCTGCGCTTTGAATCCAATCCAACACGATCGTTGAATCAGTCCAATAATATTTTGGAACGTGACTCCACCCATGTGCTTGGACTACTTGTTCCATGAGTTCTGAGAGTAGTTCTGCTCCACATAGCTCCAAACGGGGAATCGAACGAGTTTTCACCGGGGCCACCTTGGATTTGGAAGTTACAAGCCTTATGTTAACATCACTCCGAGATGTAGTTTTAATGTAGATGACAGCAGCGTAGGCCATTGCAGAAGCGTCACAGAAGCCGTGTAGCTCAATCTGTTCCTGGGGTGAAAACCCAATCCAACGAGGAATCTGCAATTTGTTAAGAGCTGGTAATTGTTTATGCACTGTGATCCAATCTTTAACGTCTTCCTCTTGCAGAGTGTCGTCCCAATCGCATTTCATCAACCAGAGTTTTTGGACTGCTGCTTTACCGATGATGATACATGGCTGTATCCAACCTAACGGATCAAATAACTTGAATACTTCAGATAAAATATTTCACTTTGTGATTTTCTCCGGAATACTTCTACTTATTGAAAAGGATATGTGATCCGTTCCTGGATGCCATTGCAGTCCAAGTGTTTTAACTGATCCCTTAAGACTTATGTCAAAGGGTATCTGGGTTTCCCTATCCTTGTCCGGTATGCGTTTCAGTAGATCGGCGTGCTTTGATGACCATTTTCGGAGATGGAAGCCTCCGCATTTCAACATGTTACGCAAATCGGTCTGCAATGCGAATAGTTTTCCCAAATCGTCACATCCTGTCAGCATATCATCTACATAAAAGTCTCGAAGCACAACCTCAGCTTCTTCTGGATATTTTGCCTGTTCATCCATTGCTAGCTGTTGTAGCGTTCTAATGGCCAAAAAGGGTGCACTTGATGTTCCATATGTTACTGTCTTCAGATGATAATGTCGAATGGGTTCCTCTGGGCTGGGTCGCCAAAGAATTCTCTGACAATCCAGATCAGCCTCGTTGACCAAAATCTGCCGGTACATTTTCTCAATGTCAGCGGCCAGTACGTAACGATGTTGCCTCCATCGCATCAGCACATGTAGAATAGGTTGTTGAATTGGTGGCCCAGTGAGCAATAAGTCATTTAGTGATTTGCCACCGGAACCTCTTTGAGATGCGTTAAATACAACGCGCAACTTAGTTGTTGAGCTGCTATCTTTAACAACAGCATGGTGTGGTAAATAATAATTTGGGCTTGAATTAATCCACTTGGTAGGTATTAATTGCATGTGACCCAGCTGTTCATACTCCTCCATGAACGCCTTATACTGAGTATATAGTATAGGGTTTTTTAGGAGTGCTTGTTCTAGTCGTCGGAACTGAATGTAAGCCACTTTGTGAGTGTCACAGAGTGCTTATTCGTTCTTGTTGACTTTCATCGGGAGGCTTACTACGTATTTCCCAGATGATGTCCGGGTTGTGTTCTTCACAAAATGTGTTTCCGCTTGTATCTCTTCAGAGGTTAGCGGCTTTTTCATTGATATGTCCTCAATTTCCCAAAACTGCTTCAAGTCCTTGTCGAATTCTTCGAAGGACACCAATGCGTTACATGAACGATTTCTGGTTGAAGTGGGATTTGGACCAAACAGTACCCAACCAAATTTGGTAAGTTGAGCACATGGATTACCAGGTAAGAATTCTGGCAGAATTATTTGTCCATAGAAGTCTGCCCCAATCAACACATCAATATCTGATGGTGTTGAGTATGTTGGATCAGCTAAATTGGATTGATTTACCCCTTTTGGATACTTGCTGACGACTTGTACGGCTGGTAGTGCAGCTGTAATCTTACTCAGAATGAAAGGTTTGAATGTCAAATATTCTGAATCTTTATATAATCCTTTTTATTTGTTACTATGGTAGTGATCGTCGTCAGACCGCTTGTCGTAACTTTGTTAGATCCTCCAACCCCAACAACTGAAAGATTCGCTCTCTTTCTTTGTTTTCCTAACAATTTCACAGCCGACTCGATAATAAATGAGCGTTGAGCACCGGTGTCTAGTAAGGCGCGAAGTTTTCTTATTCCTCCTCCTTGCTGTAGAACCGGAATTAATGCCGTAGCCAATAGAACATGCTGATAAGTATGGTTATTTTGGGCGTATTGAGCTTGAACTTCAGCCGTGTTGGCTGTTGCTAATCTTGCGTCATCAATATGAAGCAACGAATGATGCCGTTTCTGACACGCTTTGCACTTATGTTTCGATGAGCATGCATTTACCCTGTGTTTGTCGCTCAGGCAGTTGAAACACAAATGCTTAGTGTTCGCAAAATTCCGCCTAGCTTGCACAGTAAGCTGTCGAAACGTATCACAATCGATGAGCCGATGATTGAATCTACACATGAGACATGATCGGTTGCCTTCCATAGGTGCTGTGTGCATGGATACCACTCGTCTCAGTGTCGGTTTCCCAATTGATAACAAAGCCTCGAGCATCAGAAGACGTTGTTGGATGAACTCTAGGAACGATGCTAAGGTTGGCAGATTAGTTTTATTACCTATTTCCTTCTGCCAATCCTTCCTAATTTCTTCATCTAGCTTCTGGTTTAAAATGAAGACTGCTAAGGTGTCGAAAGCGTTTACTTGCATTGCTTCTAGAGTTGCTTCCAATTGATGAGTGATCTCCAGGATCCGTTTCAATCCAGCCACATCATCTGGAGAGCATTTTTGAATCATCCAAAAATGCTGCATTACCTCCTGTGCGATAGCTCGAGGGTTGTTGTATCTTTCCCTAAGCAGCTTCCATGCAACACCGTAGTTAGCCTCTGTTATGCTTAAATGGCTAATGAGCTTTTCAGCATCGTCCCTCACCGCGTTGCGTAAGTATTGCAGCTTCTGTACCCCGTTAAGCTGAGTGTTTTCGTGGATCATGGTTTTATACAGATCCCGAAACCCAAACCATGATGAATACTTCCCGTTGAACGTGGGAATCCGTATTCGCTCTAATTTAACAGAGTCCGCAGCTGAGCTTGGTGTTGTTGCTGAAGCTCCTAAGGATCCACGGTACTCGTGGATTTTAGTTCGGAATAGAGTGATGTATTCCATCACTAAACCTTCCAAAGCTTCGTATTCAACCAAGTAGCTACGGAGTCGATCTGCGTCCGCAGAGAGAAACTTGTGTGTATCCTTATGCTTCTCTTCGCAGATCTTCCACTGTTCCTTCAACTTCTCCACCCTGGTTTCGAAATACGCCAGGTTGTATCTCGTTTCGCTGTCCTTTTTAAAGTTGGAGATGACGCGTTTTGTTGCAGCGATGTTCAACTCCTGCATCTTGTCCGCTTGATATGCCATATCTCTTCGATTCTATGGAAAAAAGACCTGAAAAAGTAAATGTTAAAGGGACTTCCTAGACTTCGACTTTTACGTTGGGCGCCAAAAATGTAACGGGGAGTAATGAGTGACAACAACTGCTGTTACAATGGAAGTGAATTTTTATTATCCGAACTATACACATTTATACAATAATAAAATTACAAGCTAAACAAATTTAACATTGCAACTTTATCAGGTCTAAAGTTTGTGCGTTGATTTTGCTGATCGAAGATTGCAATTATTTCAGGTCAATATGCAATTCGATTTCTGCAACGCATTTCGTTGCAGGTTGTTGGCTGGGCGGCAGTTGTTGTGTCAGCAGATTTGGTCGTGTGTCGACTGTAGGTTCACTGACATGAACAGGCTCATTGGTTGTGCTTTCAGCGGTGTCCGTAGCAAGGGCGTTGTAGTAATTTTTATATCTTTCATTATCGTCTTTTGCTTGTTTGGAAGCTCTCCCCATATTCACAGATGGTGGGCTAAGCCTCCTCTTTTCATGTTGTAATTGGTTTCCATGCCATCAGGACGAATGGTTCATTTTAATTAGAAAATATATCTTTGCATGCTATGACTTTATGTGAACGATCGTAAACGCATTCGTTATGATTGGTTTCCATACCATCAGAACGAATGTTCTATTTTAATTAAGAATTATATCCTTCGATATGACACGCCCCTCTATAAGTTGTGTGGCATCACGCAAGTATCAATGTATCCAGTGGCGTACCCAAGGGAGGGGGGGTTACGGGTTTGCTCCCCCCCTTGAAGAAGAATTGAATGCTGAGTTGACTCTGTGGTACAGAAAGATAGGGTATCTTGAAATAGTAAACCGCCCAAAAACGGCCATAGATGGGATATACCGATATTGCTAAAAATATTGGCTGTTCTCCCAGTATCTACGTGTACAAACGAACGATTATTTTCAACACTACGACGACTAAAAACATACTTGCGAAATTCCACCTGCAATGAACGGCTAAATGGATTGGTACTTCAAAATATTCATAGAGACCTCACTCCATCTACATAAGATGTGTTAAATGAGCTAATGAAAAAAATCGTCGTTTAGATATTTCACTATAATTTTATCCGGCTAAGCGTTCTGTTTTATGCTTGGACATAAAATTTAAATCGCATTTTCGAAGATTCGAATGTTATGGATTATATATCTCAAGCATATTTACACAAGGCTTCGTCATTGCCTGGGAAGAGGTTGGTAGAAATAATAATCGATGGCGCAACCGCCAAAATTGGGCCTTCAGGCAATATTAGAGTTATTTCATTTACTTGACTAACGGAACATTAGGATGTGAAGTGGTCAGGAGCACGCTCACCCGTGATTATTACCCTGATTTGATTCAGGTTCCCATTCACAGCTGAGTGAAATGATAGTGCGGCATCAAATCTCATTCCCGAAAACTGTTTGTCGACAAGGAGCCTTGAACTAGCGTTAACCACTAAGTCACCAACTTTAACAATTATTCGCCGAGATACTCTGGAACGTGGGAGTTGCGTGAGATTCAGTATCTCTACGCAATTAGATCTTTCATCTATTTCACAGTAAAACCCAAATGGGCCTGATTGGTGGATATGGTGCTTTAGAGGTCTCATCTCGGGGTGATACGGGCATAGTTTGCACAAATTGGATCCGTGTGTGCCGTTTACTTTTACTTATTGTATGAAGCCTAGCAATTTTATATATAGATAAAAAGTTGGTAGGAACATTAGAATATGGTCACCTGATTGAAAATTTTCGAAGTAAAATTCCAGAAAAGTGTAATTTATTTAATTCGCACCCATATCTTAGTAGCAACAGTTATATTTTTGAATGTTTCTTTCTATCTTTGACCAGAACCCTCAAAAAATGGATTGTTTTTATTTTGCCATATGACTTGTAATCTGAGGATTAGGCCTATTGGGAACATCTCATTAAAAAACACGTACAAAAAGTCTACCTCATGGGTTACGTGGAAATGACGCCAAATTTGCTTGAGAGCACAGAGTTGCTCACCTGCATGGGCTCAAACAAGCTTAGCCAGCCCTGATAACGATAATACTCTGTCTGTGCTTAGTGACAGTTTCACTTTCCCACGGCATTTACTTCATTAGTTGCTTTCTTTTCTAGCCTGTAGGTATTGAAGGTGTTTAAATATATGTACTTGCAAACATGAATATACACTTTACGGTTCCAAGGAAGTCTACAAATACAGTGTAGATTCTTTCACACGTCAAGCGCATAATTTTATAATTTGAATGAAAATATCATGAATGATTCAAGTAAATGAAACCAGACATGCAATCGGGCTAAAGTCTGCCAGAATTGATTTTGGAGGACTCCAACTTTGACCGGTGAAAAATTATGATTATGTATGATTACATAATTATACCTTCATATCTACACCGAAGCATTAGCAAACGTACCTAGTCAAGACTTCAAAAATATGACCCCCCCCTTATCAAAATCCTGCGTACGCTACTGAATGTATCAATCTGTGAAGCAGATTTATTGAATTTAAAGTAAACTATAATGATGACGGTAAGTATTGATCATACAATCAGCAATATTAGCATCAAAAATTTTCCTTATCCAAGAGAATGTTTCATGTTCAAATTCTAATTCAAATGTTCGGAAATTTTCTATACATATTATCGATGTTCTTTCTATGTAATTCATTTAATGTGACATCGATTTCTTGGCTGTATTACACATTTTTGAAGACATTGGGTAGTGCCTTTTATTAATAATATGTTCTATTCTGTATTTGAATGTAAAATTTAGTATTCTTAAAGAACAATTGGTAGGTTTAATAATGATATGTCGTTTCAGAATTGTCCCTTGATTATGCAATTATGTAACGTTTTTGTGGATTTTAAACTTTTCGTAATAACAATGTTCTCGGAAATATTTTCAATAAATTCTTTTGTGTTTGTTTTCATTATATAATATTCTGGGTAACGCAATAATTTTCCAATACATTTGTCTACAATTGGTTTTATTTTATATTCTACGTTGCCCTTAGTGTTAGATGCTGCTTGTAAAACTAATTAACGTTTTGTAATAATTCTAAGTTTTTCTTATTAGGAATTGGTACAATTACAAAATATGTGATTCGAGAAATATGGTATTTGGGTAAAATAAAAATAGTAATTTGTTTGTGCAACCGCAATTCAGATGTTTTGCAATTTTGCCGTGCCAATATTATAAACATGAATTTCTTGTGCAGTCTGAATGTCTGTCCCTTCTTTCAAATCTATTGTATGTATAAATTTTACAAAGCCTTTAATTATTTTGATTTCTTCTAGTTTGATAAGGTTATATTGTCAATCACAAATTTTGCCGTTTGGTAGTAATTATAAAAGAGACCAAGATCACGAAGGTTCGTGTAAATGAATAGGTGGTTGGAAGTTTTTATGTTTCATGAAAAGTTTTTTTATTTTTCGTTGCTCTATTTTTGTTGAGGATGAAAGGTCTATCAAATTTTTGGTTTCTATTTTTGTTTATTACATATTTCGGGCTAACTTCTACTGTTTTCCTGTGGCTGTTTTGATTCTCTATGGCTTTATTCTGTTTGTTTTCAATATATTTCTTAATTTCGGGATATTTTTCAGAGGGGATGATGCCATTTTGAATTTCTATCGGTTTATGATTTGTTGTGGAATGTATCGTTTCATTATAATATTTGAGGATTTGTTGAATATCTATCATATTTGGAGATATTTTGGACTCTGTTATTTTAATTCTAATGTGTTCATTGAGGGTATTATGGAGTCTGTCGACGTCAGAATTTCCAGTTTTAAGACCTGGTTTAGTAAAGTGTAAAGTAATGTTTTCAATATTGAGAAAATTTTCTTAGTTGTGTGTCAAAGCACTTTCGTTATCTGTATGATATGCCGCATGTTGCAAAGTGTTGGTTTAAAGCTGCTTTTATGTCTACCCAGTTTCGTGTGTCCAGTGATATTGCTTGCGCAAATTTTGAAAATTTGTCGATGAGAGTTAAGTTAAAGTGATTTCTATCTATGAACCATATATCCATGTGAACTACCTCATGTGGTTTATCCGGAATTGCAGGTTTAAAAAATGGTAATTTAGAAGGTTTTCGCTCATATTTACTGAGTTGGCAAGTGTGACAATTATTGATTATTTTCGTGATCTCTTTCTTTAGGTTTGGGAAATAGTACTTAGACTTGTTCAATTCCTCTATGGTTATTCCGTTTATGCTCCTTTAGGATTTCTTCTTGAATCGCTCCCTTTTCCGTGCAATCAAAAAGTAAATAGCTACATTTTATAAATTTAATGGCAGTATGTGGGGTTCTCCACTTTAAATATTGCGTTTGAAACTTATGAAAGGCATACAAGTCTGGCATATAAAGTCCCATTACTCCCTTTTGTGGAATTTGATTATTTAATATGTATTGAAAATATATATTATTTAATTCTTTAGAAATGCAAATTACTCGTGATTTCTTGAAATATTTCTTCTTTATGATGCGGTTATTTTTCCCAATTTTATTATTAATTGATTATTATAAACGTTTAATGGAGATTCGGAAATAAAGATATAATTTGGGTTATCTTCGTCAGCGCTATGGCATGTTGCTGCCACTGAGTTGTTTGCGCTATCGTCAGTGTTGCCTATGAATTCGTTGACGTTTATATGCATTGTTAAATTATTATTATATGATTTTTGTTTTTCATTAAAGCTTCGATTTTCGTTCGAGCTGGATTCTGCCCGCGATGCAGTTTCAATATGTGGAGTGGGTCGTGGGAGTGCATCAGCAACTTTATTTTCCTTGTCTTTGATATATTCGATTTCATAATTATATTCCTCCAATTGTAACTTCCATCGTTGCAACTTTGGATTTGGTTCCTTGAGGTTAGCTATCCATGATAATGGTTTATGATCGGATTTAATTGTAAACTTCCTACCATATAAGTAGGGTCTGAAATATTTAATAGCCCAAACAATAGCCAGGAGTTCTTTTTCTATAGTCGAGTAATTAATTTCATGATAGTTGAGAGTACGTGAAGCAAAAGATATAGGGTGGGTGTCTTGGGATAAAACTGCTCCAATAGTGCAATGGGAAGCATCCGTTGTCAGAGTAAATTTTTTGTTGAAATCGGGATATTTTAACACAGGCTCTGAAACTATTAATTTTTTCAACTTGTCGAAAGAGTCAACATAGGCCTTATCAAAAGGATTTATTTTTACATTTTTCTTAAGTCTCAGTGTTAATGGCTTAGCAACTTTCGAAAAATACTTAATGAATTTTCTGTAATATCCAATGAGCCCTAGGAATGATTTTATTTGCTTGATTGTTTTTGGGATAGGAAAATTCAATATTGCTTCTACTTTCTTTGGGTTAGGTTTGACACCTTCGGCTGTAACTATATGTCCCAGAAATTCGGTTTCATGTTTCATAAATTCACTTTTATAAATTTGGATCTTTAGATTAGCAGATTTCAAGACATCTAAGATTTTCTTCAGAAATAAAATATGTTCTTGTAGAGATGTGCTAAAAACAATAATATCATCCATATACACGAAGCAGATCTTTCCGATATATTCAAAAAGGATATCATTCATTAGTCATTGAAATGTCACTGTGGCATTTTTCAAATCAAATGGCATTCTAGTAAATTCATAATGTCCTCTATCGGTTGAAAATGCCGTTTTCTGGATATCTTTTTCACTAACTTCGATTTGATGGAAACCCTTTGCTAAATCGAGAGTTGTGAAATACATGGATCTCCTTAGTTTATCTAATATGTTATCGATATTCGGTATCGGAAAATTATCGTCGATTGTAATCTCATTTAGTTTTCTATAATCTACCACTAATCGCCACTTAGTCTTCCCTGACGCGTCGCTTTTCTTTGGAACAATCCAAATTGGTGAAGAATAAGGGGATTTACTTGGACGTACGATCCCTTGAGATAGCATATCGTTGATTTGCGCTTCCACCACAGACCGATGGATATAAGGATATCTGTACGATTTTGCATACACAGGGTTGCTGCAAGTAGTTTTTATTTCGTGCTTAATGTTATGAGTGAAAGACAAATTGTCACCTTCTTGAAAGAATATGTCTTTGTAGTTGTTTAATAACTTCATGAGACAACTTTTTTCTTTGGAATTCAGATGATCATTTCTCAACGTCAAAAGAGGTTTTTTAGTTTTATATGTTTCCGACATGTATAAATTATTTATATATTCTTCTTTCTCTTCGTCTTCTTTCGACTGATATATGGGTAAAATCTTATCGTCAAATTTTATCACTTTGCATTTTAAATCGATTATTACGTTATATTTATCGAAAATATTGTTGCCTAATAGCCCATCAAAAAAGTCACTGAATTTTTATTCGATAAATTGGAATTTTTCGCTTCCTCCGAGTTCTTGGAAAGGTTTGATTTCAACTTTGTGGGAATATGACAATTGTGAATTAAAAGTGTTAATACAAGACGTTTCTCTTGGGATACGTAATTTTGGATGACATAGATTTGGCCTTATGATGCTCATACTCGCTCCTGTATCTATAAGGAATCTGAGTGAAATCCCAAATGAATCTATTCGAATATATTGGAGGTTACTGATTCCGGGGCAGTTTCCGAGGCAAGTTTCTGAAAATTTTGGATATTACTGTTTTCACCGGCAGGAGATTTTTGGTTTTTATTTTGATTGACGTGAATTTGTCTTGAATAATCCACTTCCATAGGTTGAGGGCTACCAAACTTTCTAATACGGCTTTGAAGTGAATTTCTAGGAAATTGTTGATATTGGGAGTTGGTTTGAAAGTTTTCGAATTTTCCGAGATTGTCAAAATTCGGATGGAAGTTATTTACGTTAGGATAGTTATTTAGACGAGCCGGTTGCTGAAAATTCTGTCGATAATAATTTCTAAATGGATGTTTGTGTTGGTTTTTATTTCTTTGTTGGATTTAGTTTTCACTATAATATAAATGACCTGTTTCAGTTAAAATACTAACTGCTTTTTCAAAACTATCAGGATTCCGACAAAATAAAAGTGTCTGGCTTGGCTCCGGTAAATTACTTTTAAACACGTCAACAGCGAGTTTGTGATTATTCAAGATAACTTCAGACGAATTTGGGTGATTTTCTTGTTATACTTTAATGTTTAAAGCAATTAACCGTTTTTATAAAATATTTATAAAATTTATTGCAGAACCTCTGAATTCGGTTGTTCTCAGTTCATTTAATAATTGACAGCTACTTCTCTGATCCATAAAATTTGCAAATAATAAATTTTTAATGTCGTCCCACTTCACAAAATGAGGGCTCGCATCTATAATTTGTTTAGCTTTACCAACTATCTTAGTTTTTACAACACTTAAAATTATTTGTTGCGTATGATGGTTGTAAGTTGACAGTGTTGGGGCCATTTGATCTACCATGTCGACGAAGCTTTTTAGTTGATCCCTATTTCCGTCGCAAATAGGAAGATGCGACGCGCGCTTTAGTGGATCAATCACAAGATTCAAAGCGCCTTTTTCCTCATTGTCCTTAATCTCGCTTGTCTTTATACTATCGTTACCTGTTGCCATTTCGAATGTGTTGGCTGTTGTTCTGGAGCTTGAATCAAACTGCTTTGGAACTTCAACTTAATCTGCAGTCTGGAACTATAATCTCTTCGGAAACTACATTTTTGCACTTTCTTGGAAATATTTGCAAAGCTTTGTAGCTGCACTGTTTTCACTAAGGGAAAAACTATCGCTCACGTAGTTTTTTTTTCAATCGCGACGTTTAAAGTTAAAACCTTTTCGCGGTTGTAACAATCTTAAATATGCGATTTAAATTTGTTCGTTTTTTGGACCCTTTTTCGTTTTAAAAAGGATCCTACCGACTGCGCCAATTATGATATGCGAGTGCGAATATACACTCTTTAAAGAAAAAAACACGTGAATGTTCCGTGTAACCCGTCTTTATTCTTTAAGTTATTTATCCAGACTAACTATTGACTTTCTTCCTTATCCTATTTATCAACAAATATCCTCTCAGTTCGAGTGATCAATCAGATCACACGAACACTACCATTTCTAAAAATAATTTTACGGTCTCGTGAACTTTTTCATTTTAATAAAAAAATACATCCTTCCATACTTCGCTCTATGACTTTATGTGAACGATCTTAAACACATTCGTTATGATTGGTTTCCATGCCATCAGGACGAATGGTTCATTTTAATTAGAAAATGCATCTTTGCATGCTATGACTTTATGTGAACGATCGTAAACGCATTCGTTATGATTGGTTTCCATACCATCAGAACGAATGTTCTATTTTAATTAAAAATTATATCCTTCGATATGACAACTTAGTGAGATACACTACATTTTGCTCTCCAAACAAATCGAAAAAATCGTAGAGATAAGGATACTTGCAAATTCGATCATGGTGACTTAAGGGGTTGTTCTACCTTTGGAAAAAAATCAATTTGTTTTTTATTTTGCATTTTCCAATAGATTAGACCTTTAAAAATAAGTACCTAAAATTGAAAAACGATAACTCTTTCCTTTTTTGTTCTACTAACATATTTCGGAGCGTGCGATCCGGGGCGTCCCCTCCTAATTTGAGCGCTATTGTTGCGCGACCAGTTTTGAACATCTTTTATGCTATACTAACGGTATATACATGTAAATATGATTTTCTAAAAGTAAATGCTGCATTTTTACACATATTTCCTAGGTATAAAAAAATTGCTTTATGTTTGTGAAAAATGTGTTGCGTAAACTTTAAACACCGTTTCCTCAAAACGACTTTTTTGGTGCGCGGCACAGCGCTGAGAAAAATTTAATCAACCGTTTCATTTCGAATTTTGAGTGCATATTAATCAACCGATTTACGACTGCAATAGTCTAAAACTAGACATATAAATTCAATTTTGGCAGTTTGGGAGCTCTAGTTTCAATTTTAAAAGTCCCAAAACCGAATACCCTATGTTCGAACGCTTGTCAAACTGCAAAAATTTAATACTTATGCCCAATTTCAGGCTATTGCAGTAAATGTACTATACACCAGAACCAACGATTTTTTTTTTGGTAAATTGTCCACAAATCACTTGGAGGACCTGGGTACTGTGCCGCGCAAGTAGTGGTTGGCGAAAAAAGTGCTGCATCATCGGGCCAGTGTGGCCGCCATTTTGTTTTTTTAATTTCTTATATCATCAAAAAATCAAAGTTTCACAATAATAAATAAGCATGTTTAATTTCAAATTGATTGCTTTTGTCGATTTTTCTTGACAACGATTTAACACGAGGTTTACCTCGTGTTCAGCCACTCAAAGGTAGAATAACCCCTTAACCACTATAAAAATGCATTTAAACACAGTCAGAATCTTACCCATACGAAGATTGAAACGTTAAATTTGCACACGAACGATTTGCTGTTTAATGACGTGTACCGCGATTTTCAAAAATCTTTATACGGAGTTCAATTGCAGCCACTACTCCCACGAACCGAATATAAGAAAGATTGCATTAATTATATTCATTGATTGTTCACGTCAAAATGAATCTATAAAATCAGGTTCAGTTGATATAAGGTTAGGTATCAAAATATCGACAAAAATCAAAACATCGATAGATATACCTACCTTGACAACAGTTTATTGCTTATTTCTTCATGATCGTGTAATAGAGTACAATCAGCTGACTAGATAAGTTCAAATCCTGTATAAAACCATGAAGAATATAAATTTTAATACAGTATAAAATTGTAAACCTATCGTCATCGATACGCAAGGATTCAAAGGACACCACAATACTTTCATCATCAAAGAAATAGCTCCCCTAAATGTATACGAACATTTTCATCAACAGTTTATACTCAAACCTCCATTCAGTTTTACAAGAATTTCAAGCGAGCTCCAACGCCAATTGCATTTATTATATGAGCACTACCATGGATTAAAAGGGGCAGGTGGACTTACTACGAATATATTATGGGAACTTAACCAATATTTACTTTCAAACATGAAAAATGCTACAATATTCGTTAGACGATTAGAAAAAAAGAAACTGGCTGATCGACATGTTGGAGAATACTACTCTGGTATTAAACTTGGATGATTACGGGTGTCCTAGTCTGAGGACATCAAAAAGCACTATTCAAAATCACCACCACGCGCATCGCATATTGTATGTTGCGCGGAGCAAAATGCAATTGTATTAAAAAAATACATTTTAAATGTGAATCCAACTGAAAACTGAATACAAAACTCATTATGCGAATAAATAATTTTATTTATTTTATTTGTGAGTTTCATTATTAAAATGCTTTTTGATAAAACAAAGACGTGTCCATTTCAATTCCATGCAATTACGCGTTTTTGTGACCTTTGCTGCTACAGCTCAAAGCAAGCTTTCCTGCATTGAAATCTTATCCGATACTTCTTGTCTATTTCTAAACCAGTTAGTTTTGCAAATAACGAGGGCTTACAATTCAATAGCTCTTTCAGTGACTCCAGGGTACACCCACCATATACTACCTTCTATCTCACATAACATGCTGCCAAATTTCGAGAACGACAATCCTCTTCATTCAGTAATCGAGGTACCAGAGACCTTGTTCCATCTTCAGGTTCTAAGTACGTTGAATCAATTTTAAAATTGATAATTTTAGAATGACGCCAAATTGCTTCACATACACAATATTGGCACAGTTGAGACAATTGCTCAATCCAAA
Source organism: Oxycera nigricornis (assembly GCA_963942545.1). Classification (NCBI taxonomy): domain Eukaryota; kingdom Metazoa; phylum Arthropoda; class Insecta; order Diptera; family Stratiomyidae; genus Oxycera; species Oxycera nigricornis. The sequence goes on from OZ012663.1 coordinate 54,851,960, forward strand.
ACATTGTGTTTTTTCTGTTCGTAACCTACTTTATGTCTAAAACGTATGTAAGCTAAGTTATAAATTTAAACTAATAACAGAATTAGTTTCGAAAAAAACTTTTTAATTTACCTTTAATCACTCACTTTTCAAATAAATATTTTAAATCTAATTGTTGTCCGTTCATCCAAACATTTCCTTACCAAATATATATTTTTCCACACGTATCAAACGCCTTTTATCACACAACATTCTCAGCTAGCGCTAGCTCTTTTTAATCCCACCGATCACCCCTTATTATCACTGACGCATCTAGCCCTTTATCTACAAACAAAACACACCATACAAATAATTCCATGCTCTTAAACTCGTGCCACTAACTACAACAAGTACAACTAACTCACGCCAACTTGGCCTTGAATCCATTTAACACACCCTTATCTCTAACACAAGTGCCGCTAAACACAAGACATTTGCTTCCAAGGTGGGTCTGAATCCCCTCGTTTCTACTATCAGTATGCAAGAATTTTATGATACTTTGGAAAAAACTGTATGGTGAAAAAAATACCCTCCATTCACAATATTCAATGTCGATGGGCTCTCTATTGTCCAAACTTAAGTTCCAAAAATACTTGCGAGTCGGGGGAAAAACAAATAGCAGCTATAAAGTCGACTGAGAATTCTCCAATAATAATCGTCGCATGCATATGAGTCCATCAGTTATTTTCGTGCCCCCAATGATTGTTTTCCGCGGAAAAATATGACCGATTCCCATATGAGAGGTGCGCCACAGGGTCCATTGGCAGATCACATCTTTCTGGATGGATGCAGACAAATCTGTTCGCGCAATTGTTTGAACATTAAATACCCGACTTTAGAATTTCCAGTATTGCTTATTATAGATGGACACAATACCAAGAATATAGAGCTCGTAAACTTGACAAGAAAAAAACCACCAAAAAGTTGCTACCTTCCTCAGTGTTGTATCGTTATTAAATGACAAAGTCTGTGATGCCTATATATACCTAACATAAGTGGATACAATTAAGCCTAAGTTTAAATAATGATGAAAGGCAGTTGCCTGTATCGGTGTTTAATCTGTTCGCCACTGGTTCCTTGTTGATAAAAAGGCTTTCGTAAGGGTCGAATTTTGATGGCTTGGAGACTTCCTTGACCACTTCTATATGCTCCTTCGATATCTCATGGTGGCTCTCAATGATGTGTTTCGCGATCGCTGACTTCAATCCTGTTGATTGTTTTCGCCCCTCTCGCATCAGTTCGGCCTCCCTTAGATGCTACTGGAGTCGCCACTAGTCGCTTCGTTTGTCCTATGTACTTCTTAGAGCAATCAGGGCAGGTCACCTTATAAATACCGCTTTTCTCCCATAAACTTTTTGGATCTTTAGGGCTACCTAGGGCCGTTTTCAGCTGTGCATATCTACTAGAGCCCACGCTTTCTATATTCCTTCTTTTCAATATTAGTTGAATATGTTTGAACACTGGGGTGTAAATGACTGCCGCTCTGTGTATAGTGTTCGGTTGTATTGCTAGATTTGTAAAGTTTTTGAGTCGATCTTTCCTTTGTTTCTTGTTTACTATTCGCTGGATATCGTTTCCGGTGTAGTCGTTCAGTTCCGCTGTAGTTTTTATGTACTCAAGTTCCTTATTGAACCTATCGTTGCTTAAAGGCACGGTTAGCAATCTCTGTACCATGGAATGGTAAGCAGCCATTTTTTAGATTCAATAAGGAACTTGAGTACATAAAAACTACAGCGGAACTGAACGGCTACACCGCAAACGATATCATTTAATGTGACATTGATTTCTTGGCTGTATTACACATTTTTGAAGACATTGGGTAGTGCCTTTTATTAATAATATGTTCTATTCTGTATTTGAATGTAAAATTTAGTATTCTTAAAGAACAATTGGTAGGTTTAATAATGATATGTCGTTTCAGAATTGTCCCTTGATTATGCAATTATGTAACGTTTTTGTGGATTTTAAACTTTTCGTAATAACAATGTTCTCGGAAATATTTTCAATAAATTCTTTTGTGTTTGTTTTCATTATATAATATTCTGGGTAACGCAATAATTTTCCAATACATTTGTCTACAATTGGTTTTATTTTATATTCTACGTTGCCCTTAGTGTTAGATGCTGCTTGTAAAACTAATTAACGTTTTGTAATAATTCTAAGTTTTTCTTATTAGGAATTGGTACAATTACAAAATATGTGATTCGAGAAATATGGTATTTGGGTAAAATAAAAATAGTAATTTGTTTGTGCAACCGCAATTCAGATGTTTTGCAATTTTGCCGTGCCAATATCATAAACATGAATTTCTTGTGCGGTCTGAATGTATTTCCCTTCTTTCAAATCTATTGTATGTATAAATTTTACAAAGCCTTTAATTATTTTGATTTCTTCTAGTTTGATAAGGTTATATTGTCAATCACAAATTTTGCCGTTTGGTAGTAATTATAAAAGAGACCAAGATCACGAAGGTTCCTGTAAATGAATAGGTGGTTGGAAGTTTTTATGTTTCATGAAATTTTTTTTTATTTTTCGTTGCTCTATTTTTGTTGAGGATGAAAGGTCTATCAAATTTTTGGTTTCTATTTTTGTTTATAACATATTTCGGGCTAACTTCTACTGTTTTCCTGTGGCTGTTTTGATTCTCTATGGCTTTATTCTGTTTGTTTTCAATATATTTCTTAATTTCGGGATATTTTTCAGAGGGGATGATGCCATTTTGAATTTCTATCGGTTTGTGATTTGTTGTGGAATGTATCGTTTCATTATAATATTTGAGGATTTGTTGAATATCTATCATATTTGGAGATATTTTGGACTCTGTTATTTTAATTCTAATGTGTTCATTGAGGGTATTATGGAGTCTGTCGACGTCAGAATTTCCAGTTTTAAGACCTGGTTTAGTAAAGTGTAAAGTAATGTTTTCAATATTGAGAAAATTTTCTTAGTTGTGTGTCAAAGCACTTTCGTTATCTGTATGATATGCCGCATGTTGCAAAGTGTTGGTTTAAAGCTGCTTTTATGTCTACCCAGTTTCGTGTGTCCAGTGATATTGCTTGCGCAAATTTTGAAAATTTGTCGATGAGAGTTAAGTAAAAGTGATTTCTATCTATGAACCATATATTCATGTGAACTACCTCATGTGGTTTATCCGGAATCGCAGGTTTAAAAAATGGTAATATAGAAGGTTTTCGCTCATATTTACTGAGTTGGCAAGTGTGACAATTATTGATTATTTTCGTGATCTCTTTCTTTAGGTTTGGGAAATAGTACTTAGACTTGTTCAATTTCTCTATGGTTATTCCGTTTATGCTCCTTTAGGATTTCTTCTTGAATCGCTCCCTTTTCCGTGCAATCAAAAAGTAAATAGCTACATTTTATAAATTTAATGGCAGTATGTGGGGTTCTCCACTTTAAATATTGCGTTTGAAACTTATGAAAGGCATACAAGTCTGGCATATAAAGTCCCATTACTCCCTTTTGTGGAATTTGATTATTTAATATGTATTGAAAATATATATTATTTAATTCTTTAGAAATGCAAATTACTCGTGATTTCTTGAAATATTTCTTCTTTATGATGCGGTTATTTTTCCCAATTTTATTATTAATTGATTATCATAAACGTTTAATGGAGATTCGGAAATAAAGATATAATTTGGGTTATCTTCGTCAGCGCTATGGCATGTTGCTGCCACTGAGTTGTTTTCGCTATCGTCAGTGTTGCCTATAAATTCGTTGGCGTTTATATGCATTGTTAAATTATTATTATGTGATTTTTGTTTTTCATTAAAGCTTCGATTTTCGTTCGAGCTAGATTCTGCCCGCGATGCAGTTTCAATATGTGGAGTGGGTCGTGGGAGTGCATCAGCAACTTTATTTTCCTTGTCTTTGATATATTCGATTTCATAATTATATTCCTCCAATTGTAACTTCCATCGTTGCAACTTTGGATTTGGTTCCTTGAGGTTAGCTATCCATGATAATGGTTTATGATCGGATTTAATTGTAAACTTCCTACCATATAAGTAGGGTCTGAAATATTTAATAGCCCAAACAATAGCCAGGAGTTCTTTTTCTATAGTCGAGTAATTAATTTCATGATAGTTGAGAGTACGTGAAGCAAAAGATATAGGGTGGGTGTCTTGGGATAAAACTGCTCCAATAGTGCAATGGGAAGCATCCGTTGTCAGAGTAAATTTTTTGTTGAAATCGGGATATTTTAACACAGGCTCTGAAACTATTAATTTTTTCAACTTGTCGAAAGAGTCAACATAGGCCTTATCAAAAGGATTTATTTTTACATTTTTCTTAAGTCTCAGTGTTAATGGCTTAGCAACTTTCGAAAAATACTTAATGAATTTTCTGTAATATCCAATGAGCCCTAGGAATGATTTTATTTGCTTGATTGTTTTTGGGATAGGAAAATTCAATATTGCTTCTACTTTCTTTGGGTTAGGTTTGACACCTTCGGCTGTAACTATATGTCCCAGAAATTCGGTTTCATGTTTCATAAATTCACTTTTATAAATTTGGATCTTTAGATTAGCAGATTTCAAGACATCTAAGATTTTCTTCAGAAATAAAATATGTTCTTGTAGAGATGTGCTAAAAACAATAATATCATCCATATACACGAAGCAGATCTTTCCGATATATTCAAAAAGGATATCATTCATTAGTCATTGAAATGTCACTGTGGCATTTTTCAAATCAAATGGCATTCTAGTAAATTCATAATGTCCTCTATCGGTTGAAAATGCCGTTTTCTGGATATCTTTTTCACTAACTTCGATTTGATGGAAACCCTTTGCTAAATCGAGAGTTGTGAAATACATGGATCTCCTTAGTTTATCTAATATGTTATCGATATTCGGTATCGGAAAATTATCGTCGATTGTAATCTCATTTAGTTTTCTATAATCTACCACTAATCGCCACTTAGTCTTCCCTGACGCGTCGCTTTTCTTTGGAACAATCCAAATTGGTGAAGAATAAGGGGATTTACTTGGACGTACGATCCCTTGAGATAGCATATCGTTGATTTGCGCTTCCACCACAGACCGATGGATATAAGGATATCTGTACGATTTTGCATACACAGGGTTGCTGCAAGTAGTTTTTATTTCGTGCTTAATGTTATGAGTGAAAGACAAATTGTCACCTTCTTGAAAGAATATGTCTTTGTAGTTGTTTAATAACTTCATGAGACAACTTTTTTCTTTGGAATTCAGATGATCATTTCTCAACGTCAAAAGAGGTTTTTTAGTTTTATATGTTTCCGACATGTATAAATTATTTATATATTCTTCTTTCTCTTCGTCTTCTTTCGACTGATATATGGGTAAAATCTTATCGTCAAATTTTATCACTTTGCATTTTAAATCGATTATTACGTTATATTTATCGAAAATATTGTTGCCTAATAGCCCATCAAAAAAGTCACTGAATTTTTATTCGATAAATTGGAATTTTTCGCTTCCTCCGAGTTCTTGGAAAGGTTTGATTTCAACTTTGTGGGAATATGACAATTGTGAATTAAAAGTGTTAATACAAGACGTTTCTCTTGGGATACGTAATTTTGGATGACATAGATTTGGCCTTATGATGCTCATACTCGCTCCTGTATCTATAAGGAATCTGAGTGAAATCCCAAATGAATCTATTCGAATATATTGGAGGTTACTGATTCCGGGGCAGTTTCCGAGGCAAGTTTCTGAAAATTTTGGATATTACTGTTTTCACCGGCAGGAGATTTTTGGTTTTTATTTTGATTGACGTGAATTTGTCTTGAATAATCCACTTCCATAGGTTGAGGGCTACCAAACTTTCTAATACGGCTTTGAAGTGAATTTCTAGGAAATTGTTGATATTGGGAGTTGGTTTGAAAGTTTTCGAATTTTCCGAGATTGTCAAAATTCGGATGGAAGTTATTTACGTTAGGATAGTTATTTAGACGAGCCGGTTGCTGAAAATTCTGTCGATAATAATTTCTAAATGGATGTTTGTGTTGGTTTTTATTTCTTTGTTGGATTTAGTTTTCACTATAATATAAATGACCTGTTTCAGTTAAAATACTAACTGCTTTTTCAATACTATCAGGATTCCGACAAAATAAAAGTGTCTGGCTTGGCTCCGGTAAATTACTTTTAAACACGTCAACAGCGAGTTTGTGATTATTCAAGATAACTTCAGACGAATTTGGGTGATTTTCTTGTTATACTTTAATGTTTAAAGCAATTAACCGTTTTTATAAAATATTTATAAAATTTATTGCAGAACCTCTGAATTCGGTTGTTCTCAGTTCATTTAATAATTGACAGCTACTTCTCTGATCCATAAAATTTGCAAATAATAAATTTTTAATGTCGTCCCACTTCACAAAATGAGGGCTCGCATCTATAATTTGTTTAGCTTTACCAACTATCTTAGTTTTTACAACACTTAAAATTATTTGTTGCGTATGATGGTTGTAAGTTGACAGTGTTGGGGCCATTTGATCTACCATGTCGACGAAGCTTTTTAGTTGATCCCTATTTCCGTCGCAAATAGGAAGATGCGACGCGCGCTTTAGTGGATCAATCACAAGATTCAAAGCGCCTTTTTCCTCATTGTCCTTAATCTCGCTTGTCTTTATACTATCGTTACCTGTTGCCATTTCGAATGTGTTGGCTGTTGTTCTGGAGCTTGAATCAAACTGCTTTGGAACTTCAACTTAATCTGCAGTCTGGAACTATAATCTCTTCGGAAACTACATTTTTGCACTTTCTTGGAAATATTTGCAAAGCTTTGTAGCTGCACTGTTTTCACTAAGGGAAAAACTATCGCTCACGTAGTTTTTTTTTCAATCGCGACGTTTAAAGTTAAAACCTTTTCGCGGTTGTAACAATCTTAAATATGCGATTTAAATTTGTTCGTTTTTTGGACCCTTTTTCGTTTTAAAAAGGATCCTACCGACTGCGCCAATTATGATATGCGAGTGCGAATATACACTCTTTAAAGAAAAAAACACGTGAATGTTCCGTGTAACCCGTCTTTATTCTTTAAGTTATTTATCCAGACTAACTATTGACTTTCTTCCTTATCCTATTTATCAACAAATATCCTCTCAGTTCGAGTGATCAATCAGATCACACGAACACTACCATTTCTAAAAATAATTTTACGGTCTCGTGAACTTTTTCATTTTAATAAAAAAATACATCCTTCCATACTTCGCTCTATGACTTTATGTGAACGATCTTAAACACATTCGTTATGATTGGTTTCCATGCCATCAGGACGAATGGTTCATTTTAATTAGAAAATGCATCTTTGCATGCTATGACTTTATGTGAACGATCGTAAACGCATTCGTTATGATTGGTTTCCATACCATCAGAACGAATGTTCTATTTTAATTAAAAATTATATCCTTCGATATGACAACTTAGTGAGATACACTACATTTTGCTCTCCAAACAAATCGAAAAAATCGTAGAGATAAGGATACTTGCAAATTCGATCATGGTGACTTAAGGGGTTGTTCTACCTTTGGAAAAAAATCAATTTGTTTTTTATTTTGCATTTTCCAATAGATTAGACCTTTAAAAATAAGTACCTAAAATTGAAAAACGATAACTCTTTCCTTTTTTGTTCTACTAACATATTTCGGAGCGTGCGATCCGGGGCGTCCCCTCCTAATTTGAGCGCTATTGTTGCGCGACCAGTTTTGAACATCTTTTATGCTATACTAACGGTATATACATGTAAATATGATTTTCTAAAAGTAAATGCTGCATTTTTACACATATTTCCTAGGTATAAAAAAATTGCTTTATGTTTGTGAAAAATGTGTTGCGTAAACTTTAAACACCGTTTCCTCAAAACGACTTTTTTGGTTCGCGGCACAGCGCTGAGAAAAATTTAATCAACCGTTTCATTTCGAATTTTGAGTGCATATTAATCAACCGATTTACGACTGCAATAGTCTAAAACTAGACATATAAATTCAATTTTGGCAGTTTGGGAGCTCTAGTTTCAATTTTAAAAGTCCCAAAACCGAATACCCTATGTTCGAACGCTTGTCAAACTGCAAAAATTTAATACTTATGCCCAATTTCAGGCTATTGCAGTAAATGTACTATACACCAGAACCAACGATTTTTTTTTTGGTAAATTGTCCACAAATCACTTGGAGGACCTGGGTACTGTGCCGCGCAAGTAGTGGTTGGCGAAAAAAGTGCTGCATCATCGGGCCAGTGTGGCCGCCATTTTGTTTTTTAATTTCTTATATCATCAAAAAATCAAAGTTTCACAATAATAAATAAGCATGTTTAATTTCAAATTGATTGCTTTTGTCGATTTTTCTTGACAACGATTTAACACGAGGTTTACCTCGTGTTCAGCCACTCAAAGGTAGAATAACCCCTTAACCACTATAAAAATGCATTTAAACACAGTCAGAATCTTACCCATACGAAGATTGAAACGTTAAATTTGCACACGAACGATTTGCTGTTTAATGACGTGTACCGCGATTTTCAAAAATCTTTATACGGAGTTCAATTGCAGCCACTACTCCCACGAACCGAATATAAGAAAGATTGCATTAATTATATTCATTGATTGTTCACGTCAAAATGAATCTATAAAATCAGGTTCAGTTGATATAAGGTTAGGTATCAAAATATCGACAAAAATCAAAACATCGATAGATATACCTACCTTGACAACAGTTTATTGCTTATTTCTTCATGATCGTGTAATAGAGTACAATCAGCTGACTAGATAAGTTCAAATCCTGTATAAAACCATGAAGAATATAAATTTTAATACAGTATAAAATTGTAAACCTATCGTCATCGATACGCAAGGATTCAAAGGACACCACAATACTTTCATCATCAAAGAAATAGCTCCCCTAAATGTATACGAACATTTTCATCAACAGTTTATACTCAAACCTCCATTCAGTTTTACAAGAATTTCAAGCGAGCTCCAACGCCAATTGCATTTATTATATGAGCACTACCATGGATTAAAAGGGGCAGGTGGACTTACTACGAATATATTATGGGAACTTAACCAATATTTACTTTCAAACATGAAAAATGCTACAATATTCGTTAGACGATTAGAAAAAAAGAAACTGGCTGATCGACATGTTGGAGAATACTACTCTGGTATTAAACTTGGATGATTACGGGTGTCCTAGTCTGAGGACATCAAAAAGCACTATTCAAAATCACCACCACGCGCATCGCATATTGTATGTTGCGCGGAGCAAAATGCAATTGTATTAAAAAAATACATTTTAAATGTGAATCCAACTGAAAACTGAATACAAAACTCATTATGCGAATAAATAATTTTATTTATTTTATTTGTGAGTTTCATTATTAAAATGCTTTTTGATAAAACAAAGACGTGTCCATTTCAATTCCATGCAATTACGCGTTTTTGTGACCTTTGCTGCTACAGCTCAAAGCAAGCTTTCCTGCATTGAAATCTTATCCGATACTTCTTGTCTATTTCTAAACCAGTTAGTTTTGCAAATAACGAGGGCTTACAATTCAATAGCTCTTTCAGTGACTCCAGGGTACACCCACCATATACTACCTTCTATCTCACATAACATGCTGCCAAATTTCGAGAACGACAATCCTCTTCATTCAGTAATCGAGGTACCAGAGACCTTGTTCCATCTTCAGGTTCTAAGTACGTTGAATCAATTTTAAAATTGATAATTTTAGAATGACGCCAAATTGCTTCACATACACAATATTGGCACAGTTGAGACAATTGCTCAATCCAAAACATTGTGTTTTTTCTGTTCGTAACCTACTTTATGTCTAAAACGTATGTAAGCTAAGTTATAAATTTAAACTAATAACAGAATTAGTTTCGAAAAAAACTTTTTAATTTACCTTTAATCACTCACTTTTCAAATAAATATTTTAAATCTAATTGTTGTCCGTTCATCCAAACATTTCCTTACCAAATATATATTTTTCCACACGTATCAAACGCCTTTTATCACACAACATTCTCAGCTAGCGCTAGCTCTTTTTAATCCCACCGATCACCCCTTATTATCACTGACGCATCTAGCCCTTTATCTACAAACAAAACACACCATACAAATAATTCCATGCTCTTAAACTCGTGCCACTAACTACAACAAGTACAACTAACTCACGCCAACTTGGCCTTGAATCCATTTAACACACCCTTATCTCTAACACAAGTGCCGCTAAACACAAGACATTTGCTTCCAAGGTGGGTCTGAATCCCCTCGTTTCTACTATCAGTATGCAAGAATTTTATGATACTTTGGAAAAAACTGTATGGTGAAAAAAATACCCTCCATTCACAATATTCAATGTCGATGGGCTCTCTATTGTCCAAACTTAAGTTCCAAAAATACTTGCGAGTCGGGGGAAAAACAAATAGCAGCTATAAAGTCGACTGAGAATTCTCCAATAATAATCGTCGCATGCATATGAGTCCATCAGTTATTTTCGTGCCCCCAATGATTGTTTTCCGCGGAAAAATATGACCGATTCCCATATGAGAGGTGCGCCACAGGGTCCATTGGCAGATCACATCTTTCTGGATGGATGCAGACAAATCTGTTCGCGCAATTGTTTGAACATTAAATACCCGACTTTAGAATTTCCAGTATTGCTTATTATAGATGGACACAATACCAAGAATATAGAGCTCGTAAACTTGACAAGAAAAAAACCACCAAAAAGTTGCTACCTTCCTCAGTGTTGTATCGTTATTAAATGACAAAGTCTGTGATGCCTATATATACCTAACATAAGTGGATACAATTAAGCCTAAGTTTAAATAATGATGAAAGGCAGTTGCCTGTATCGGTGTTTAATCTGTTCGCCACTGGTTCCTTGTTGATAAAAAGGCTTTCGTAAGGGTCGAATTTTGATGGCTTGGAGACTTCCTTGACCACTTCTATATGCTCCTTCGATATCTCATGGTGGCTCTCAATGATGTGTTTCGCGATCGCTGACTTCAATCCTGTTGATTGTTTTCGCCCCTCTCGCACCAGTTCGGCCTCCCTTAGATGCTACTGGAGTCGCCACTAGTCGCTTCGTTTGTCCTATGTACTTCTTAGAGCAATCAGGGCAGGTCACCTTATAAATACCGCTTTTCTCCCATAAACTTTTTGGATCTTTAGGGCTACCTAGGGCCGTTTCCAGCTGTGCATATCTACTAGAGCCCACGCTTTCTATATTCCTTCTTTTCAATATTAGTTGAATATGTTTGAACACTGGGGTGTAAATGACTGCCGCTCTGTGTATAGTGTTCGGTTGTATTGCTAGATTTGTAAAGTTTTTGAGTCGATCTTTCCTTTGTTTCTTGTTTACTATTCGCTGGATATCGTTTCCGGTGTAGTCGTTCAGTTCCGCTGTAGTTTTTATGTACTCAAGTTCCTTATTGAACCTATCGTTGCTTAAAGGCACGGTTAGCAATCTCTGTACCATGGAATGGTAAGCAGCCATTTTTTAGATTCAATAAGGAACTTGAGTACATAAAAACTACAGCGGAACTGAACGGCTACACCGCAAACGATATCATTTAATGTGACATTGATTTCTTGGCTGTATTACACATTTTTGAAGACATTGGGTAGTGCCTTTTATTAATAATATGTTCTATTCTGTATTTGAATGTAAAATTTAGTATTCTTAAAGAACAATTGGTAGGTTTAATAATGATATGTCGTTTCAGAATTGTCCCTTGATTATGCAATTATGTAACGTTTTTGTGGATTTTAAACTTTTCGTAATAACAATGTTCTCGGAAATATTTTCAATAAATTCTTTTGTGTTTGTTTTCATTATATAATATTCTGGGTAACGCAATAATTTTCCAATACATTTGTCTACAATTGGTTTTATTTTATATTCTACGTTGCCCTTAGTGTTAGATGCTGCTTGTAAAACTAATTAACGTTTTGTAATAATTCTAAGTTTTTCTTATTAGGAATTGGTACAATTACAAAATATGTGATTCGAGAAATATGGTATTTGGGTAAAATAAAAATAGTAATTTGTTTGTGCAACCGCAATTCAGATGTTTTGCAATTTTGCCGTGCCAATATTATAAACATGAATTTCTTGTGCAGTCTGAATGTCTGTCCCTTCTTTCAAATCTATTGTATGTATAAATTTTACAAAGCCTTTAATTATTTTGATTTCTTCTAGTTTGATAAGGTTATATTGTCAATCACAAATTTTGCCGTTTGGTAGTAATTATAAAAGAGACCAAGATCACGAAGGTTCGTGTAAATGAATAGGTGGTTGGAAGTTTTTATGTTTCATGAAAAGTTTTTTTATTTTTCGTTGCTCTATTTTTGTTGAGGATGAAAGGTCTATCAAATTTTTGGTTTCTATTTTTGTTTATTACATATTTCGGGCTAACTTCTACTGTTTTCCTGTGGCTGTTTTGATTCTCTATGGCTTTATTCTGTTTGTTTTCAATATATTTCTTAATTTCGGGATATTTTTCAGAGGGGATGATGCCATTTTGAATTTCTATCGGTTTATGATTTGTTGTGGAATGTATCGTTTCATTATAATATTTGAGGATTTGTTGAATATCTATCATATTTGGAGATATTTTGGACTCTGTTATTTTAATTCTAATGTGTTCATTGAGGGTATTATGGAGTCTGTCGACGTCAGAATTTCCAGTTTTAAGACCTGGTTTAGTAAAGTGTAAAGTAATGTTTTCAATATTGAGAAAATTTTCTTAGTTGTGTGTCAAAGCACTTTCGTTATCTGTATGATATGCCGCATGTTGCAAAGTGTTGGTTTAAAGCTGCTTTTATGTCTACCCAGTTTCGTGTGTCCAGTGATATTGCTTGCGCAAATTTTGAAAATTTGTCGATGAGAGTTAAGTAAAAGTGATTTCTATCTATGAACCATATATTCATGTGAACTACCTCATGTGGTTTATCCGGAATCGCAGGTTTAAAAAATGGTAATATAGAAGGTTTTCGCTCATATTTACTGAGTTGGCAAGTGTGACAATTATTGATTATTTTCGTGATCTCTTTCTTTAGGTTTGGGAAATAGTACTTAGACTTGTTCAATTCCTCTATGGTTATTCCGTTTATGCTCCTTTAGGATTTCTTCTTGAATCGCTCCCTTTTCCGTGCAATCAAAAAGTAAATAGCTACATTTTATAAATTTAATGGCAGTATGTGGGGTTCTCCACTTTAAATATTGCGTTTGAAACTTATGAAAGGCATACAAGTCTGGCATATAAAGTCCCATTACTCCCTTTTGTGGAATTTGATTATTTAATATGTATTGAAAATATATATTATTTAATTCTTTAGAAATGCAAATTACTCGTGATTTCTTGAAATATTTCTTCTTTATGATGCGGTTATTTTTCCCAATTTTATTATTAATTGATTATCATAAACGTTTAATGGAGATTCGGAAATAAAGATATAATTTGGGTTATCTTCGTCAGCGCTATGGCATGTTGCTGCCACTGAGTTGTTTTCGCTATCGTCAGTGTTGCCTATAAATTCGTTGGCGTTTATATGCATTGTTAAATTATTATTATGTGATTTTTGTTTTTCATTAAAGCTTCGATTTTCGTTCGAGCTGGATTCTGCCCGCGATGCAGTTTCAATATGTGGAGTGGGTCGTGGGAGTGCATCAGCAACTTTATTTTCCTTGTCTTTGATATATTCGATTTCATAATTATATTCCTCCAATTGTAACTTCCATCGTTGCAACTTTGGATTTGGTTCCTTGAGGTTAGCTATCCATGATAATGGTTTATGATCGGATTTAATTGTAAACTTCCTACCATATAAGTAGGGTCTGAAATATTTAATAGCCCAAACAATAGCCAGGAGTTCTTTTTCTATAGTCGAGTAATTAATTTCATGATAGTTGAGAGTACGTGAAGCAAAAGATATAGGGTGGGTGTCTTGGGATAAAACTGCTCCAATAGTGCAATGGGAAGCATCCGTTGTCAGAGTAAATTTTTTGTTGAAATCGGGATATTTTAACACAGGCTCTGAAACTATTAATTTTTTCAACTTGTCGAAAGAGTCAACATAGGCCTTATCAAAAGGATTTATTTTTACATTTTTCTTAAGTCTCAGTGTTAATGGCTTAGCAACTTTCGAAAAATACTTAATGAATTTTCTGTAATATCCAATGAGCCCTAGGAATGATTTTATTTGCTTGATTGTTTTTGGGATAGGAAAATTCAATATTGCTTCTACTTTCTTTGGGTTAGGTTTGACACCTTCGGCTGTAACTATATGTCCCAGAAATTCGGTTTCATGTTTCATAAATTCACTTTTATAAATTTGGATCTTTAGATTAGCAGATTTCAAGACATCTAAGATTTTCTTCAGAAATAAAATATGTTCTTGTAGAGATGTGCTAAAAACAATAATATCATCCATATACACGAAGCAGATCTTTCCGATATATTCAAAAAGGATATCATTCATTAGTCATTGAAATGTCACTGTGGCATTTTTCAAATCAAATGGCATTCTAGTAAATTCATAATGTCCTCTATCGGTTGAAAATGCCGTTTTCTGGATATCTTTTTCACTAACTTCGATTTGATGGAAACCCTTTGCTAAATCGAGAGTTGTGAAATACATGGATCTCCTTAGTTTATCTAATATGTTATCGATATTCGGTATCGGAAAATTATCGTCGATTGTAATCTCATTTAGTTTTCTATAATCTACCACTAATCGCCACTTAGTCTTCCCTGACGCGTCGCTTTTCTTTGGAACAATCCAAATTGGTGAAGAATAAGGGGATTTACTTGGACGTACGATCCCTTGAGATAGCATATCGTTGATTTGCGCTTCCACCACAGACCGATGGATATAAGGATATCTGTACGATTTTGCATACACAGGGTTGTTGCAAGTAGTTTTTATTTCGTGCTTAATGTTATGAGTGAAAGTCAAATTGTCACCTTCTTGAAAGAATATGTCTTTGTAGTTGTTTAATAACTTCATGAGACAACTTTTTTCTTTGGAATTCAGATGATCATTTCTCAACGTCAAAAGAGGTTTTTTAGTTTTATATGTTTCCGACATGTATAAATTATTTATATATTCTTCTTTCTCTTCGTCTTCTTTCGACTGATATATGGGTAAAATCTTATCGTAAAATTTTATCACTTTGCATTTTAAATCGATTATTACGTTATATTTATCGAAAATATTGTTGCCTTATAGCCCATCAAAAAAGTCACTGAATTTTTATTCGATAAATTGGAATTTTTCGCTTCCTCCGAGTTCTTGGAAAGGTTTGATTTCAACTTTGTGGGAATATGACAATTGTGAATTAAAAGTGTTAATACAAGACGTTTCTCTTGGGATACGTAATTTTGGATGACATAGATTTGGCCTTATGATGCTCATACTCGCTCCTGTATCTATAAGGAATCTGAGTGAAATCCCAAATGAATCTATTCGAATATATTGGAGGTTACTGATTCCAGGGCAGTTTCCGAGGCAAGTTTCTGAAAATTTTGGATATTACTGTTTTCACCGGCAGGAGATTTTTGGTTTTTATTTTGATTGACGTGAATTTGTCTTGAATAATCCACTTCCATAGGTTGAGGGCTACCAAACTTTCTAATACGGCTTTGAAGTGAATTTCTAGGAAATTGTTGATATTGGGAGTTGGTTTGAAAGTTTTCGAATTTTCCGAGATTGTTAAAATTCGGATGGAAGTTATTTACGTTAGGATAGTTATTTAGACGAGCCGGTTGCTGAAAATTCTGTCGATAATAATTTCTAAATGGATGTTTGTGTTGGTTTTTATTTCTTTGTTGGATTTAGTTTTCACTATAATATAGATGACCTGTTTCAGTTAAAATACTAACTGCTTTTTCAATACTATCAGGATTCCGACGAAATAAAAGTGTCTGGCTTGGCTCCGGTAAATTATTTTTTAGCACGTCAACAGCGAGTTTGTGATTATTCAAGATAACTTCAGACGAATTTGGGTGATTTTCTTGTTATACTTTAATGTTTAAAGCAATTAACCGTTTTTGTAAAATATTTATAAAATTTATTGCAGAACCTCTGAATTCGGTTGTTCTCAGTTCATTTAATAATTGATAGCTACTTCTCTGATCCATAAAATTTGCAAATAATAAATTTTTAATGTCGTCCCACTTCACAAAATGAGGGCTCGCATCTATAATTTGTTTAGCTTTACCAACTATCTTAGTTTTTACAACACTTAAAATTATTTGTTGCGTATGATGGTTGTAAGTTGACAGTGTTGGGGCCATTTGGTCTACCATGTCGACGAAGCTTTTTAGTTGATCCCTATTTCCGTCGCAAATAGGAAGATGCGACGCGCGCTTTAGTGGATCAATCACAAGATTCAAAGTGCCTTTTTCCTCATTGTCCTTAATCTCGCTTGTCTTTATACTATCGTTACCTGTTGCCATTTCGAATGTGTTGGCTGTTGTTCTGGAGCTTGAATCAAACTGCTTTGGAACTTCAACTTAATCTGCAGTCTGGAACTATAATCTCTTCGGAAACTACATTTTTGCACTTTCTTGGAAATATTTGCAAAGCTTTGTAGCTGCACTGTTTTCACTAAGGGAAAAACTATCGTTCACGTAGTTTTTTTTCAATCGCGACGTTTAAAGTTAAAACCTTTTCGCGGTTGGTTTTGGCAGTTTGGGAGCTCTAGTTTCAATTTTAAAAGTCCCAAAACCGAATACCCTATGTTCGAACGCTTGTCAAACTGCAAAAATTTAATACTTATGCCCAATTTCAGGCTATTGCAGTAAATGTACTATACACCAGAACCAACGATTTTTTTTTGGTAAATTGTCCACAAATCACTTGGAGGACCTGGGTACTGTGCCGCGCAAGTAGTGGTTGGCGAAAAAAGTGCTGCATCATCGGGCCAGTGTGGCCGCCATTTTGTTTTTTTAATTTCTTATATCATCAAAAAATCAAAGTTTCACAATAATAAATAAGCATGTTTAATTTCAAATTGATTGCTTTTGTCGATTTTTCTTGACAACGATTTAACACGAGGTTTACCTCGTGTTCAGCCACTCAAAGGTAGAATAACCCCTTAACCACTATAAAAATGCATTTAAACACAGTCAGAATCTTACCCATACGAAGATTGAAACGTTAAATTTGCACGCGAACGATTTCCTGTTTTATGACGTGTACCGCGATTTTCAAAAATCTTTATACGGAGTTCAATTGCAGCCACTACTCCCACGAACCGAATATAAGAAAGATTGCATTGATTATATTCATTGATTGTTCACGTCAAAATGAATCTATAAAATCAGGTTCAGTTGATATAAGGTTAGGTATCAAAATATCGACAAAAATCAAAACATCGATAGATATACCTACCTTGACAACAGTTTATTGCTTATTTCTTCATGATCGTGTAATAGAGTACAATCAGCTGACTAGATAAGTTCAAATCCTGTATAAAACCATGAAGAATATAAATTTTAATACAGTATAAAATTGTAAACCTATCGTCATCGATACGCAAGGATTCAAAGGACACCACAATACTTTCATCATCAAAGAAATAGCTCCCCTAAATGTATACGAACATTTTCATCAACAGTTTATACTCAAACCTCCATTCAGTTTTACAAGAATTTCAAGCGAGCTCCAACGCCAATTGCATTTATTATATGAGCACTACCACGGATTAAAAGGGGCAGGTGGACTTACTACGAATATATTATGGGAACTTAACCAATATTTACTTTCAAACATGAAAAATGCTACAATATTCGTTAGACGATTAGAAAAAAAGAAACTGGCTGATCGATATGTTGGAGAATACTACTCTGGTATTAAACTTGGATGATTACGGGTGTCCTAGTCTGAGGACATCAAAAAGCACTATTCAAAATCACCACCACGCGCATCACATACTGTATGTTGCGCGGAGCAAAATGCAATTGTATTAAAAAAATACATTTTAAATGTGAATCCAACTGAAAACTGAATACAAAACTCATTATGCGAATAAATAATTTTATTTATTTTATTTGTGAGTTTCATTATTAAAATGCTTTTTGATAAAACAAAGACGTGTCCATTTCAATTCCATGCAATTACGCGTTTTTGTGACCTTTGCTGCTACAGCTCAAAGCAAGCTTTCCTGCATTGAAATCTTATCCGATACTTCTTGTCTATTTCTAAACCAGTTAGTTTTGCAAATAACGAGGGCTTACAATTCAATAGCTCTTTCAGTGACTCCAGGGTACACCCACCATATACTACCTTCTATCTCACATAACATGCTGCCAAATTTCGAGAACGACAATCCTCTTCATTCAGTAATCGAGGTACCAGAGACCTTGTTCCATCTTCAGGTTCTAAGTACGTTGAATCAATTTTAAAATTGATAATTTTAGAATGACGCCAAATTGCTTCACATACACAATATTGGCACAGTTGAGACAATTGCTCAATCCAAAACATTGTGTTTTTTCTGTTCGTAACCTACTTTATGTCTAAAACGTATGTAAGCTAAGTTATAAATTTAAACTAATAACAGAATTAGTTTCGAAAAAAACTTTTTAATTTACCTTTAATCACTCACTTTTCAAATAAATATTTTAAATCTAATTGTTGTCCGTTCATCCAAACATTTCCTTACCAAATATATATTTTTCCACACGTATCAAACGCCTTTTATCACACAACATTCTCAGCTAGCGCTAGCTCTTTTTAATCCCACCGATCACCCCTTATTATCACTGACGCATCTAGCCCTTTATCTACAAACAAAACACACCATACAAATAATTCCATGCTCTTAAACTCGTGCCACTAACTACAACAAGTACAACTAACTCACGCCAACTTGGCCTTGAATCCATTTAACACACCCTTATCTCTAACACAAGTGCCGCTAAACACAAGACATTTGCTTCCAAGGTGGGTCTGAATCCCCTCGTTTCTACTATCAGTATGCAAGAATTTTATGATACTTTGGAAAAAACTGTATGGTGAAAAAAATACCCTCCATTCACAATATTCAATGTCGATGGGCTCTCTATTGTCCAAACTTAAGTTCCAAAAATACTTGCGAGTCGGGGGAAAAACAAATAGCAGCTATAAAGTCGACTGAGAATTCTCCAATAATAATCGTCGCATGCATATGAGTCCATCAGTTATTTTCGTGCCCCCAATGATTGTTTTCCGCGGAAAAATATGACCGATTCCCATATGAGAGGTGCGCCACAGGGTCCATTGGCAGATCACATCTTTCTGGATGGATGCAGACAAATCTGTTCGCGCAATTGTTTGAACATTAAATACCCGACTTTAGAATTTCCAGTATTGCTTATTATAGATGGACACAATACCAAGAATATAGAGCTCGTAAACTTGACAAGAAAAAAACCACCAAAAAGTTGCTACCTTCCTCAGTGTTGTATCGTTATTAAATGACAAAGTCTGTGATGCCTATATATACCTAACATAAGTGGATACAATTAAGCCTAAGTTTAAATAATGATGAAAGGCAGTTGCCTGTATCGGTGTTTAATCTGTTCGCCACTGGTTCCTTGTTGATAAAAAGGCTTTCGTAAGGGTCGAATTTTGATGGCTTGGAGACTTCCTTGACCACTTCTATATGCTCCTTCGATATCTCATGGTGGCTCTCAATGATGTGTTTCGCGATCGCTGACTTCAATCCTGTTGATTGTTTTCGCCCCTCTCGCACCAGTTCGGCCTCCCTTAGATGCTACTGGAGTCGCCACTAGTCGCTTCGTTTGTCCTATGTACTTCTTAGAGCAATCAGGGCAGGTCACCTTATAAATACCGCTTTTCTCCCATAAACTTTTTGGATCTTTAGGGCTACCTAGGGCCGTTTTCAGCTGTGCATATCTACTAGAGCCCACGCTTTCTATATTCCTTCTTTTCAATATTAGTTGAATATGTTTGAACACTGGGGTGTAAATGACTGCCGCTCTGTGTATAGTGTTCGGTTGTATTGCTAGATTTGTAAAGTTTTTGAGTCGATCTTTCCTTTGTTTCTTGTTTACTATTCGCTGGATATCGTTTCCGGTGTAGTCGTTCAGTTCCGCTGTAGTTTTTATGTACTCAAGTTCCTTATTGAACCTATCGTTGCTTAAAGGCACGGTTAGCAATCTCTGTACCATGGAATGGTAAGCAGCCATTTTTTAGATTCAATAAGGAACTTGAGTACATAAAAACTACAGCGGAACTGAACGGCTACACCGCAAACGATATCATTTAATGTGACATTGATTTCTTGGCTGTATTACACATTTTTGAAGACATTGGGTAGTGCCTTTTATTAATAATATGTTCTATTCTGTATTTGAATGTAAAATTTAGTATTCTTAAAGAACAATTGGTAGGTTTAATAATGATATGTCGTTTCAGAATTGTCCCTTGATTATGCAATTATGTAACGTTTTTGTGGATTTTAAACTTTTCGTAATAACAATGTTCTCGGAAATATTTTCAATAAATTCTTTTGTGTTTGTTTTCATTATATAATATTCTGGGTAACGCAATAATTTTCCAATACATTTGTCTACAATTGGTTTTATTTTATATTCTACGTTGCCCTTAGTGTTAGATGCTGCTTGTAAAACTAATTAACGTTTTGTAATAATTCTAAGTTTTTCTTATTAGGAATTGGTACAATTACAAAATATGTGATTCGAGAAATATGGTATTTGGGTAAAATAAAAATAGTAATTTGTTTGTGCAACCGCAATTCAGATGTTTTGCAATTTTGCCGTGCCAATATCATAAACATGAATTTCTTGTGCGGTCTGAATGTCTTTCCCTTCTTTCAAATCTATTGTATGTATAAATTTTACAAAGCCTTTAATTATTTTGATTTCTTCTAGTTTGATAAGGTTATATTGTCAATCACAAATTTTGCCGTTTGGTAGTAATTATAAAAGAGACCAAGATCACGAAGGTTCCTGTAAATGAATAGGTGGTTGGAAGTTTTTATGTTTCATGAAATTTTTTTTTATTTTTCGTTGCTCTATTTTTGTTGAGGATGAAAGGTCTATCAAATTTTTGGTTTCTATTTTTGTTTATAACATATTTCGGGCTAACTTCTACTGTTTTCCTGTGGCTGTTTTGATTCTCTATGGCTTTATTCTGTTTGTTTTCAATATATTTCTTAATTTCGGGATATTTTTCAGAGGGGATGATGCCATTTTGAATTTCTATCGGTTTGTGATTTGTTGTGGAATGTATCGTTTCATTATAATATTTGAGGATTTGTTGAATATCTATCATATTTGGAGATATTTTGGACTCTGTTATTTTAATTCTAATGTGTTCATTGAGGGTATTATGGAGTCTGTCCACGTCAGAATTTCCAGTTTTAAGACCTGGTTTAGTAAAGTGTAAAGTAATGTTTTCAATATTGAGAAAATTTTCTTAGTTGTGTGTCAAAGCACTTTCGTTATCTGTATGATATGCCGCATGTTGCAAAGTGTTGGTTTAAAGCTGCTTTTATGTCTACCCAGTTTCGTGTGTCCAGTGATATTGCTTGCGCAAATTTTGAAAATTTGTCGATGAGAGTTAAGTAAAAGTGATTTCTATCTATGAACCATATATTCATGTGAACTACCTCATGTGGTTTATCCGGAATCGCAGGTTTAAAAAATGGTAATATAGAAGGTTTTCGCTCATATTTACTGAGTTGGCAAGTGTGACAATTATTGATTATTTTCGTGATCTCTTTCTTTAGGTTTGGGAAATAGTACTTAGACTTGTTCAATTCCTCTATGGTTATTCCGTTTATGCTCCTTTAGGATTTCTTCTTGAATCGCTCCCTTTTCCGTGCAATCAAAAAGTAAATAGCTACATTTTATAAATTTAATGGCAGTATGTGGGGTTCTCCACTTTAAATATTGCGTTTGAAACTTATGAAAGGCATACAAGTCTGGCATATAAAGTCCCATTACTCCCTTTTGTGGAATTTGATTATTTAATATGTATTGAAAATATATATTATTTAATTCTTTAGAAATGCAAATTACTCGTGATTTCTTGAAATATTTCTTCTTTATGATGCGGTTATTTTTCCCAATTTTATTATTAATTGATTATCATAAACGTTTAATGGAGATTCGGAAATAAAGATATAATTTGGGTTATCTTCGTCAGCGCTATGGCATGTTGCTGCCACTGAGTTGTTTTCGCTATCGTCAGTGTTGCCTATAAATTCGTTGGCGTTTATATGCATTGTTAAATTATTATTATGTGATTTTTGTTTTTCATTAAAGCTTCGATTTTCGTTCGAGCTGGATTCTGCCCGCGATGCAGTTTCAATATGTGGAGTGGGTCGTGGGAGTGCATCAGCAACTTTATTTTCCTTGTCTTTGATATATTCGATTTCATAATTATATTCCTCCAATTGTAACTTCCATCGTTGCAACTTTGGATTTGGTTCCTTGAGGTTAGCTATCCGTGATAATGGTTTATGATCGGATTTAATTGTAAACTTCCTACCATATAAGTAGGGTCTGAAATATTTAATAGCCCAAACAATAGCCAGGAGTTCTTTTTCTATAGTCGAGTAATTAATTTCATGATAGTTGAGAGTACGTGAAGCAAAAGATATAGGGTGGGTGTCTTGGGATAAAACTGCTCCAATAGTGCAATGGGAAGCATCCGTTGTCAGAGTAAATTTTTTGTTGAAATCGGGATATTTTAACACAGGCTCTGAAACTATTAATTTTTTCAACTTGTCGAAAGAGTCAACATAGGCCTTATCAAAAGGATTTATTTTTACATTTTTCTTAAGTCTCAGTGTTAATGGCTTAGCAACTTTCGAAAAATACTTAATGAATTTTCTGTAATATCCAATGAGCCCTAGGAATGATTTTATTTGCTTGATTGTTTTTGGGATAGGAAAATTCAATATTGCTTCTACTTTCTTTGGGTTAGGTTTGACACCTTCGGCTGTAACTATATGTCCCAGAAATTCGGTTTCATGTTTCATAAATTCACTTTTATAAATTTGGATCTTTAGATTAGCAGATTTCAAGACATCTAAGATTTTCTTCAGAAATAAAATATGTTCTTGTAGAGATGTGCTAAAAACAATAATATCATCCATATACACGAAGCAGATCTTTCCGATATATTCAAAAAGGATATCATTCATTAGTCATTGAAATGTCACTGTGGCATTTTTCAAATCAAATGGCATTCTAGTAAATTCATAATGTCCTCTATCGGTTGAAAATGCCGTTTTCTGGATATCTTTTTCACTAACTTCGATTTGATGGAAACCCTTTGCTAAATCGAGAGTTGTGAAATACATGGATCTCCTTAGTTTATCTAATATGTTATCGATATTCGGTATCGGAAAATTATCGTCGATTGTAATCTCATTTAGTTTTCTATAATCTACCACTAATCGCCACTTAGTCTTCCCTGACGCGTCGCTTTTCTTTGGAACAATCCAAATTGGTGAAGAATAAGGGGATTTACTTGGACGTACGATCCCTTGAGATAGCATATCGTTGATTTGCGCTTCCACCACAGACCGATGGATATAAGGATATCTGTACGATTTTGCATACACAGGGTTGTTGCAAGTAGTTTTTATTTCGTGCTTAATGTTATGAGTGAAAGTCAAATTGTCACCTTCTTGAAAGAATATGTCTTTGTAGTTGTTTAATAACTTCATGAGACAACTTTTTTCTTTGGAATTCAGATGATCATTTCTCAACGTCAAAAGAGGTTTTTTAGTTTTATATGTTTCCGACATGTATAAATTATTTATATATTCTTCTTTCTCTTCGTCTTCTTTCGACTGATATATGGGTAAAATCTTATCGTAAAATTTTATCACTTTGCATTTTAAATCGATTATTACGTTATATTTATCGAAAATATTGTTGCCTTATAGCCCATCAAAAAAGTCACTGAATTTTTATTCGATAAATTGGAATTTTTCGCTTCCTCCGAGTTCTTGGAAAGGTTTGATTTCAACTTTGTGGGAATATGACAATTGTGAATTAAAAGTGTTAATACAAGACGTTTCTCTTGGGATACGTAATTTTGGATGACATAGATTTGGCCTTATGATGCTCATACTCGCTCCTGTATCTATAAGGAATCTGAGTGAAATCCCAAATGAATCTATTCGAATATATTGGAGGTTACTGATTCCAGGGCAGTTTCCGAGGCAAGTTTCTGAAAATTTTGGATATTACTGTTTTCACCGGCAGGAGATTTTTGGTTTTTATTTTGATTGACGTGAATTTGTCTTGAATAATCCACTTCCATAGGTTGAGGGCTACCAAACTTTCTAATACGGCTTTGAAGTGAATTTCTAGGAAATTGTTGATATTGGGAGTTGGTTTGAAAGTTTTCGAATTTTCCGAGATTGTTAAAATTCGGATGGAAGTTATTTACGTTAGGATAGTTATTTAGACGAGCCGGTTGCTGAAAATTCTGTCGATAATAATTTCTAAATGGATGTTTGTGTTGGTTTTTATTTCTTTGTTGGATTTAGTTTTCACTATAATATAGATGACCTGTTTCAGTTAAAATACTAACTGCTTTTTCAATACTATCAGGATTCCGACGAAATAAAAGTGTCTGGCTTGGCTCCGGTAAATTATTTTTTAGCACGTCAACAGCGAGTTTGTGATTATTCAAGATAACTTCAGACGAATTTGGGTGATTTTCTTGTTATACTTTAATGTTTAAAGCAATTAACCGTTTTTGTAAAATATTTATAAAATTTATTGCAGAACCTCTGAATTCGGTTGTTCTCAGTTCATTTAATAATTGATAGCTACTTCTCTGATCCATAAAATTTGCAAATAATAAATTTTTAATGTCGTCCCACTTCACAAAATGAGGGCTCGCATCTATAATTTGTTTAGCTTTACCAACTATCTTAGTTTTTACAACACTTAAAATTATTTGTTGCGTATGATGGTTGTAAGTTGACAGTGTTGGGGCCATTTGATCTACCATGTCGACGAAGCTTTTTAGTTGATCCCTATTTCCGTCGCAAATAGGAAGATGCGACGCGCGCTTTAGTGGATCAATCACAAGATTCAAAGTGCCTTTTTCCTCATTGTCCTTAATCTCGCTTGTCTTTATACTATCGTTACCTGTTGCCATTTCGAATGTGTTGGCTGTTGTTCTGGAGCTTGAATCAAACTGCTTTGGAACTTCAACTTAATCTGCAGTCTGGAACTATAATCTCTTCGGAAACTACATTTTTGCACTTTCTTGGAAATATTTGCAAAGCTTTGTAGCTGCACTGTTTTCACTAAGGGAAAAACTATCGTTCACGTAGTTTTTTTTCAATCGCGACGTTTAAAGTTAAAACCTTTTCGCGGTTGTAACAATCTTAAATATGCGATTTAAATTTGTTCGTTTTTTGGACCCTTTTTCGTTTTAAAAAGGATCCTACCGACTGCGCCAATTATGATATGCGAGTGCGAATATACACTCTTTAAAGAAAAAAACACGTGAATGTTCCGTGTAACCCGTCTTTATTCTTTAAGTTATTTATCCAGACTAACTATTGACTTTCTTCCTTATCCTATTTATCAACAAATATCCTCTCAGTTCGAGTGATCAATCAGATCACACGAACACTACCATTTCTAAAAATAATTTTACGGTCTCGTGAACTTTTTCATTTTAATAAAAAAATACATCCTTCCATACTTCGCTCTATGACTTTATGTGAACGATCTTAAACACATTCGTTATGATTGGTTTCCATGCCATCAGGACGAATGGTTCATTTTAATTAGAAAATGCATCTTTGCATGCTATGACTTTATGTGAACGATCGTAAACGCATTCGTTATGATTGGTTTCCATACCATCAGAACGAATGTTCTATTTTAATTAAAAATTATATCCTTCGATATGACAACTTAGTGAGATACACTACATTTTGCTCTCCAAACAAATCGAAAAAATCGTAGAGATAAGGATACTTGCAAATTCGATCATGGTGACTTAAGGGGTTGTTCTACCTTTGGAAAAAAATCAATTTGTTTTTTATTTTGCATTTTCCAATAGATTAGACCTTTAAAAATAAGTACCTAAAATTGAAAAACGATAACTCTTTCCTTTTTTGTTCTACTAACATATTTCGGAGCGTGCGATCCGGGGCGTCCCCTCCTAATTTGAGCGCTATTGTTGCGCGACCAGTTTTGAACATCTTTTATGCTATACTAACGGTATATACATGTAAATATGATTTTCTAAAAGTAAATGCTGCATTTTTACACATATTTCCTAGGTATAAAAAAATTGCTTTATGTTTGTGAAAAATGTGTTGCGTAAACTTTAAACACCGTTTCCTCAAAACGACTTTTTTGGTGCGCGGCACAGCGCTGAGAAAAATTTAATCAACCGTTTCATTTCGAATTTTGAGTGCATATTAATCAACCGATTTACGACTGCAATAGTCTAAAACTAGACATATAAATTCAATTTTGGCAGTTTGGGAGCTCTAGTTTCAATTTTAAAAGTCCCAAAACCGAATACCCTATGTTCGAACGCTTGTCAAACTGCAAAAATTTAATACTTATGCCCAATTTCAGGCTATTGCAGTAAATGTACTATACACCAGAACCAACGATTTTTTTTTTGGTAAATTGTCCACAAATCACTTGGAGGACCTGGGTACTGTGCCGCGCAAGTAGTGGTTGGCGAAAAAAGTGCTGCATCATCGGGCCAGTGTGGCCGCCATTTTGTTTTTTTAATTTCTTATATCATCAAAAAATCAAAGTTTCACAATAATAAATAAGCATGTTTAATTTCAAATTGATTGCTTTTGTCGATTTTTCTTGACAACGATTTAACACGAGGTTTACCTCGTGTTCAGCCACTCAAAGGTAGAATAACCCCTTAACCACTATAAAAATGCATTTAAACACAGTCAGAATCTTACCCATACGAAGATTGAAACGTTAAATTTGCACGCGAACGATTTCCTGTTTTATGACGTGTACCGCGATTTTCAAAAATCTTTATACGGAGTTCAATTGCAGCCACTACTCCCACGAACCGAATATAAGAAAGATTGCATTGATTATATTCATTGATTGTTCACGTCAAAATGAATCTATAAAATCAGGTTCAGTTGATATAAGGTTAGGTATCAAAATATCGACAAAAATCAAAACATCGATAGATATACCTACCTTGACAACAGTTTATTGCTTATTTCTTCATGATCGTGTAATAGAGTACAATCAGCTGACTAGATAAGTTCAAATCCTGTATAAAACCATGAAGAATATAAATTTTAATACAGTATAAAATTGTAAACCTATCGTCATCGATACGCAAGGATTCAAAGGACACCACAATACTTTCATCATCAAAGAAATAGCTCCCCTAAATGTATACGAACATTTTCATCAACAGTTTATACTCAAACCTCCATTCAGTTTTACAAGAATTTCAAGCGAGCTCCAACGCCAATTGCATTTATTATATGAGCACTACCACGGATTAAAAGGGGCAGGTGGACTTACTACGAATATATTATGGGAACTTAACCAATATTTACTTTCAAACATGAAAAATGCTACAATATTCGTTAGACGATTAGAAAAAAAGAAACTGGCTGATCGATATGTTGGAGAATACTACTCTGGTATTAAACTTGGATGATTACGGGTGTCCTAGTCTGAGGACATCAAAAAGCACTATTCAAAATCACCACCACGCGCATCACATACTGTATGTTGCGCGGAGCAAAATGCAATTGTATTAAAAAAATACATTTTAAATGTGAATCCAACTGAAAACTGAATACAAAACTCATTATGCGAATAAATAATTTTATTTATTTTATTTGTGAGTTTCATTATTAAAATGCTTTTTGATAAAACAAAGACGTGTCCATTTCAATTCCATGCAATTACGCGTTTTTGTGACCTTTGCTGCTACAGCTCAAAGCAAGCTTTCCTGCATTGAAATCTTATCCGATACTTCTTGTCTATTTCTAAACCAGTTAGTTTTGCAAATAACGAGGGCTTACAATTCAATAGCTCTTTCAGTGACTCCAGGGTACACCCACCATATACTACCTTCTATCTCACATAACATGCTGCCAAATTTCGAGAACGACAATCCTCTTCATTCAGTAATCGAGGTACCAGAGACCTTGTTCCATCTTCAGGTTCTAAGTACGTTGAATCAATTTTAAAATTGATAATTTTAGAATGACGCCAAATTGCTTCACATACACAATATTGGCACAGTTGAGACAATTGCTCAATCCAAAACATTGTTTTTTCTGTTCGTAACCTACTTTATGTCTAAAACGTATGTAAGCTAAGTTATAAATTTAAACTAATAACGGAATTAGTTTCGAAAAAAACTTTTTAATTTACCTTTAATCACTCACTTTTCAAATAAATATTGTAAATCTAATTGTTGTCCGTTCATCCAAACATTTCCTTACCAAATATATACTTTTCCACACGTATCAAACGCCTTTTATCACACAACATTCTCAGCTAGCGCTAGCTCTTTTTAATCCCACCGATCACCCCTTATTATCACTGACGCATCTAGCCCTTTATCTACAAACAAAACACACCATACAAATAATTCCATGCTCTTAAACTCGTGCCACTAACTACAACAAGTACAACTAACTCACGCCAACTTGGCCTTGAATCCATTTAACACACCCTTATCTCTAACACAAGTGCCGCTAAAAACAAGACATTTGCTTCCAAGGTGGGTCTGAATCCCCTCGTTTCTACTATCAGTATGCAAGAATTTTATGATACTTTGGAAAAAACTGTATGGTGAAAAAAATACCCTCCATTCACAATATTCAATGTCGATGGGCTCTCTATTGTCCAAACTTAAGTTCCAAAAATACTTGCGAGTCGGGGGAAAAACAAATAGCAGCTATAAAGTCGACTGAGAATTCTCCAATAATAATCGTCGCATGCATATGAGTCCATCAGTTATTTTCGCGCCCCCAATGATTGTTTTCCGCGGAAAAATATGACCGATTCCCATATGAGAGGTGCGCCACAGGGTCCATTGGCAGATCACATCTTTCTGGATGGATGCAGACAAATCTGTTCGCGCAATTGTTTGAACATTAAATACCCGACTTTAGAATTTCCAGTATTGCTTATTATAGATGGACACAATACCAAGAATATAGAGCTCGTAAACTTGACAAGAAAAACACCACCAAAAAGTTGCTACCTTCCTCAGTGTTGTATCGTTATTAAATGACAAAGTCTGTGATGCCTATATATACCTAACATAAGTGGATACAATTAAGCCTAAGTTTAAATAATGATGAAAGGCAGTTGCCTGTATCGGTGTTTAATCTGTTCGCCACTGGTTCCTTGTTGATAAAAAGGCTTTCGTAAGGGTCGAATTTTGATGGCTTGGAGACTTCCTTGACCACTTCTATATGCTCCTTCGATATCTCATGGTGGCTCTCAATGATGTGTTTCGCGATCGCTGACTTCAATCCTGTTGATTGTTTTCGCCCCTCTCGCACCAGTTCGGCCTCCCTTAGATGCTACTGGAGTCGCCACTAGTCGCTTCGTTTGTCCTATGTACTTCTTAGAGCAATCAGGGCAGGTCACCTTATAAATACCGCTTTTCTCCCATAAACTTTTTGGATCTTTAGGGCTACCTAGGGCCGTTTTCAGCTGTGCATATCTACTAGAGCCCACGCTTTCTATATTCCTTCTTTTCAATATTAGTTGAATATGGTGTAGTCGGTGTAGTCGTTCAGTTCCGCTATAGTTTTTATGTACTCAAGTTCCTTATTGAATCTAAAAAATGGCTGCTTACCATTCCATGGTACAGAGATTGCTAACCGTCCCTTTAAGCAACGATAGGTTCAATAAGGAACTTGAGTACATAAAAACTACAGC